>JANBXA010000651.1:85882500-86272500 GCA_030556225.1 Cricetiscus sungorus | reverse complement strand
TGACTTCCTGTCACGCATGAACTGCAGACATGGGTCTCTTCCTGCTCACTACCCTCTTCTGGTGCCCTTGAGCTTCTCCCCAGTGGGGCTACACCAATCTCCCCTGTGTGCCATACACACTCACCTCCTGTCTGTCCTGAGGGTACACACATCCTACAGAAAATACCTTTGCTGTTTCTTCTTCTTCATCCCAGTGATAAGCCCTTTCTACTCCAAGTTCCACAGCTCTCACACGTAGGTGAACTCTTGTCCCTAGCTACCCATAACATCCTGGGGTTCTAACATTGTCCTGGTACTATTTACCTCTTACCATTTGGTCCTGAGAAGGCCCTGAGGACCCTACAGAAATGGGAAGCTTGTCTTTCAGCTTTATTCCCTTTGCCTAGACCTTTTCCTGCTTTTACTAAACATTCAGAAAAATCACTGACTTCCTGGCGAGATCTTTGAACATCACCAGTATCTGAGCTTTCTGTAGACGAAAGGATTAAATAATTGCATGATGAGACTTCTGGAATGTTATGGCCTGATTCCCACAGAAACTGCATTTGCAGTAGAGGTGGCAACATACTCCTGGTCCTGTGGCAATCCGCTGAAATCCACCTAAACAGACGCATTCACTGTTTTCCAAGATTCACTCTCCAGCCCTTACACTGGACCTGTTAGACAGCGACTACTGAGAGAGGAGGTTTGTGCAGACCGGTGAGGCTTCTGAAGGTGGGGTGGTCATGGGCATGTGAAGATCAGGCTGGGTGAGATCAAAACCTCCCTGGAGGTGACATTTGCAGGGTATCAGGACATGTGTGCATTCCAGGAGGGGAACGTGGCCTATTGTCATATGGGGAGATAGGAATTCACTCTGAGAACATAAAGGTTAGTCCAAGTGGACCCCAACTGTCATAAATACAGGTAAATGTATCTTATCTTCTAACACCAGTGACCCCTCCATGTCCCCTACAAATGAAGTCTGTGTTTGGATCCAGAACTAGACAATCGAGAAGTCCTTTTCCAGCCAGACACTGATGGCACAACTTTTGTTTCCTATTAGTAGGTGTCACTCAGCCTGTCATGTGTAGTCTATTGCTAATGCTGAAGAAAGTGTCGTCTATATATGTCCCTTGTATATCCCCCTATACCATCCTGAGATTTTCTTCAGATTCATTTCATTTTCATTTATGTGTATAGACTATGTGCATGTAAATGCCAGTGGGGGCTACCAGAAGGTGTCAGTTCCCCTAGAGCCGGAGTCATGGGCAGCTGCCCCATATGGGTGCTGGGAACTGAACTTAGGAACTCTGGAAGAGTTGCAAGCACTCTTTACCACTGAGTCATCTCTCCACCCCTTGAGATGTTTATATAAAAAACTCAGACATCCCCATATACACTGAATATAATCCAATAAAAAATAAGTTGTCATAGGAAAACTCAGTCCCCATAGTCTGAATGTGGTAGCAGAAAGGGTGACTGTAGCCATGACCACCCCTGAAGGGAAATCTTTGTTTCTCCTGGTAAACTTTATTTCTTCATGGCTTTCCCTGGCTGCCAGGAGTCCCACAGCTGAATGAGATGGGAAATCAAGGTGACAGTTATCACCCTTATTTTTTTACCACCTTCTTTATCCCATACATTTCTATTTCTGTCTCGTCTTTATTAGAGTTAGTAACAGCTATTGTTGGGGCTGGCTTGTTGATTTTCTGTTTGAGTGAAGATCACATTATCTGAGTACCAGTTAGTGGTCAGCTTCATTTTGTTCAATGATTATGTAAGGAATTTCAATGCTTCAAATAGAATTTCTTTTAGCCTGAGCGTGTGTTTTGGAGGAGTAGTAAATGTATCCTCCTGTCCAGGAGGAGTAGTAAATCCTCCTGGACAGTGGTAGGAGAAGGGCTTTGATGTGCATCCTGCCCTCTGATTAAAGCTCACACAACAGAGTGCACACACCCACAACATCAATATAAAAAATGTTAATGTGTACACATGTACTTCCTATCCCAGTGATGGCTAACCAGTGTAAAACGTAGTCCTGCAGTTACCAAGTGGATGCTGCATCCACCCAAGGGAAAAGTCAGAAGAAGCATTGAGCAAGGATACAATCTCCTTTGTGTTAGGAAAATAAGACTTTTGTGAAAAAGAATTGGCGGGGGTGGGAGATGGAGTGAGATACAGGGAAAGAGGAAAACCTTGGTTGAGAGAAAATACTAATATGTAACAGATAGAATGGCAAACTTCCCTGAGCAAATTCTTGAGTTCAGTGATAACTCTCATCTGCCCAGTGTGCGAGCCTCTCTCTCCTGCCCTCCATATAAATCAGCTGGCAGGTCCTTCCCTAGAATCTCCTGCCTGGACACTCAGAGAAGATATCGCTCATTGCTGTGTCCTTTGCTAGGGTAGGGAAGCCATTAGCTGTGGCTGTCCTGCTCCCAATAGAGAGGGACTCAAAGGCACATTCCCGGGGCTTCTGTCACTGGCACCTGAAGGATCACAACAAATGCACACCTCTTTTTACAGGTCATGGACAGGGGAGGAGGAGACCATGGGCTCCCAACACACACTCAAGGCTCTCCTTGCTGTGGGCATCACTGCAGCTCACCTTTCATAACCTGAGGTGACAGAGGGCTATTTTTTCAGAGTGACTCTGCGAAGATGTTACTAGGATCTTCAGCGAGCTTCCTGTTTCCTCCCATCTCTCTTCATCCCAACCTCAGGGAATGTGAAGAATCTACACATTCCCACTTTGCTAAAATCACCACAGTCAAGCCCGAGTTCTGCTCCTGAGAAGTTGGCTGCGCTAATTAAGTTGTCTGCTTCTGCTGTGTTCTGATGAAGACATCTCTCCCTCCTTCGTAACGAGAAAACAAAGAGAAGGGAAACTTGGTGTTTGCCTTACCCTCTGTCCTGATGAAAACTTGCAATTTCTTTGCAAAAATGACAGCTCAGACTCCCTATTTAAATTGCCAAAAAGATAAAAACAAGGGGGGAAGTGGGTTGTGGGTCCTCTTCTGCATTGGACGGAGCAGCATTGGACTTGCTGGATGAGCCTTGGTGCCAACCCCAGCACTTGGTCAAGCTTAATGGCACAGACTGGCTACAGGCTAAGGCACAAAGATCACAAGTTCAAGGTCCACATGGGCTACAGTCTGAGCTGGGGACCAGCCTGAGTAAATTTAGCAGGACATAGTCCCAAAATAAAATAAAGGGGTGGGAGCTGGGAAGATGACTCAGAAGGTAAGGCACTTACCATGCAAGTATGATGATTAGGTTCAAATCCCCTGATGGGAGATGTTATTCTGTATATGTTTCTCTTATTGGTTGATGAATAAAACACTTATTGGCCAGGCAGGAAGATAGGCAGGTCTAGGAGAAGAGAAGAATTCTGGGAAATAGAGTCAGATGCCACGTGAGACTGCAAAGGGGTAAGAGATCCTGACATTTCTCCAGTAAGGTAAGACCACAGGGAAATACTTAGATTAATAGAAATGGGTTAATAATTAAGACAGAGGTAAACAATAAGAAGCCCTAGTCACCGGCCAGTGATATTATAATTAATATAGCATCTGTGTATTCATTTGGGGCTCAAGGACTTCAGGACCTGCCAGGCCAGAAAACTCATGCAAACAATCCCCAGCTAAGGCACTCACCATGCAAATGTAATGACTAGGGTTCAAATCCCCAGCTTCTTCCAAAGTCCAAGCAAGTGAGGTTCCCCCACCTGTAACTCTAGCACTTGGAAGACGGGATCTGAAGAGCAGACTAGCTAGCTAGAGGAGCTGTATGCTCAAGCTTTCAGTTTGACCAAGAAAGAGAACCTGGCTTACAGAATAAACTGGAGAATCTAAGGATGGCTCAACCCTTCCATGTGCTCACATTCGCTCACCTACACACCATAAAGTCACAGACACAAGCACAACATACCATTTTTAAAAATATATAAACCAAGGGTTTAGCACCATGGTAGAATGTTTGTGTGGTGTACACCAGGTCCGCTGTTTAATCCTAAATAAAAATTTAAAACTAAACAAGAAGACTTGACTTCCAGAAGTCAAGGATTACATGCTTAGACCTGCACCTCTGTGGACACACTGCAGGTTCTCTCTCTGCTGAAGCCAAATCCTCCTCCTTCCTGTCCCTGCCGATCAGGAAAAGAATTCCTTGTGAAATGCCTGGGGTACCTGCTTCCAAACAAATCACATGGAATTACCATGTCTTCTCAGGCATAAATATACATCAGATGTCTGCTATAACATTATTAGCATAATGAATATCTAATGTTAAAGCTGGCACCAAACATTAGTCCTTGGGGAATACTATCTGCCAAGAATATGCTTACCAACCTGTAAGAGGTAGAAGGGATTGAATTCACAAAAACCAAAGAACCATTCTTTAACACACAGACAGTGTGTCACAACAGGCTATCTAGCTGTGTGTGTGTGTGTGTGTGTGTGTGTGTGTGTGTGTGTGTGTGTGTGTGTGTGTGTGTGTGTGTACATACCCACCCACTCTCCCTTCCCTAGCCCCACTCCTACTAACACTCATTAGTTTATTTTTATCATGTCGCTGAAGTAATAGAATTGAAATATAATTTACTTATGTCACTAAGGGATGACTTCGAAGAGTCAGGAGCAGCTGGGGGGCTTCTCTACTGCTGATTTCAAAACAATGTGGTCATCACATCTGGGACATGTAGAAAGGTTGAACTGAGTCTTTTTTGTTGTGTGTGTGTTGGGGGCGGTTGAAGCTCATTATGTATCTTCTGGCTGCCCTTGAACATGTGGCAGGTCTTCCTGCCTCAACCTCCCAAGAGCTATGATCATACTATGCCTGACTAAAAAATAACTGTTAAGTGGTTTTGCTTTTCACTACTCCACTACATCATGAAGGCAATTTGTATGGATCACAGTTACCACTACCCCGTTAGTTACAGCCATGCACGTGGGCACTTAGTGGCGTCGTGGAGCAAGAGCTGTGTAGAGTTTATGTGCTCCCAAGGGATGGACTTTGAAATGCCAAGGAACACTTCCAGCCTGTCCAAGCTCACACACGGTCACAACCAGGAAACTGAGATTCAAACTCAGCCTCAGCAGATGCCACAACATGCCCACTAAACCAAGTATTTCTGGCATTCAGTGATGCACTCGATAGCATTTCTTATGGATTCTGGCAAGGGGTGGTAGGGTCAGGTTCTTCCGGTCATGTAAGGACCCATGATTTGGGGGATAGATAAAGAACTTTTTGTTACACAAGCATGCCATTTGTCCCAGGCACTGCCAGGATGTGGATTTGGATCAGTAACTCAGCGCAGAAGCAATAGAACCACAGCTTATACTAAGGAAGAAGTGTGCTAGTCCAAAGAGTGTGACCTTGCCTCAGAATTAGTGTTGACCCCAGAGCAGCAGGTAAAATTCCTTGTAAATGAACACAGTAAACAAGATACACAGTGCAGAGGATCCACCCAGAGCTCCAAAAGAAAGCCACTCCACAGCCTGGCTTTTTGGGGGAAAGCATTAAAAGCTAACTCAATGCAGTTGGGGGTGATTAGAAGTCACAGGCCCTACTCCTGCCCGTCCTCAAAGCAACCAATGATGACAGCTCCAGATGCCAGCATGGCACAAGTTTCCAAAGCTTTGCAGGAACAAATCCAGAAGGCTCAGAGATCAAAACCACCCCAGTGGCCCTCTGTCAGCTAACCCTTCCTCTGCAATGACTTCTTAAAGAGGCTAAGAAGGAAGCTCAGGGTATGGAGAGAGGCAGAAATTAGGTCCTGGGTGAAAAACCAGGAAAGATGTCGCCCTGACAGGTTTGGAGTTTAGTGGGTTCATACTGGCTCAAGCGTGGAAAATGGATGAGAGGTAAGAAAGTTGAAGACAGAAAGACAAAGTAGGCAATTTGGCTAGGAAACCCGAGCAAGAGGCAATTCAAGAGACCCAAAGGATGTGAAATTGATTAGACTTGTTGATGGATTAGAACTTGAAGGAAAGACAGCCATGAGGGAAATTCCCAGGTATTGGCTTGGCAGCTGACTAATAGAAAAATTCTGTAAAGATCAATCTGAAAAGCTGACACATGATTACAGGAGTCCTCTCAGACAAACTGCCTAGTCTGTGCCGTTGGTGTCAAGATGATAAATGGATTATTCAAACCTTGACTCAATACTCCATGGTGGCATGTGTGAAACAGAGGCTTGCCATTCAGTATCCTTAGAGAAGACCAGAAAGTAGAGGCCAGAGATGGAGAGAAGGGTGTGTGTGTACATGGTCAGTTCCTTAAACAAGTAATTGTAGCAAGTCTTTGTCTGTCCTGCCAGTCAGCTCCCAAGCAATGACATGGAGACTTATTACTAATTATGGAGGCCTGCTCCACCAGCTCGTATAACTTAAATTAACCCATTTACATCAGTCTGCATTCTGCCTCGTGGCTTTGACCCTTCTTTCATTCTGTGTCTGACTCCCTCCATGTCTCGTTGGCATCTCCTCTCACACCTAGATGCCTCTCAAGTTTATGTCTCCTCTCTCTGTCTAGAAGTCCCACCTGTCTCTCCTGCCATGATTGGCCACTTGGCTCTTTATTAAACCAACCACAACAACATATCTTCACACAGTGCACAAATATCCCACAACAGATAGTGGCACACATCCAGTCAGCCAGAGGGGGCTGCCTGCTTCAGGGGCATAGCCTGTCCAGCTTGGTGGGAAATGGCAGCCAGGATGGGATGAGTCATGCTCCTTGTAGTACAATGTCTTCCATTCTGAGCCAAAAAGAAAGTGGGTACATAATGGTAAGGGTGACATTTAGGAGTGAGCCACTGTGCACCAGCAATGAGAAGATCCATCAGCCAGGGCCTGGGAACCAAGCCCTTGAAGCAACATAACTAAATCAACACAGCTTTATCTTCCCATTGTGCTGTGTCCCCAACTATTAGATGTTAACACATGGTAATGTACATCTGAACCACCTAGTAGGGACTTTGACCAGGCTTTTCCCACCTCCAGGGTTCATAGCCCTGCCTGTTGACATCCCCAGTCCTCCCCTGCAATGTACCTGAGCCCATTCCTAGCCTCAGATATGCAAGAAAAAGGGAGCTACAGAAGCTAAGGCTGTCAGCGGTTGCTGCACCAGCCTAGTTAAATAAATAATAAACGTGGGGCCAAGTCTGGGACTCACTACCAGATGGTAAGTGTGTGGCTCAGGAGGCCATGGGGGCAGTACCCACAGGCTGATGTTTTGCCTTCCCTGGATATCGAGGGAGAGGAATTTATACATCAGAAACCAAAAGTGTATTTGTCTACCTGCCTCAAAACCAAAAATAGACCCCCAGCCTACTCACTAGTCTCTCATTTATTCACATATTAACCATTCTTTCATTATGCATCCTTGACCCTATCCCCAGGAATGAGGCTGAAGGACAGATTGGCACAGAGCCTGGTGGTCCGTTAGGGGTGGGGAGAGCTAGACACAAGCAGAAGTGTTCCTAGATGTTTGTAGGTGCCATCTGGCAGAGAGACATTTGCTTCCCACCACACCTGAGAGGATAGAAGCCCAGAGCTGCTGTGATGACAGGGAGATGCCCAAGATTGATCCAGGAGAGCAGAGACAAGTGGCAATGGGGAGAGCAAGCTGTGTCTTACAAATGATTCTATTGCTTTGGAGAGACACCATGACTGTGGTGCTGTAAATAAGAATAGCCTTTGTAAGCTCATGTGTTTGAATGCTTGGTCATCTTGAAGTGGAACTATTTGAGAAGGATTGGGAGGTGTGGCCTTGTTGGAAAAAGTGTGTCACTGGGGGGTGGGCTTTGGGTTTTCAAAAGCCCAAGCCAGGCCCAACGTCTCCCTCTCTTCCTGCTGCCTACAGATCGGGATATAAAACTCTGGGCTGCTTCTCCAGCACCATGTCTCTGCATGTATACTGTCATGTTTCTTGCCATGATGATAATGAACTAGATTGACTAAACCTCTGAATTCAATGTTTTCCTTTATAAGAGTTGCCATGGTCATGGAGTTTCTTCACAGCAATAGATCACTAAGACAATGTCTAAGGCAGCACTAATAAGAGAAAGTATTTAATTAGGGGCTTTCTTATACTTTTAGGTGGTTACTCCATGACCATCACATTGGTTCTGGAACAGTAGCCGAGAGCTTTACATCCTGATCTGAAAGCGACAGGCAGAGAGAGTGAGTCAGGCGTGAACTTTTAAAAGCTCAAGCTCACCCCAGGAGCACACCTCCTCCAAGGCAACACCTCCTAATCTTCCCCCAAATGCTTCCACTAACTGAGGACAAACCATTCAAACATATGAGTCTATGGTGGCCATTCTCATCCACATTGCTGTAGCAGGTCTCAGCAACACTATGCTAACACTGCCTAAGTACCCTGGTGACTTCCGGTAAGTGGCTAGCACAGGGCTCCCTCTCCCTTCCTCTCTTTATCCTAAGCTCGCTTGGGCTAGGCCACTTGTCATTGTTTCCAGGAAAAAAAAATCTTCACTGTTAATTCGACTTCCAAGTTGTAATTCATGACCCAACCTCCCTTACAAAACCCTTTTCCATGATTTTCCATGATTTGAATGCTTGCAAGAGTGGCCCTGAGTCACTAGCCCTACCTTATAGCCTTGCAATTACATGAATCAATCAATTCCCTACTTTAACCTAGGCCATAAAAATAGATCTCTGTCATCTATAATCAAAGACCTGCATGAAGCCTGCATAATTCACTCAACTCTGGGCTTACCCATGGCTCTTTTCCTGTGTCCTACAGTGGCCAAAGCTTGATGCTCCTGGGATGGGCAAACTCAGTGAGGGATTAACCAAGAGGACGAAAGCCTTGGATGTCCCTGGACCTGGTCCTCAGCCTGTAGGCGTCTCCCAGGTGAGAGCAGGCTGTGGGAAACTAATAGGATCAGATGAAGCTCCCAGGGGGAAGATTGAAGCAGATGGCAATTTGCTAATAACCGTACCAGCTGCCAGTCTTTGGAGAGTTACCATGAAGCTGACTCCAAGCTACACAGTGAAATAGCTCATTTCTGTTGCCCTGTTTTAATCTTGGGGAAAAAAAACCCAGCCCATACATCATATCTGTCAAGTGGGGGTCATGAAAGCCATGGGTTGCCAGCAGCGTACACAGATTAATCACCAAGGACCCCCATTTTCATGGTTCCTTCTGTGGCCCTGCATGGGGAATTCTACAAATTTCATGTCTTTCTAGTGACCGTCCTAATGACTTCAGCCTACAGTACTGCCCTACATGGCCTATCCCTGCATCTTTCTGCTCTGACTGAGCATCCAGACCCAGTCACTGATCTTAACTGAAGAACACAACCAAGTAGACGTTTTGGATGGTCTGTGAATTTGGAGTAATCACAGTCCAGTCACAGTCCAGTCTGATAAGCCACCAGCAGCAACAGGTGGGTTTGGGGATGTTCAGCTGACCTGCCTAGGACCACACCTAGAGAGATACACAAGCCTCCATGGTCCACAGTCATTGTAGGGACCAGAGGTGACAAAACCAGAGGCTGCAGAGGCATGTGCACACGTGCCACTCTAGGCAAGTGTCCTGTAGTTGAAAATTCTTTTCTCAATTCTGTGGTGACTCTCCATTCCCTTGACTAGAAGAAAAGCCTAATGCACACAGACTCCCAAGTGCGCCCGTGACACACACGCACACGCACGTGCGCACACAAACACACACACACACACACACACACACACACACACACACACACACACACTGCAGTATACTTCTGTGGTTGTAAGTAAGCAGAACCCTTGATAGATGAACCAGTCCCGAGAGCAATGACCCTCTTCCAATCTGGACACACTCCTTTACTGCCGGTGACAGCTCTGGCTCCATGCTTGGGTTGCTTAGTTTTAATTGTCAACCTGATGCTATGTAGAGTCTCAATGAGAGACTGACTAGACCAGGTGGGCCCGAGGGCACATTATGTGGCTGTTTCTTAATTGCAATTGATATGAAAGTGGGTGGCACCGTCGCCCAGTCCGGGCCCTGAACTATAAAAGAGTAGGGAAAGCTAACAGTGTACCAAGCAAGCATTCGCTCTCTGCTCTTGACCCTGGATGAGATGTTACTGGACACTTCAAGCCCCTCCCACTGTGACAGACTATCCCCTGAAATTTTAAACTAAACTCTTTCTCCCTTAGGTTGCTTTTTGTCAGGATATTTTACCACAGAAACATGAATGAACCTGGAAAATGGACTCCCACCTAAAGGACAAGGAGAGGGAAATTCCTAAGCAGCTCCTTGCCCATCTCCACTCCAGCCAGGGTGGTGATTCTCAGTTTCTACTGACAGTCACTAGAGAGTCCTTCTACTACCCCAGTCCAACCCTGTGCAGTCTCCATATTCACGTCTCCACCATCATCACCTGCCCCCTCCAGAAACACTGGGCCACTCCCCCCTCTAAAGCAGGAATGTCAGAGGCTAGTGTTCTACCTGTCACCCCTAACTTCCCCCTCATCCCTCCAGCCTCAGCATGGCTTTCCTCTGCAGGCAAGCTGAGCCTCAGCCTTCTTGATTCCTCATCCCGGTTTCTTCTCAGGTCACCAGTCGCCACACAGAATCTGAGCCTCCCTGTGTCACTCCATCTCCTGCTTCAGAAGCAATCCCAAAACAATGCTGCTACAAAAGAAAGCCCAGGAGTCTGTCTAAGCAGCGCTGAGTTTGATGAGCCATCTCGGTGGAAGGTTAGTTAGCACTGTGGGAGGAAGCCCCCAGCTAGCTACCTGCTGTAAAATTTCACAGCACAAACAGGAACAGTGCCATTTGCTCAAGTGAGAAGCAGCTCTGCAGAGTGTGGTTCAAAAATTCCCAGGAAGCTACTATGCAACCTCTCCCTTTAAGGGTGATGCAGCACAGTGGAACAACAACAACAACAACAAAAAAAAAAAAAACCCACCCAGTCCATCCTTGAATTACAAAGTCTGGATGAATGGATGCAGGGTCCCGACCTGGGGCTTCCCCTGAAGCAGATGTGTACCAAACCCAAATGCACATAAAAGGTATCACCATGCTACATGTGATGGAGATAAGAGCTGGGTCTCAATGGTACTTGGCTCTCCTCCTCTCCCCCTTCCCTTCCCTCCCCACACCCAGGAATTGCTCCACACAGCACTGAAGGCAGCCTCTACCCCCTCGCTCCCACCATCCACAGTGTTTCAGTGAGGGTCAATGTGGACAGTGGTGTGCTAGGTTTTTCAGAAGGCTAATGAGCTGAGGGTAAAGGGGGATCTGCTTCTCAAGCCTCGGAGGCTGGGGACACCAGAGCCACAGGCTATGCCCAGCAGCCAGATGCCAGGATGGCTCAGGGTATGGGACTTAGAATGATTTGTAGGCCCTTCTGTATGAGGGAGGGGCAGATCTGACCATCATGTTCCACACCTACACTTTTCCTAAGAGCTCCTGCAAACACTTTATTATAACTTCAAACATTCACCATGTGAACT
This sequence comes from Cricetiscus sungorus, assembly GCA_030556225.1. NCBI lineage: Eukaryota > Metazoa > Chordata > Mammalia > Rodentia > Cricetidae > Cricetiscus > Cricetiscus sungorus. The sequence continues at coordinate 86,261,050 of JANBXA010000651.1, read as the reverse complement.
TGTGGCCCGCCACAAGGATTTACTCAGCCACAAGGTTATGGAAGCCTTTTAACAATTTAATAGACACCTAATTAAAATGAGATAATGAAAAAAATCACTAAGTGTTTGCAATCAGTGAAACCATCATTTTGGAGTATATAAAATGAGTATTTACAGGAGAAAACCCCTCTCTGAAATTACACTATTGAAAAATGTGAGCACTCCTTAGGGATTTACAAATCAATAGCGTGTGTGCCCTCTCTTCCCCTTCCCCTACCAAAGAAATTTAATAATTATGTAGCCGCTAAAAGCAAACTCTTCACTGGACCGTCTGGCCACTGAAATTCAATCAAGACACACTCGGAGTCACCTGCTCCCCTTTGGAAGGTCTATTACATTCCTCCCTCCATAATGAGCAGAAGTGTAAATGCAAGAGAGAAAAAAACATCATCGAGGAGGCAGTTATGAGAAGACTCTCATCTGGGTCCTCAGGTAAGCAGATTAGAGGGACCATCTTTCTTCTAAGGATTGAGATTAATGCAATAATCTCTGTGTTCAATCAAACAGGACACAGAGATATCAGAGATGCCGATGAGAAAGAAACAAAGGACTCCAACCCACCCCTACCAATGTACAAGACAGTGATAGGATGCTGAAGGCGGACTCTACAGCATCTGTCAGATGCAGGACCTGAGTCTCCCAAGCAGCCCTGTGAAGCCCTGTAGGTTCACTCCACACTTGATAGTATTCTTCCTGGATCCTCATGGACAGCTGGTGTCTCTCAAAGCTCAATAGTGTATATACTTACAAAATTACAAGAGATGCTTATTGCCTTCTAATAATGCTCTTTTAAGATTTTGCTTTTGTTGTTTTGAACTATGTATATAGGTCTATGCACATCTGTGCAGGGGCCAGCAGAGGCCAGACAGAGGGACCCTCCCAGAGCTGGAGTCACAGGCAGCTGTGAGCTACTTGACATGGGTACTAGGAGCAGAACTCGGGTTCTCTGCAAGAGCAGTAAGTGTTCTGTACTCCTAGACCATCTCTCCAGCCCCATAATGCTACTTTTAATTCCCACTAATTAATCATCTCAATCACTTCAAAGTTCCTAACTTCACTAAGTATACAGAGAAAATGTTCCTGAAATTTTTATCAGGAAAATTATGGCATACTTAGCACCACCTCATGGTACAAGTGGGAGATGAGAATGAGACCCAATATTTGAATTCTAGAAAAAGGGACAAGACAATTTTACATCAGTGTAGATACTTACAGAAGAAGCCATTCTGGGGATTTCAGCAAAAAGCATTGATTTTTCTCATCACTGAAATTTTTAAACAGATTTTCGTGTAAATCAACCAAAACTACTTAGAAAATAAAACTTAATTACCTGAGTTTAAGGACTCACAAATTATGGCCCTGCAAGATGGCTAAGTGGATAAAGACAGATGGATCAGTAGGTAAAGGTGCTTATTGCCAAGCCTAAGGACCTGAATTCCATCCCAAGCCCACGTGGTAGAAGGGAATGACCAACTCCTGCAAGCTGTCCTCTGACTTACACACACATGCAATAAGTAAATAAATAAAGGAACATAAAACCTTTACAGAATTCACAAATCACATGTTTTCTTTATAACAAAACACCTTCTTTGACTTGATAACCCAAGTAACAAATAACTGATAAGCCATATGCAATTTATGTAATTAACAAAATTCTTGAATTGTGAAGTAACATATGCCAAGGGAGTATATAAACACCATACATACACTTCTGTGACAAATTTGAACTTTTCTATATTTTAAATACACACATCGTAAAGTACAGGGAAAATCTGGGACACAGTTCAGCCACAGAGCATACTTTGCCTAGTCAGTAGAGCACAAGGTAGAAGGGGGAGTCCTAAATGTGAAATAAAATACACAGTGAACAGTTTAAATTTTAATATAGAAAAGTAACGGGGAGATTCTGGTCCTCCCATGAAGCCACCTAAAAATTTAGGGAATACTCAGAGGCACTGACAGCCTCCCAAGACAGTGAGCCTAACACAGTCCTACTGAAGTGAGACAGCTATGGCAACAGACCTCAGGGTGAGAAGGAAAAGTGCCCAGAGAGGGCTGATAATCTGAGGACCAGCTAGCTCCTCTTGCTGGGACACAGGTAAAGGGCAGATGGGAAGGAACTAGGAAAGCAGTGAGCAGCATATGCCAGAAATGGGCTGTGGTGAGGCAGGAACAGAGGAGACCTTAGGATTCTGGCTAGAGTAACATCTGGGCATCTCAACAGGCTAGAAGGAACATTCTCAAACAGGCTTAGAATATATGAAGAAATCCTGCTGGACCATCACAACCTTTCCCTCCATTGTGTTACTTTGCAATGAACTAGACCAGAAAGAATTTGCCTCAGTCGTGTGTAATCAGTGACCAAAAACAAGGTAGTTCTCAGATCAATCAGTAAACTATACCACAGAATAAAATAAAAATGTTATCACAAAAAAGCACAAAATTAGGGCTGGAGAGATGGCTCAGTAGCTAAGATCACTGGCTGATCTTCCAGGGGACCCAGATTTAATTCCCAGCTCACAGCTGTCTATAACTCCAGTTCCAGGGGATCCAACACCTTTATACAGATACACATGCAGGCAAAACACCAATGCACATAAAATAGATAAATAGATAAATAAATAAACAAATAAATATTATAAAAGGAAGGAATGAAGGAAGAAAGGGAGGGAGGGAGGGAGGGAGGAAGGGAGGGAGGAAGGCATAAAATCTTTAACACAGCACCATGTAGTTGAAAGAATTCAGATAAAGTCACCTGACATGACAGGATCTCAAAGTGGAAAGGGCTCAAGAAGCTGTGGCCCAGCAACCATGGGAAGCAGACATCCAGTAGCACTTGGAAAAGACATAAAGAGAGAGGTAGGACCATCCAGAAATGAGGAGCACAGCAGCCAGGTCTCGGGGTGCAGAGAACCCATGGGAAACAAGAGGAAAGCTTAAAGCAGAATAGGCACATGCAGAGGGTTAAGGGGAGCTAAGGAGGAGACAAGCAGGACCGACCACACGAGTCAGCCTGTGTCCTATTGGTGTGCCCATGTTGATTTATTAGAGATGGAGAGGAGCACAGAGATGGGTAGAGAGTCATGGAGAGGCAAACAGACAAAGGGACAGACAGAGAAGCAGAGAGACACACACACAGAGGGAGATGGTAAGAGAGAGCTAGAGAGAGAGACAAGGAGTCAGTGACAGAGAGAGCACAGAGACAAAGAGATGCAGAGAGATGGAAAAAGATGGAAACAGAGTGACAAATGAAAACTGAGACTCACAGAGGACACAAATAGAAACAGAGACGTAGACAGAGACAGAGAGCGCCAGGAAGCTTTCATAAATGAAAGGTTTTAATTTACAGACTCAAACTATAAGCCCCGGGGAAATTCGACAGAACAGGGTAAGAAATGGATAAGGAAACTAAAACATAGAAATGAATAACTGAAATCCTACTGATGGGAATCTTAAAGATTCTTTCTTAATTCACAGCCAGATGAGAAATCCGAACCAAAATTGTGTTACAAATAGGAAAGGGTAGGAACTAAAGTGTTCTGTGGTGGAACTAATGGATTGTTCATATTTATAGCATAGATGAGAGAAGATTTAAAAGCCATATTCATATGCATTAATAAATGGAAAATTCATGTGACTAGCCCATCAAAGGTTGACATAAGATGGATAAAATAAGGCAAAGAGTAACAAAAGTGGCTCTACTAAACACAAAATATGAAATTAGTCATTTAGGACCTGAAAAGGATCACTGTGATGAATCAAAAGGCTAAGAATTAATGAACACATAAATATAGGCAGCAAATATTATCTAATGCATTTTTTAAAAATACAAAGCCGTGCAAAAGCACCATAAGGGATGGGAAGGGACTTTTGAAAAATCATGAAACCACATTTCTGAACTCCCTGAAGCACCGAGAATCTAAGAAAAGAGAACAAGTTCCTGAAAAATAGAAATTATCAAAACTCCATAAGAAATTGGAATTCAGTGCCCATCAGTTGCTGTTCAAGAAACAGAGGCTGTTGTTAAAGTGTACCCACAAAGCAACACCCCTCTCAAAAGCAGTGTGTTTGCATGACTTGGTAGAATTCTACCACATCTTCCCAAAACCAAAAACTCCAATGTTCTTTCAAATTACTATAGATCACTGGAAAGAGGCTCTCAACTGTTTGTCAGAGCATGAAAAAGGAAATTCTATTTATGAATAAGAGTACAAAACACTTAACAAAGTAATTAAAAGAACACTATCATCAATTCCAGCTGCACAACTTTCCATCTCAACTACTCATGAGACTATAGCATGAAGATCACAAGTTCAAGGCCAGCCTGGGCTACAGAGTGAATTCAGTGCAATCTAAGGAATTTAATAAGACTTTGTTTTAAATATTTTTAACTATTTCTTTATTACTAAATATAAGACTATATTACTATGTATACTATAATATATGTACTATATTATATATTACATGTTATATTATAGAATCTCAGAATACAAGCATGGTTAAGTATTATTGAATCTACTGACACAGAGCATTATACAGATATATTAAAATTAGAAACAAAATGAACAATTCCAAATATGATATAGCCATTTAACATATTAACAATTTTAATAAATCTCCTTAAACATAGGAACAGGTAGATGATTTAGAAGCATAACATCTATTTTCAAAATGTCTAGTTTATACATTTGTATGAGTAATTACCTAAGGCAAATGAGAGATCTATCTATCTATCCCTCCCGTTTAGGGCCAAGAACTCTGTAATCTCTTTTCTCTGAGTGTTGACCAGTTGGGAGTCTCTGTATTTACTGCCATCTTTGAGAGATGCTCTCATCTGTAGGTGTAGCAATAAGTCAATAGGAGTTATTTTATACTATGCCCATTTAGCAAAATAATAGAATTAGGTTCCCGGCCCCTGAGGCCCATGACCACTCTTTCCATGGATTCTTGGCCTCTTTAGCAATGCCAGGTATTGGTCCTATCTCATGGAGTGAGCTTCAGAGAAAGAAGTTGATTATCCCACAACATTCATGCCACTACTGCACCAGAAGGCATGTCTTGTCATGCCAGGCATTGCTGTAGCTTGCAGATGGGTGATGGGAGATGTTATTCTGTATATATGTTTCTCATACTGGTTAATAAAGCTCTGTGGCCAATAGGAAACAAGATAGGCGGGGCTAGGAGACCAAGAGGAGGAAAGAGGAAGTAGTAGGGAGGAGTCGAGATGTAGTCCAGGGAAGAAGCAGGATGCCTGCCGCGGCTCCCTGATAAGACGACCACGTGGAAATACTTAGATAAATAGAAATGGGTTAATAATTAAGACAGAGCTAGCCCATTAACAATAATGGTAACTGGCCAACAGGATTGTATCAAATATAGAGTCTCTGAGTGTTATTTGGGGCTGGTGCGGCTGTGGGCCCAGACTGGTGGACAGATGGCCGGATGGAGCCGGCGGGAAGGAAAAACATGCCATAACAGATGGGTGGGGTTGAGGATTACTTCTCTCCTCTAGCAACATGCATAATTACCTTCCAGCACTGCCCTTTAGGTCTCCCACTTCCTTTTTTTCCACTCTTCAGTTTTAGAGTGGATAGGTCTAGGTAGTACCTAGACCTAGGTAGTACCAGCTGGCCATGAGCTCACTATGTGTGCCAGCTAGATGTATGTCAACTTGACACAAACTATAGTCATTTGAGAGGAAGAAACCTCAACTGAGAAAATGCCTCCCTAGGATCAGTCTGTGGGCCAGCCTGTAGAGCATTTTCTTAATCACTGATTGATTGGGGTCAGCCCATTGTGAGTCAGGCCACCAGTCCTGGATTCTATAAGAAATCAGGCTGAGCAAGCCATGGAGAGCAAGCCAGTAAGCAGCACCCTTCCATGGCCTCTGCATCAGCTCCTGCCTCCAGGTTCCTGTCCTGCTTGAGTTCCTGTCCTGACTTCCTTCAGTGATGGACTACAATGTAGAAGTGTGAGCCAAATAAACTCTTTCCTCCCCAACTTGCTCTTTGGTCATGGTGTTTCATTGCAGCAATAGTAACTCTAAGACACTATGCAGCCCAGGTTAGCTAGGAAGTCATCATCCTTCTGCCTCTACCTCTCAAGCACTAGGAATACAGTGATGTGGCTCCATGCTAGGCTCTGTCTTTTAATTTTTCATTTTTTTTTTTTTAACATTTTAGGTTTCTCTCTGTGTGTCTGTCTGTCTGTCTGTCTGTCTCATCCAATTACAAACCAGTCACATTCCCTTCTAATCCCTTTAACTTCTAGGTGCTAAATGGAATCAAAGAAGAAAAAGCCCAAGATATGATGGTTTTTCCATAAACACAAATTTAGCTTCCTCTCTGTGCCAGGTGATAGCACTCACTATGGAGTTACACAAAAAGGGGGTCAGGGCTCATACTTCCACAAGACTCACACACAGCCTAGAGCCTCCCCTAGGATGCCACTAATTGACTTTTGAAGTCACTAAATCAAATAGGTTAATTTGCATCTTATTTACATTTTAGAAAGTACACATCACTCAGACATTTTCTCTACAGGCTATCTAGGCATGGCTAACACACTCCCCACTTCCTCGACTAAAAGACAAGTCAGCCTAAAGCAAGCCATCCCTTCTCCTCAGAATCATATCTCAGTAGTTCCCCTACCCTGTTCCCTGGTGAGCTGGTGCAGGGCCCAGCTTGTCACTAGAGTTTCTCTGACAAGAGGGTACTGCAGGTCACTGAATGTGCCCCTGCATTGTCCTGTCACTGCAGGCATTTCTGAATGAGCAGCCTATGGAGTTTCTGGCATTCCTTGGATGCAGCAGAGGCTCCATCTCCTCTGGGCCCCCAAATCTGCTTCTCAACATCTGCAGTCTCATAGTCTAGGATCTGTCAGCAAAACCCTGCAGACCTAGTATGTGCTGCCAGTTGGCAGGTATCTGGGGCCCTAGCATGCCCCATAGCCCTAGTAGAGTCAGGATATGTGTATCCATTTAAAGGACTGTAGGGGAAAGGGTGGAAATTCCTAAAACACCCAGCTCCACAGCAATGCATGCAGATGACTTCCCTGGTCCCTGGACCCAGACCTTACTGTCAGCTTTCTCTTAGGAATCCCCTTGTGTCCTTTCAAGGGTGGACTCCTAAACTCAACTTGAAACCCTGATGTGTGCTTATGAGAAGCCACATATGCAAATGGCAGAGGTGAGCCCCACCCCGGGAAAACCATCCCCACTCTAAAAGAAGTTTCTGTGATTTGTAGGCTATGAGTCTGCTCTCCAAAAAAAAGGAGGCTTCTACCTGAGTCATCGCCCTAGGCAGCTACCCTCTGTCCCTGGCTTGAAGCCCTTTGCCCCTCCCCTCTGCCCTGTGATAAGCACACTCCTCTGCTCCGCGCCCTTTCAGTACTGGCAGCAGGAGAATCTCACAGAAGGGTTAGTTAGCATCACACTCTTTTATTCTAGTGGAATTTTTAATAAAAGGCTTAAGGAAAAGAAAGTATTGGTTGACATCCCTGTCAATGTGATTAAGATATGCACCAAAGCAACTGGAAGAAGAGAGGATTTATTAGGGCTCACACTTCCAGGGAACAATCCCTCATGGCAGGGAAGTCATGGCAACAGTGGCTTGAGGCATCTGCAGTCAGGAAGCAGAGAGTGGTGAATGCTGGTGCTCAGCTCACTTCTCCTTTTTATTTATTCCAGGACTCTAGCACACGGGATGTGTCTTATTGAGGGTTCTATTTCTGTGAAGAGATGCCATGACCACAACTTCCATGAAGGAAAACATTTCATTGGGTGGCTTATAGATTCAGAATGTGAGGAGGGAGAAAGAAGGAAAGACAGAGGAGGAGAAGGTAGAGAAGAGGGGGTGGGAGGAAGAGAAAGAGGAGGAAGGAAAAGAAGGGAAGGAGTTATGGCAATTATGCTGTTAGAGTGACACCAACCCAATGACACTAACAGTGGCTTTTAGTTTCACCAAACTAATAGTTTAGTCTATTAGTCATCATGGTGGGACAAGGTGTATGTGAGCAGACATGGTGCTGGAAAAGAAGCTGAGAGTTAATACATCTTGATCCACAGGCAACAGGAAGTGAACTATCTCAGTGGGTGTAGCTTGAGCATAGGAGACCTCAACCTCCCCTATCACTCCAACAACAGTGCCACTCCCTCGGGGGGAGGGGCATTTTCTTTCAAACCACCACAGAATGGCACTACCTGACTTAAGAGTGTTCTTCCCACCTCAGTCAACCTAGTCTAGATGACTAGAGGTTTGTTTTCCACCAAGTCTAAATCCCACCAAGCAGACAAGACAAAGGACCACACAGCTAAACTCAATCACTGAGAAGAGGGCTTTAAGGTAACCCTCTGTTTTGATGTTTCCATTCTCCCTTCCACCATCCCCCTATTCCCTGACTCAAGTTGACAAGCACATTCTGAAATTCTGTTTGTCATCAAACAAAGTGCCAGGAGTCAAGAAGAAAAATAAGAGAACCACAGTTCTTAACCCTGCGCTTAGAAGGTTACCAACCTCTTGATCTACACAGGTTGACATATGCAAAGTGACTGTGAGTGACTGAGACAGACATCACCGAATGAGCAACTACAACAAATATTAGAAACTCCAGCATCTTCAGTGTGTCTGAGTCGGTACCTCTCTCACACCCAAGCTCTTTCCCTTCCCTCCATATGTGCTAGCACTGAGAACCCAACACTATAAAGACCAAGTATGCTAGGAACAACAATGACCAACAAAGATTTTTGACTCACTGAACTCTGGGCATCTAGTCACAATGGCAACATTAATTCCTTGGCTCCAAGCCCTGAATCCCCTCACCCAGGACCTTTCAGTCAGCCTCCCCGCTGACCTCAAGATCCAGCCACCCACTCTTGTCTCTGCCTCCCACAAAGAGCTCCACATAAGGGCCCTTATCATGAGGTGGTGGGCAAACTGTCAGTAAAAACCCTTTGTTCAAATATGAAATCTAATTCCCTGATATTGCGTGTGTTATGATACACTGCAATTTTTCCTAATTTCAGTTGCATGTAAATTAATCTGCTGCATAGAAACCACTCCTTCAAACAAAGGAAACTGATTTATAGCCAGACTCTTTGCTATAAATTCTCCTGTAGTGTGGTACTTCAGGCTTGTGAGCTGGGCCAGCACTCACTTCTCATAAACGATGCCTCCTGCCATAGAAGGTAGCATAGCCATCGCCCACAGTTCTTCCTGGCCATTCCCATGGGGACTTCCCACCCACTTCCTTGCAAGCATTGTCAGTTGTGTTCTGATTTGTTTTCATCTTGTAAATTAAGAAATGTCAAAATTTAAGTCTTTGGCTTTGCCCTCTATCATACTCTGTTGCCTCTGGGAATATAGATGTGTCACCTGTACCCCTCCCCTGGTAAGTTACCAGTAAGTAACTTACACCAGTCATGCATGGAATCTGAAGGGCCTGGGGCACAGAATGGCAGCAGGTTCTGTCACTGTGTAGAGGAGGCTGGCTAATAGCCAAGGTTCTTCCTGTGAAATACTCCATAGAGAATTATGGGAGAGGCACTCAAGATCCCTCACTTCCCACATCATCTGCATAGATCTTCAGAAAATAGGCAGAGGGTATCTAGAAGTATCAGCCTGTGTTTGCAAGGGCCAAGATCCTGGTCAACCCCCCAAAGGCCACATCCTTTCCTAAAACAAGGAGCCTTCAAAAGAAAGGCCATGCACTCAAAACTCAAGTTAGTGACATATTATCATCTTTCCAAAAGGCCAAGTGTTTATGGTGCAGCCTACTCTCCACCCTGAACACTGTAAAGGGGAGTTTTTACTTCCTAGCATGTACCAGCAGCACACGTCACCTGTCATCAATGGTGAATGCTTTCTTGGGTATGATTTTAGCAAAAACTGTGCATGTGTTAAATTTAAAAGGGTTAAACTTGTGGAAATAAGAATTAAAAATCAGGCCACACATAGAACAAGAGCAGGAGATCAGACATCCAGCTCAGTGACTTGAGCAGCTCATATCCAGTGGCTAGAAACCCGCACTGGAAAGAGAATGAGACTTGAAGGTGGATTTATTGGTTCAAGCGCTGGGTCAGCCTTAGTGCAGAGCATTACCCAAACAGATGGCTGTGATGGACTGAAGCTGAGCTGTTGTGACTGGATGGGATCTGTGATTGATCTCATTTGTGCACGGAAGGCAAGCTTCCTGGTAGTTGAGTTTTGATGCTGTTCATTGCACAGAAGCTCAAGGTCAAGCCAAGTGGATGGTGTAGCTCATCTCTGAGGACTTGCCTAGCTTGAAATGCTCAAGCTCTGGGAGGAAGAAAGTGGAGAGAAAGAAAGGAGGAAGACGAAAAGGAAGGAGGGAAGGAAAGGTCTCTATTATCCCTACAGAGTTGTGCTCTCTGAAGCAAGTCATCCTGAGTCTTTAAGAAGTACCTAATACAGGGCTAGAGAGATGGTTCAGTGGTTAAGAACACTGGCTGCTCTTCCAGAGGACCTGGGTTCAATTTCCAGCACCCACTAGAATTACAGTTCCAAAGGATCTGAAATCCATGGCAAAATACCAATGCCAATAAGAAAAATAAATAATTTTTTAAAAAGGAAGTACTTTATTTTTCCAGCTATAAGACAGAGGGGCATGGTTTACTTCCCTTCTAGCCCTGCAGATATGTTCTTCTGAGAGACATGTAGCCTAAGATGCTGGTATCTGATATGGAATGCTTTTCTCCACAAGGAAGGCCACTTCCCTCTTTTGAGTCAGACATGGGATGAGGGTAGGAACATTAGATGTCTAAGGCTGGAGCTCTCAGAGCTTTTGCAAGACTTCTTGTTTAGTTATTTTTATTAATGTTTTTAGCTTACAAAGAAACACTGTGCTCCTTGTAAACAAATGGCACAGATGCAAACCCATAAACATTTGCCATCTTCCCTTCCCTGCTCTCTGGTCCATGGAGCCAGCCAACACTATATCTGGCCATTCTGCATCCTCCCCATCCTTCAGGCACTGTGGTTCTTCAGGAATGTGGCTGGGAAGGAAAAACTGTTTTCCACAAATAGTTTAATTATAACATCCCCATGCACAGAGCATCCCAGACCCTCATCTTAGGGGAATGCGCTTCCAGTTGACGCTCTTGGGAGAATCTCAAAATAGGATGGAAAATGGCTTGTGATAGAATTGGATTATTTTTGCACTCTACAAGAAATCCACACAGATCCTGTTGAGCCACCAGATCACATGATCTACTCATCCTTAATAACATCTGGAAGAATTTGAAAATTACCTCCATACTATAAACAGACCTTCACCAGGAAGCACTCAGAATAGGCATTGGAAGTTCCTCCTGTCAAGAAGCCGCTCTCCTCCTGGGCACCCTCAAGTTATCTATGCAACAGGGATGGAACAACTCAAAAGCATCCCTGCCATTCATGAAAAGGCTGGCATGGGGTACCACCCCCATCTTCAAAGTCCTAACCAGGGAAGCCCCTGGTTACCAGTGGGCCCTGTCAATAAACTCTTGAACTTTATGATGAGTAAGGGCAGTAAATGAGAAAGCAACAATGTAAGACCATCATGTGCATCTGACTATTGGTCATATCGTCTGTATTCTACCTCATCTGCCTTATTTAATATAATTCATGTAAAAGCTCCACACATTCCTTGGAATTGTCTCCTTTAGCTGAGGTTCCAGGCTACATGAGCAAGACTGCAAAACCTTAGCTCTGTGGACTTTGATTGACAGGCAGGTGGGCTCTTCACTACCCAACCACTATCTCTATACTTCTCTCCTGCATGTTTAAGACTGGTCCTGCAGATTTAAGAGTGAGTGTGGAATACAAGAGTGGCCAGATGCATATAGTACACACCTGAAGGCCAACCCAGATTGACTACGTGATCTTTGGCCTAAATCACTTCTATGATTTGGGTTCCACCAGTTCCCATATGACACCATGACACAGCTCGTGCAGTCCTACCTCCCCCTGCCAGCCCCCACCTCCAGTGTATTCTAAAAGAGAAATCCATCTGCTACAGAAGCCATCTTGGACTCTCGTTGTTGGAGGGTGCAGTCCATCACAGTGGAAAAGACAGGACAGCCAGAGGCTGAGGCAGTACACTGCCTATCAGCAACACGGCAGGACAGGAAGTGAGCTCAACTAAGGCCTGCCTCCAAGTGAGCCACTTCCTCCAGTTAGGTTCCCCTTGCCACAGGCTCCATAATGTATCCAAACAGCAGCCCGCCGTAACCAAGTTAAACACATGAGCCCATGAGGGACTTTTTACTAAGCCACGGTTTGTGTTACCCATGTAGGGGCAACTTTCCCCATTCACACAGACCACCTTCCTTTATTGCCCATTTTTATTTTCTGTCATCTGGATCCACTGAACTTCTCATTTGAATGAAACATTTTAAGCACAAAGTTCTTCTAAAGTCAAACTATTCTATGAACTTTTTAACGACTTCTATATTTATCACACCTGGTTTTCCTAATTACTTGATGATTCTAAAATTAATATGTACATGAAGGGCTGTTTCATCTTCCTAGGGGAGAAGATGAAAACTATAGAAGAAAACATGTCACCGTGCATGAGAACAAAGGGAAATAGGCCACTTGGAAGAACTCACAGTAATATTACAGCTCATTCTCATGAAAATACCTAGTCTGAGTTTCTAATCCCAGAAGAGATTGACAATAGCATTTCTTGATTTAAGGATGAAAACAAAGTACATGTCTAGAGCAGCAAAAGAGTTCTTTGCCATCATTCTTCCTCTGGGAACCATGGGCTTGCAGATACATTCAAGCCAGAGCTGTGGACAAGTTGACATCAATTGATCTTGGCTGGGGATGTGTGTGTGTGTGTGTGTGTGTGTGTGTGTGTGTGTGTGTGTGTGTGTGTGTTTTAGAGATAAATAAATATAAATAAGCATGTCCATAGCCCTTGAAATCAAGAATGGGCCATACAAAATTATCTCAGTGAATCTCAGTGATAGGCCAAGCAGTGGACAGGCACAGTTGGATGGATGTGTGGTGTGATCTGCTAAATAAGAGAAGAAAAGAAAACAGGGAAAGTAGATGAGAGACAAAAGGTGGAGAAGAGAAAGGGCTAAGGTGTGGAAAATAAAAAAGAGATGAATCAGAGACTGTGACATAAAACGTGATAAAAAAAAATTGAGAATGGTAAGATAAAGAAGGGTAAACTCCCAACAGAGGTCAAAAGAGGGCTCTGAAAAGGTGACCTTTGAGTTGAGATGTGACTCTCCACAAAGCACACTCTAGGCTATGGGTACAACAAGTTCAGTGTCCCTGCACTACAGTAGAAATGAGTATGGTCTCCTCCGGAACAGAAAAACCTCAGGGGCTAGAGTCAGGGGATCAGCAAACTGGAGGGCACAGACTTGGAGAGGGAAGCCAGACACACATCACATGGCCATTTCAGGTCACAAGGAGATGTTGAGGTTTTTAGCATTGCAATGCAAACCCATTGATGACTTTAAATAAGTGGATATTACACTTCGACATGCAGTTTTTAAAAGGTCACTCTGTGTATTTCTGAAGTTTGGATGGCAAGACTTGGTATAGGAAGACTGCCTGAGCTCAAGATACGCTGAGAACAAACCAAGAAAAAGAGCTGCAGTGGTGACATGTCACCAGCATGGTGACATGGGAAACTCCGAGGGTGCTGAGCTGGACAGACACATTGGAAGTGAAGTGAATATAAGAGATAGGGCTGTAGCTGGTGTGAAGGACAGTCATGAACGCCAGGACTCTGAATGGAGAAAGCTCCCGATGGACGGTGGGGCCAGTGAGTGCATGAGTGTGGTAGAGAAAGCATTCAGAGTTAGGGGTAAGGTCCTGTAAACTCCAAAGTGAAAGACGGGTTTACAAGCATGAGGCTTCTTGGCAATCAAGAGAGATTTCCTTTAACCCACGGTACAGAGACATGGTGCAGGCCATAACATATGATAACATACTACCTGCATTTCTCAGGGAGCACTGAAGCTCAGACAGGAGGGACTCTGCAAAAGCTTCCAAGTCCATCATGCAATGAGAACACAGCCCTGCTCTTAGGTCTGGGCTCTTTCCACCACTCTGTACAAAAAATGAGGAATAGAGCACACAATGCGGTCCTAAGAATAACTTGAAGCAAACATCTCTGACTCTATGTAATTGCCATCCTTGTGACACAGCCTGCCCAGCATCCATCGTCCCTCATGTGAACTCAGAACCAAATAAGTATCTCTGCAAATATGTCAGACACTGAGTAGCCAAAAACTAAGTGAACACTGGCCTGTGTCTTGCCTAAGTCATCCAAGTTATCACTCATGTGCCTTATATTTTAATCATTTTACACCTGTAAGTTATAGAAAATTAAATTTTAAAAAACACCTGATTCATGTCCATAGAAGTACAAATTATAATGTTTGGGGTGATATTCTCTGGCTTTTGAGCAGTTTGTAACTATTCCTTGTAATGGTTCTGATTCTGTGTGTGTGTGGTGTGTGTGTGTGTGTGTGTGTGTGTGTGTGTGTGTGTGTGTGTGTGTGTGTGTGTGTGTGTGTGTGTGATGGATTCTTTTTTGAATTGGTCTCAACTTCTTATTAGTTCTTTGATTAACAAGCTGAGCTAAAGCTTAGTTTTATTTTTATTTATAGGCATCCTTTTCTATTTATATGAATCACAACTTTAATCTTTTCAAAAACTGCCCTTTAACCTAAATATGTCAGCATTTAATTATTAAATTTCAAATATAATTTTAAAATATTCCTTCAAGTTTTGAATCATTGGAGAAAAGAATGACTTCAACCATAGCAACCAACTTTGGAATTTTAGAGATGTAAGTCAACTTGCCAGCAAATGAAGGCTGAACAGTTTTGGCCTTTAATAGTCTGCAGAGCAAAGTCAATGTGGCATGCAAATCTCAATCTATGGGCTTTGAATTTCTCAGAACTGAATGTGTAACACCGTTTGCCACCTATTCCCCTATCTGTAGTCACAACCACACACATTGCCAGGGTAGAGGCACCCTATCATGTCAAACGGCATCTCTTCTTTGCTCAGGGAAGAGGCCCTGGAGGGCCCTCCCAGACCCAATGGACATTTTGCATTGAATATAAGCAAACAGCCTCTCCCTGTGGTATGAAAAAGCAGCCAATGAGAAAGAGCTTCACAAACCAAAACCATAAAAGAGGTTGAGGGAAGACAGATGTAGACATGGAGAATGAAGGTCCATCAGAGGGACTAGAAGCCTAGCTAGGAAGTCACTAGACACTCATAGAGGGTCTTGTGTTGACTTAGGCTCAGCCCAGAGCATGGAGCTCACTTCAGCATCGCTCACTCATACCTGGGTTGGGATGCTATAGCATAGTTCATCCAGGCATGTTCTCTGAATGCACCCCAGAGCTGCGTCCCATGCCAGGAAAAACTTGGAAAGCCTATCTGTGGGATCTGAGAGAATCGTATCTTGGAGTAGTCACCATGGACCATCATCTGGCTCTGCAGGGATGGAGAACATGGAGCCCTAGCCACTAGTACATGTGCCACCACTGACCATCTGTCTCCAAGAGTGACACTCAGCAGGAGCAAAGTACAGCTGCCACAGAGGGGCACTGAGTTACTTCCCTGTCATGAATGAATCTGAAAACTGAGTGAACCTTTGGACTGGGTGACAAACTCCCCTCCACAAGTGTACGTTCACATATAGAAGACCTTCAAGAGGGCTGCTCTGCAAGGGCATATGTGAGTGGAATACATTTATTAGAAATATAAAAGTGATATTAATACATTTTTATCTCAAGTGGCTGAACCGGTTACACGGGTTTTTCTCTAATCAAATTTTGTATTACATTTTCACTGTACCTCAGGCAAGAAAAGTCAGAAAACCAGAAATAGAAGCCACATTAAATATTCCAATCACCTTCCAGCTGCTTTAGCTGTAGCTTTGCCCTTCCTGAAGGACAGAGGAGACAAAGGGGGCAGTAATTACCGTGGAGCACTGGGAAGAGGGGAAGATATGGTACAGGAGTGGGATCCTATCAGGTCAGAATTCCTAGTCTCTGAAACCCCCAAGAGCCTGAGACTCAGGCCACGCCCAGGGGGTAAGACAGGACTCTGTGACATTCTAACAGTGACCATAAGACATGAAGTAAAGTATCAGTGTTGCATAGCAACGTTGAAGGTCCCCAGTGTCCCCAGTGTCCCCAGAGCTTCTGAGCACAAACGGTAAGACCATGCAGAAGACTCTGCCAATTTCTATAAAGGTAGAACGGAAACCACATTAAGCCAGCCCTTCAGATAGGTGAGAGGTGAACCCAGGCAGAACCCCCAAAATAGACGTGGGTGGCTCCCACGAAAGCTTTCACTTCCACTAGACCTGGAGTCGCACTTCCAGGTGGGCGCGGTGGTTATTGGAAGGGGCCCACCACGGTGGGCTGTGACTGGAGCTTCACCGTCCATTCTGGTACCACCTGCAACCACAGTCAGATTAGTGGAGGAAGTTCCAGAACTGACTGCAGGCAGAGCGAAACCGACTTGCAGCAACGGGTTTCTTACCCACGCGGTCACCTGCCTCAAGCAGGCTCTGGGGCCAAGTTGCTTTTGTTCTTTTGTTTTCTCAGGACCCTTCCCAAGGGCTGGCTGACCGCCATCACTATACAACAAAAAAGAGTCAAGGACTCACCGGCTTAATCAAAGGGCTCACATCTTCTTTACTTTCAAAGAAGTTAGGGGCTGCTGAAATGGTTCCATGGGAAAAGACCATTGCTGCCAAGCCTGACCAACCCAAGTTCCATCCCCCAAGAATCACATGGTGGTGAAAAGTACAAACTTCCGCAAATTGTCTTCTCACCTCTGTATATACACCTTGACACACATTTTCCAACACACACGCATGCACACACGCGCGCGCGCATGCGCGCGCACACACACACACACACACACACACACACACACACACTTCCAAACATACACCTTGGCACACATATACCAGCATACACACACACACACACACACACACACACACACACACACACACACACACAATTAATGTAATTTAAATAAAAAACAGAATTTAAGATTATTGACACATGCTTATAAGCCCAGCAGTTGCTAAAACAGGAGGATTGATAGTTCAAGGCTAACCTGGACTTTCTGGGAGACCCTATCTCAAAAACAAAAAGACCTCAGTCTTTTGAGGCCTGTGGAAGGAAAAGCAGGAGAATCACACAGCAATGACAATGTCCCATGTGCTATTAATTAAATTTTTCTCTTATGTCCTTGTTTAGAGTAAAGATTTTCAGATCTTTATCCGTCCTAAATCTATCCAAAGAAATACTCTATGAAGGTATAGTTATGAATACTCCACAGTGAAAAATTCCCTTAACACAGAATGATCAGGAAAGATAATCAGGGGAAGATGGGAGAGAAAAAGGTCTCGGGGATGCAGGGCAGCAGAAAGAAGTAATTGCTTCCCCTCAGTGGATCTTGATAGTCCACCCTCATCTGGTGATGAGAAGGCACCACTGTGCTATAAACAGATGTGGGATCTTCCAAAAACATGTGACTTGACCCCTTTCCACCCTTACAGCCCAAGGTCCACACCCCGATCTTTCCACAGTCACAGGAAAAGGTAGGATCTGAGATACAATCCTCTACATGAATTACAGTTTTACTTGTACAGTTGCTAAGATGAGAAATAACAGGACTAAGGGCTGCTCCAAAGGGACAAAAAATGATGTGGAAGATAGGGAAGGAGGGAGAGAGGGAGGGAGGGAGGGAAGGAGGGAGGGAGGGAGGGAGGGAGGGAGGGAGGGAGGGAGGGAGGGAGGGAGGGAGGGAGGGAGGGAGGGAGAGAAGGAGAGAGGGAAGGAGGCAGGCAGACAGGGAGATAGGCAGGCAGGCATCATTGCAACTTAACCCCTTTATCTGACTAGGTTTGCTGTGCCAAAATGGGGCTGTGAGGACAGGCATGAGGAGAGTCTCAGATAGGTGCTGGCCCCAGATTCTACTTGGTCTCAAACACGGTAGGCACACAGATGCATCACTATCTGCTCATGGCACCAGAGCCACAAAACAGTAACTGTTGTGAATACCATATGTGCTCTAGCATCTGATGCTTACACATCTGCCAAAGAGGTCAGCTTTGTCAGCCTCCTTTCACAGGTGAAAAGGTCGGGCCAACAGACCTCCGAACAATTCCAGATTTACAGCAAAGCCTTAGGAAACAGCAATTCTCAGGAATGATGAGGGTAGGTGCAGCCCAGAGGGGATGGTCAGTTAAAGTGGTGCCTGTTGGTTCCTCTTCTCCTTACCTGTCTTTGCATGTGTGTTTTCATAGCTCAGGGCATAATTCCTTCTGGGGCAAGGACATTAAAGTAGGTGTATTTGGGGAAGACAATAGGTTTAATTTTTAGAAAGAGAAAAACAATACTCTACTGATTTGAAGGAGAAAACATAGAAGAAAAAAAGTTCTCAATGAAGTAGTTCTGGTATTGGGAGTTCCTGGGGGCTGGTGTACACCTTGACATTGATTTTGCAGCCAATATTTTAACATACTAAAATGGGTTATGTTAGACACTGAAGAGGGCAGTATCTAGTAACACATCACTGGTGTGTACATGAGTGCTCTCTTGGAGTGTCCTCTTCCAGGATGACCCTACACAGAAAAAAGGCTGCAAGGCAGACATAGCTCAAAGTACAAGGCTGAAGTTTGTCACAGATAAGCAGAACATCCCACCTGGGTCTCAGCTTCCTCACTTATCAAAGTCACATTTTGTGGGACTGTGAACATTATATAAATTGCAGCATCTACAGACCTCGCATGGCATGGATACTATTCCAAACTGGTGCATAGTAATTCTCTTAATCCACACTCAGCATGAGTAAGCTCTATCATAGACCCTATTTAACAGATCTGAGATCCCCCATTACCTCCTGGGAAGAAGAATATTGTCCACTGACTTACATGGGCCTGTAGCTCAGACTTTCTTCTAGAGTAAAAACCCATGGCAATAAGACTACATCTCACCTACAATCAATCAGCAGCCTATAGTAGACGACCAATAAGGATTTGTTGATATAGCAGAGATAACTGAAATCTTAAAGAACAGAGAAGGGACCTTTTCTCTACAAGAAACCAATATCCACCAAACAGAATCCCTCTTGTTGCGTTGGCTCATAACCAAAATGGGAAATGCCAAGGAAGTGCTTCCTTTGAAAAGGCATGTGCTGTGGTGAGAGCTGAAGGCTGTGGTGAGGCTGTGTGATGGTCTTGCTGTCCTGGATGACACATCCCTCAGCAATAGCTTTCCTCAGAAGGACCAGCATACGCATCAGGAGTCCCTCAGAAGCTATGTATGGGAAGCCACCTTCAGAAGCAATGGTACCTTGCAATCTATGGGTGCCTCAAACTACCATTCGAAGACTTGTAAACACTAGCTCTCTCCCTCTCCCTCCACTACTTCCTCCTTCTATACCTCCTCTCCCAGGCTGCAGAAGCCTATAGCACATTCTCTAGGATTCCAATATAAAAAGAAGCCACCACACTGGTCACCTGCTGAGACAAACCTGCAAAGGCCAAGCCAGGAGGCAGCACTGGTTCATTTACCCAAGGGACAGACTTCTTCCTGCTACTCTGAAAAAGGGGGAAGAGAAGGTAGCCTCTGACCCAAAATCCCAGCTGCCAAAACTGGAAATCCCAGCAGCTTCCCCAGGAAAGGAACCCATCTTTGCAATCTTCTTGAACCGCCCACTCCCATTTCCAAAATAGCGCATCAGCTTCCATTGGTACAGTGATTGTTAGAGTCCTTTCAGGGTAAAAATAGGCCATTAAACACGTGTCCCTCCACAACTTTGCAATGGGACAGGAAATTGAAATGACCGGTGCTCTTGCTCAGAGCAGCGCTGAGCCAAAGGAGCGCCAAATTTTAAAACTCCTCTCATCCCCAACTGCCACTTAGGCTGGCGTTATTGCGTTAATGTTCAGCGGGATGTGTGCGGTGTTAGCCTCCACAGGGTTTTTATGGTCTGCCTTTCCTGATTCTGTCCTGCTATAACAAAATGGCATGGCGTTACAGCATCTCTGTGAAACCATTTAGTTCTAAGCTGTGAAATTTGTTTGCTGAAGTCAGCACCACAGCATCAAGAATCCCAACAGCACCGGGTGTCCGAGATAAACAGTGCCGGCAGCCTGTGGCGTAGGATAAGATTTATCCTGCAAACCCTGCCAACCCCCAAACAGATTATGCCCGGGTAGCTACAGCTCCACTCTGTTAGTGCTGCTCATTTAGAATTTTTTTTTTAAACACTGAAGGGGCATTACATCTTCTTCATAAATATTAACAAAAGTTCGTTGGGAAGCATAGCCCCAAAGCAGGAGGCAGGCGACAGACTGAGCCCAGCAGAGGCATGAATGGTGATGTCCAAGGAGAGCAGCTCCTCTCTCCTGGTGGCATACTGTGTATACATTCCCTGGAATATCAAGTTAGCCCTCCCAGAATCAGAGTTTTGTTTTTAATACTAACTACATATTTGGTGACAACTGATGCCTTCAGACCCTAAGTCAACGATCTTGCTGTAGAATGGCAATCATGTTTGCAGAATACTGCACCGGCCTTTACAAAAATATGTGATCACACCCCTGTAATCATCACAGGCCCGTGTCCCCTTCAGGGCACAGGCATCCCATTATCTAAGACCTCCCACTAAGCCCCTCCTTTTGAAGGTTCCACCCCCTAGTTCTCTATCTGTTAAGCCCCGCCTATTAAAGGTCCCACTACCTATTTAATCTATCCTGCTAAGCCCCTCCTTTTAAAGGTTCCACCCCCTCCCCACAGCACCAAGCCTTTGTCTTGTGAGCCCTTGGAGAGATGCTGCAGATTCAAGCTACAGCAGACTCGGGGGTGTTAGCATGGGACTGTCCTGCTAGATCTTATTACAATGGGATAAGAGAAAGTCACCCCACCCCAAAATAAGAAGAAATCTTCAACATGAAAGTTAATTTCACACTGAGCAGTGCTCTCACCTTTTGAAAAAAAAAAAATGAGAATATTGAGAACGAACCCAGAGAAAGAATCAGTATCAAAGATAACTGAAGAAAAAAAAGAACACTTTAAAAATACAGTCATGACTCAATTGCTCATCAGTTTCAGGCCCATGGAAGTCCCCAGCAAAGCCACAGAGGATTTATCAATCCACTTGGCCTCTCCTCCTATGAACCAGTCAGCCACACCCCTACCCTGCAGTGGCCAGCATTACTCAGGTGATGCCACCATGCAAAACCTTCTGATTTTGATGATGGGCATAACTGTGACCTCAGGCGAGTTGGCGATGCTACCATGCAGAATGGAAAGCCCAACCTTCTGACCTCAATGATGTGCATTGCAGTGACCTCATCAGACTAACCGGATGTCATTGGAGGGAGGACAGGGACAATGCTCAGCTCTTAACAAGTGCTAGGTGACAGGTGCCAGTGACTTCAATAGGGATGACACAGGGGATATGTGAGTTTCACATTCAATATTTTCTTTCTGCTCTGAAAACCCAAACATTAACATGAGAGGGGACCAGAAAGTAAGACTCATAGTGACCAGGATGTGAAACTCACCACACATGCAGATCACTTGTCACCTTGATGCTAAATGAAAGGACAAAAAGTCCAACAACTTAAAAATTCTTTAAGGTTTCTCAGACAGAATCTCTGAGGTCCTAGGATAGCAGTGCTCGGGTCCTGTTACAGTAACAGAAAGAACACAATTTAAACATTCAACTTAGTGATCTCTGATTCATTAGAGTGCTCGTTGGAGAGTGCTAGAATTTCCACAGCAGCTGTATTCTCCAGTCCTGGCGGCATTGGGGAAAACACTTGTCAAAGCCGAATGTGAAGCCAAAATTGCCTGTGTGAAAACAAATTTTTTTTTCTCTATTGTTAAGTGAAAATTCCATAAGAGGAAAATATTTTTGCATTGTGTTCAGCAGAAATACATCTTTCCATTGAAATGATTGCCCTAATGAGCTTGCATGTTGTGTTTATGTTAAAAATGAGTACCAAAATATGCAGTCTCCCCACCCTGTTCTCTTTTTACAAACTCATCTTCCACCTTTTATTAAGAATGGGAATAAGCTGGAAGGGTATCAGTGGTGGCAGATGCCATTTCTCCCCTGTGGATGGCGGGGAGCCCTTCAGAGAGCACCCCACATCTGAGCCACCACAGCCTTCTCCTCTGTGACACACTGCACTCCAGTGCATGGCTAGGAAGGCTCTGCCTCAGAACTGTGGCATGGGCTTCCAGCTTCACACATTTGCAGAATCAGGTCCAACTGGCTGAAATAAGCCTTTGCTAATTTATCCTCTGGTTCAGGTCTCAGCTGCAGTTCTCAGCTTTGATCATAGCCAAAGCCCATATCGCCCTAAACGTCATGTGTGATCCTGGTGGTCTGGATCAGGGGAGGCTGGAGGGACCAAGAGGGGACAAGGAGCGTGGCTGGGCCACCTGCTCCCCTCATTAGCATGAGATGAAGTGGCACAGCTGATTGGCCCAGGGAGAAGTGGGGATGTGTTGGGGACAGGGAGAGGAGGCTAGAGGTGTTCCCAAGGGGACTCAAGCTGCATCCCACCTGCTGACTCTCATTAGCCTTGACTATGTACCAGGCGCTGGACTTGGCTCTCAAAGACAGAGCCCAGCACCCAAGGACGTGCAGTCCAGTGGGAGACACAAATACAGAGAGCTAGCTATTTCACATAATGTCTGGCAGATGGATGACTGCATGATCGGGGAGGAAGAAAGGAACCATAGGAGAACAGAGACAGGCTGCAGAGATGTTCCCTTGGAAATGTACCTTTGAAAGGCAAATCAGAGGACAAAAAGGTATCTAAGACCTTATCTGCCTTATTTGGATCCAAGTAGATACTTGTAGCTCCCATGTCGGGATTCGGAGACATGGGTGACAGGGGGCTATGTTTATGCATCCCATGCTAGGGGATGCTTCCAGAGAAACTGAAATCTTCAAGGAGTCTTCAAGGTGAGCAGGGACTTCAACTTTCCAAGATAGGAGGGCTCTCCTGACAGATGCCTTGGGAGCCGGACGAGGTAGCCCAGCCAGCTGCCCAGCTTTCCGCCTTTGGCAGCAGGCCTGGAGAGAGGGGGCTTGCAGCCTGTAGGCAGCACATCTGGTGCCCCCTTCGGACACCAAAGGGTCACTTTGAGATGCAGTTCCCTTGCTACTCAAGGAGAAACGCGTGTGCCCTTGCCTTTAGCCATCAGTCCCCAGGAACTAAATTCCCTTAGGAGTTTCATACTGGGGAAGAGGACGAATCCCCCAGTGCCAGCTAGTGGGGGAGCCTGTCTCCCAGAAAGAGATCCCATTCCATTCTAACAGCTTGTCACACCACTTTGCAAGAGAGACAGAAGCTGAGGGGATGTGGACAAGTGGAAACACACTTTGACTAGGACTGCTCAGGTGACATACCCCTACCTCTTGCTCCATTTGAGCACAAACCTCATATGAGGACCCCAAAGACATACCTGGAGTGGGGGAGGTCACTGGATTTCTTTGCTCTTCTTTCAAAGTAGCCACATTAAATAAACCCCATCTCTGCTTGTCACTGTGACTTGCCTGAGACAGTATTTCTTGCTCTTTTTTCCTGTGAATGCCAAAGTTGGCTGAAGGCTGCTTACTTGTCCCAGAGTCTCCCACAATGAATTAACCCATGAAAGGATGGGCTAAGTGCCAATCCTGTAGTATAAACAATGGTGGCTGGGGCAGGACAGCTCCATGCCATCTCAGGCCTCTCTTTGGGTTTTGTTTCTGCTTGACTTCCCAGCACGCACCGCCTGCTGGCTTGTGAGGAGTAACTAGGCCTTGCTTGCTGCTTTCCCCTCATTTTTTGCCAGACTAACTTCCTCCTCAGGCTCACAAACAGGCCTTTGGAAGCTTACCTTCCACTTCAATCTCCCCTGGTGATTGAGGACAATTGCCACCAAACAGTCCAGTGTAGCACAGAGAAAGGCAACCAGTATCCACCGAGAGCTTTTCAGTGGCAGTGGGCAACAGGCAAAGAAAGTTTATTAGGCACCAAGTAGCAAAAAGAGCAGGGGAGACAGACACTGAACAGTCCATCGGTGTGTCCCATGTCGTGTCATCATCCCTGCCCCCCCCCGGGGGGTCACTACCAAAGTAGTATGCAATGAAACAAACGTTCCTGCTGAGGCCTGTCGAAATCACATCATAAAACTGCAACAGACAGCAATCTAAAGTAACAAGCCCACAGTCACTTCACAGTGATACAGACGCATGCCATGAGGATCAGCCATGTTCCAGAGCCCCTGAGAGGTTGGTGGACTTGGCATTGACCCATCCCTCAGAAGGTTGCTTCCTCCCAATGCCCACATCAGACCAGGTGATGCATGGGGCAACTGCAATGAGGGTCCTGGCTTCAGGAGATCCAGGAATAAACGCTGTATGGGAGATTTTTCCCACATGGCAGACAGGCCTGGTGCACCCCAAAAGCACAGAGAGGAACTCATGTTGGCTGAGGAGATCCTGGGAGTCCAGAGACCAAGCAGAGAGCAGGTTAGACAGGAGGGCAGGTTAAAGGACTTTTTGAATGCATCTAAACCCAGAGTGTTGCCATACCCTTTAACCTGGTCTTTAGAAAAACCATTTTTAGCCAGTGACACAGGCATTTTATCTTTCATCCCAGCACTCAAGAGGCAAAAGCAGGCACATTTCTGCATTCAAGTCTAGCCAAAACTATACAGTGAGACCCCATCTCAAAATAAAACATGCAAAACTGAAACAAAATACTTTTGTGGATGGGTACAAACTATGAAGTTGAGAAGGTATATTTCCTACTCTGTTTGCAGCCAAAAATCAAGAGGAACCAGAAAACACATGTATGTATATATATCACACACAGAGACACACACACACACAGACACACACACACACACACACACACACACACACACGGGTTCTCTATAGGAACAGAACTGGTAGCATGAGTAAACACATACTAAATGGAGATTGTAGACTGACTTACATGATGAGATCTCGCTTGTGACAGTACTGTTTGTGTACTGGACAAGAAGAGGCTGAGAACTCAGTAAGCACTGGCTCCACAAGGCTGGATGACTGTGCTGAAGGCCTGGGAGACTCCTGGAGAGCCACTGATCTTCGGGCCACATGGCAATGGATTTAGGCTCTGGTATCAGTGAAGAAATGTAACCTGCTTCAGCAGCAGTAGCCATGTTAGCAGCAATGGCAGCAACAGGGTAGATGAACTCACCAGCAAGATATATGGCAATGAGCCAAAAGCCAGAACATTCTCCAGAGGTCCTCTCGTTCTCTAGGCTGTCAATGAGAGGTGCCACCCATACTTCGGCTGGGCCATCCACTTCAAACAGCATGATCAAGAGAAGCCCTTACAGGCTGTCCGGCAGTGTCTCTTAGCTGATTGTAGATCCAGTTACATTGATTGACTACCAAGGTTAACCATCACTGCTACACATGGATATGTATATGTGTACATGTATGTATGTGTATATGTACATCTAAGTATACACATGCATGTGTGCACATGTGTGTATATAAATGTGTACATGTATGTAAGTGTGTGCATCTATGCATATAATTTTGTATGTGTACACTATACATGTGTATATGTGTTTGTGTACAGCTACATATATGTGTATGTACCTCTATGAGTATGTATATGTGTGTACATCTAGATGTATATATATGTATGTGTGTACTTCTATGTGTTTATATGTATACTTGCATATGTTCTCATGTACCTGTACATGTATATGTATGTATATGTGAGTATGTATATATGTGTGTACATGTATGAACCATGGGTTAAAGCCTTCACCACTCTACCACAAATGCCTTTGGTGTTAATAGAATGCTTCCTCTCCCAGGACCAGCAGCGAAAATGAGTCTTCAAGGATGCAGAGCAACCACTGTGTGCAGAGTCTGGGAACAGTGAGGCTTTTAGAGCATCTCTAGGTAGAGGAGGCATCAAGGGTGGGCCCTAAGTAAATGACCATGTAAGGTCTGGTCCAATCCAGCCATATGTGAGAAACAAGTTGTTACTAATAACATCTGGACAGCCCAGTGCAAATCACACTGCCAGGCTCTAGATAAGGGAGGCACCTTGTGGGGAAAGCAGATCACAAAGGAAGAGCTCAGACATTACAAATGCCAAGACTTTACTTTCTCAGTCATCACCCTCCCCAGATTAGTTGAGTTCTCTGACCTTTCCCAGCCCGAGTCACACCGACTCCCACATTTGCAGGCTTGCTTGATTGATATAGAGTCTCAAGTAGTCCTGACTGGCCTCAAGCTGTAGCTGTGGCTGGCCTTGAACTCCTAATTCTCTTGCCCTCTGAGTGCTTCCCAGTGGTCAGATTACAAGTATGTGTCACCACACCCAGTTCCTCACAAGGGCATTTGTTATCAGCAAAAGCAGGCAATGAAAATGGGAAGAACCATCAGAGAAATGGGCCAGAACACTTGTGAAACTCTTTCAACACGCTAGCACGCTCTGCAAACAGGAACCATCCAGCAAGTGGCATGCTCACTGCCTGTGGGTGCAGCCAGGGGACTCGAAAGCACCTCCCACGTCAGACCTGCCACACCCTACTTTCTCCCCTTCGAAATAGAAGCCAGAAAAGTGAAGCCCAGAGGTTACTGCATGACAAGGGGCATCCATGCTCTGCTGGGGTGGTTTCTGAAGGACAGATATGAAAAAGAATGCAATGCATCAGCCCTGCTGGGAAATGTCACCAAGGTCCCCAGAACTCCCCGGGTATGGCAGTCACCTCGAGGCAGGCCACTGAAAGGGGCTTCCTTCAAACAAACGCCTGCTTCCCATGAAAGCCCCCTAAAGAATCAGAAACATTTAAAAACAAACAGACTCAATAAGTAGCAGCAGAGGAAAACAAACTAAGGGGTTTCTTACAACAACTTCTCTTCTGGAACCAAATTTTCCCTCCTCCTGTAGCCTTCATCCAAAGAAAATATACACATGCCTGGAAACCTAAAAGAGGGAAAAGGGCAAAGCCAGGGAGATGGCTCAGTGGGTAAAGGCTTGCCATGCAAGCCTGAGGTTCTGAGTTTGATCCCCAATACCCACACAGAAGCTAGGCATGCCTGCGGTTCCAGCACTGGGGAAATAAGACATGGAAATCCCTAACGGCATCCTCAGAAAGAGACACCGACACCAAGCAAAGAGCAAGTTGCTGGGAGCAGCCAGGCCCACCCCCTTTCAGAATGTGCCTAGATGTGTGATCAGTGGAGAAGAGAGGCATTCCCTAATTCCATTTTCCATCACTGTCCCCACAAAGTCTATCAGTCCCCTAAAGATTTCCTCCACCACTTCCCCTTACCGATATACAGCTCACAATTGACAGAGAGACACTGTTAGAAGAAAGGACTGCAACATTGTATCAACCTGGAAATGCAGGCCTTTGGAGTATTTCACACTGGGCCGAAGTTTGGCTTAACCCAGCAAACCTTCTCAGGATGCAACAATTCAAACAGATCACATGATTGGTTGGTGTCCCAGTTTGTTCTCTGCTGCTGTGATAGACAATCCTGACCAATATAGTTTGAGAAGGAAAGGGTTTTGTTACAACTTACAATACATCATCAAAAGAAGTCAAGGCAGGAACCTAGAAGCCAGGACTGGGGTAGGGAGCCGCCTACTAGCTTCCTCACAGTGGCTCCCTTGTTCACCTTTCTTAGGTAACCCAGCCCAGGGATGGCACCGCCCATGGTGGGCTAAGACCTCCTGTATTAATAATTAATTAAGGACATGCTCCACAGACATGACCAGAGGCCAGTCTGATGGAAGCAATTCCTCAACTGAGAGTCCCTCTTCCCAGACTCTAGATTGTAACAAGTTGACAAACTAGCCAGCATAGTAGGGGAGCATCCAGTCACATCAGACATCACTTGGACACTTCCCAGGCACTCACTCACAGCTTATTATAGGAAATAGCAGTTATTAAATATGCAGTAACTATAGGTCCCTAACGGTGCCATTTAGCGTGTACTTGTGTTTCTTGTGACTCATTCATAGTCTAATATTCACTTAGAAGATAGGTGGTTCCCTGGGTTGTCTCAAATGAGTGTCACCTCATTCTATCTACAATTGAAAGAGTCCTCTTTCTAGTAAACATTAATAATTGAATTTTAATTTTTTTCTGTGAGCCCTCAATAAGGAGTGTGGCTGGAGCTACTTCCTCTGCAGGAACTAAACACCATCCCTCCATGCTTCCTCCATGTCCTATCCATGCTCTGTGCCCTGCAAGAGATTCAGAGTGAGGGAGGGAGACAAGGACCACCACACAGAATGACTGATTCCAAACTCTGGAGTCTGCTGTGGTCTGTATGTGTCCCCTAGAACGAATGTGTTGGTAACTTAACCTTCAATGCAACAGTGCTGGTTGGACACCAGAGGTCGGTTGGGATCACCAAGAAATAATTAGGCAGAAGGTCTCTGCCCCAGTAAGCAGAAGCCTGTATCATTAGTAAGTAAATCAACTTGTCATTGTGCAAGTGGGATCCTAACAGAATGGCAGTGTGAACCACCACCCCTACCCCTCCTGCCCCTACTGTCTTCCAAGTTACAAGCAAACCTCACCAGATATGATGTCCCGAAACCTTGGACTTCCCAACCTCCAGAATGGTGATTCAAATGTACCACTGTGTGTTAGAAATTACCCAGTCTCTGGGCTTCTATTGGAGCAGCACAGAATCCAGGTGAACAAAAAGCAGGCACAAACGAGGCCAAGTAGAATCCATCCTGAGCTCAGCAGAGTGCTTCAGACCTCCCAGCCCAGCCCAGGACTCTGCAGACAGTGTTTCCCTGAACCAGACTACCCTGCCTGCCTCCCTGACCTCATCTTGCTGCTGCCTCCTCAGTCTCCTTCCCGTATTCTAGGTCTACTATTCCAACACAGCACCAGCAACCCCGCCTACTCACCTGCTCACTGTTCACCTGTGCCATGGCATAGGACTCTTCCCATTATCCTATGCTCCTAAACTGTACACATCTCCAGGGCGGATTCCAAGCCTATGCTTCTGGGAGCTGCCAGAATCTTGCAAGGAACCAGGCACTAAATAAGCTCTCAATAAAGCTATGTGGAATAAATGAATGAATGAATTAGTTAATGAACAAATCCAGTCCTATATTCATCCAGTATTGTTTCCTAACTCTTTGTGGAGACTACTCAGCTTTCAAATAACAAGTAGATTCTATCTTATCAGAGTGTGTAGCCTCAGTGAGTGTGGATGTCACCGTCAGATACCACCATTCTCCCAAAGTGACAGGTTGGTCACTGAATGAATGAGTTTGCTTTTGGACACCATGGACATGTTCTTGATCATAGTTTAGCATACAGCAGTATGTCTCATGCTTGCATGACCTCTTTCAATAGACACCTGGTCTTGAAACCATCTATCTGGAGTCATCTCCATGGCGTGTTTCCCACAGGATGTATTGGTTTGTGACAATACCTTTGTTTTCTGGAAGGAAAAGTCTTAACTTCATCAATAACAAGAGCAG
This sequence comes from Cricetiscus sungorus, assembly GCA_030556225.1. NCBI lineage: Eukaryota > Metazoa > Chordata > Mammalia > Rodentia > Cricetidae > Cricetiscus > Cricetiscus sungorus. The sequence goes on along the minus strand of JANBXA010000651.1, from coordinate 86,231,461 downwards.
AAGAAAGTGCTAGTGCTGGCGTTTTGGGGACCTTCCATCAGAACTCTTTGAGATACAGCATGAACTTTTTTTTAGTACCTCTGCATTAGTGGGGCAGGAACATACAAGGAAGGGCTTCCCACTCATGTCTTCCTCCTCCTCCTCTCATGATGGATGGATGGATGGATGGATGGATGGATGGATGGATGGATGGAGAGAGAGAGAGAGAGAGAGAGGATAGATATAGGTAGATGATACATAGATAGATGTAGATAGATGATAGATGAAAGATGATACATAGATGGGCAGATGATATATAGATAGATAAATAGATAGATAGATAGATACAGATAGATGATACATAGATAAATGTAGATAGATGATAGATATGATAGATGAAAGATCATAGATAAATGACAGATGATAGATTAGATATATAGATATGATAGATGATAGATAGATGATAGATAGATAGATAGATAGATAGATAGATAGATAGATAGATATAGATAATGGATAGATAGGCTGATAGACAGATAGATGTAGACATAGATATACACTTCAGCAATCTTCCTTTCCTGACCCACTTTATCAGCTGAACTCACTCTTATCTGTCATCAATTTCTTTATTGTTCTTTTTTGATCCATCTGTATACTGATTTAAAAATCTTATTTTACTGATTAGTAATTCAGCATTTAACCTCTACAACCTCCTGTGCCATTTCATTTCCAAGATTTGACCTGCTTCTTAATATTGGATAAGTCCAAACTTTTAATATTCTCACTCAAGTTGATTTCAAGATCTATGTGGCAAGAAAACATGTCCTTGATAACCACTTACCCTGACTGCATGTACCCTGGACTTGACATGCAGAGAGCAGGACCAGGCTCTGTCTGTGGCATATGGTGCTACCACCACCAAGAGATGACCAGTCTCACTCTCCCATCACCTGCCTTCCCCAGAGCCCCAAACACAAAAAATCCAGCTGAAACAAAGAGGCTCTGAGGCCACCAAATGTCTGTAGTGTCCACTGTCTCTCCAACAGGGCCTTGATCAATCAATAGGTTAGCCAAATCCTGGACTCACTTCAGAGATGAGAAAGATGAGTAGGGAAATGGGGGAAAGACAAGGTACCCATGTATAGGAAGAGGCATTGGTTTCACAACATCAAATGTGACTTTGAATTATAGCTTTCCTAACTGCTGACCGTGGAACATGGGAGAGAGAGTGCCAACTAACAACAGTCTCATTTATTCAGATGTAAAAGGGCAATAATAACAACAATAAAATTCTATTCACCAGGAATGTTTGTATGTGAAGATGAAGATTGCATGAGACCCCAAAGCCTAGCACGTAACACACTATGTAGATACACTGTTAGGTCTTTTTATCTAGATATATCTTTAATCAATTATCAGTTCTTGGAAGTAGATATCATTCCCCTTCCGAGAGGGGATTTACTGAGTGCTAATGAACCCCTGTTGCTAAATTCATACTTGAGTCCAACTTGCTGTCATCTAAAAGGGATTCTAATGAATGCAAGACATTGATGGACAAAAACACAAGGTTTTCTTTTTTATTTCCATACCAAGATTTCTGGGGTTGTTTTTAAACCTCCATACATCTGCTTACATCTTGTAACACAGGAACAGGTTTGGACCAGCCTGGAGAGTTGCCATAACCCATGTGTGACAAGATGTACAGAGAAGCTCTGGGCCTAGAGACAGGCAGGGGCAGCGGGCCACCAAGGTAAACCACTGGCTGACAGTCAGGTGCCCTCAAGGGCTTCTCACTTCAACACCACACTGTACCCAGCAAGAATGGTGACCTGTTTCTGGGCAGCTTGGAGGGAGCTGGTGGTTTTGTATGTTCACGAGCTTAAAACTCAATCCTGCTTTAGAGCAGGGAGACAGCTAAAGTCAAAGTAAAATCTTTGGTTTGGAAAATCTTGGAAATTGAAGTGCCTACCTTCATCCATGTTGGAAAGTATTGCTTAGGCCTGGACATGGAGAAGATGTATAAGCAAGTCTACCCTCTTGCTAAGGTCTCAACAATAAACTAAGAGTAGTTCCACCAGGGTTTATTCTGGGGAACCAATGATACTATTAGGCTACTTATAGAGCAATGGGTGAGGGGCTACAGGCAAGAGAAAAGGTGGCCATAAAGCAACCATACTGTGAGGTGTGTGCCCAGTGTGGACTATATAGATGATTATGACTGTATATATTATTAATGTATACATTATGACTGGATAGATTATGGATGGATAGATGAGGCCTCATCCCCTAGTCCTTTCCAAACTATATACTCTAGATCTTCTCAGAGACCTGGAGGTCAAGTGAAATCAGGTCAGAATTGCATACAACGATTTGGGAGTGGTTGCTGGAAACTCAGGTAAAGGTTCCATGATCCTCCATAACACCTCCTTCTAGAAGGGAATGTCAACAGGCCTGGCTACGGTGATCTTTTGTAGCAACTCCAGCAGAATCCCAGAAGGTAGTGGCTTGGATGATAGTCTTGTACAACACAAAGAAACACAATAAAGCAATCTTACTCATTAAAGGTATTTTCTGCAAAGCACCTGAGTGTGACAAAGTTGTATAAAGTGTCGCAAAGAAAATATAGGTGTCAGGACACCCATGTCTTAGCAGAGGAGAGGCATTAATGAGACAAGGGTATGAAGTGAACCAGGCATGCCCGTGCTATGATAGAAGCTTCCACAGTGTGGGCATGAATCAGAGAGAGATGGCTAACTTGAGTCTGTTGGTTAGCTCTAAAAATGGGGAGAAAGCAACAAAGAGCCCTATCCAGCTATTATGCTTATGAACCATGACAATGACCAGCATGGTTCAACAATCCTAAGGGGTGTAACAGTGGCATGCATGCTTAGGCAGTAACCAACAGTTCTCTAATTAGACATAGGGTCCACTCTACAAGAAGATGGTTCCTGGTACTAGAAACCTAGACAGCTACCTGGGGCTGGTGAAGTGTTGGATCTTGGAAGAGAACCTAAACTTAATTTACTAACTCAGCATAATCCCTAACTACACTCTAATTATTCATCCTTATACCCACAGATAATTTATCCTTCACTCCTCATCAAGCAATCTTCTCTTTGCAACAGAGAGAAAGCATTATAGGAAACCACAACCAATCAAAGTGCAAAATAGTGGAGCCCAGATCAACTGATTCATCTACAAACAATTCAACTCCCACACCTAAGGCTCGGGGTCAGAGAGGAAGAGGGATCACAAAGATTTTAAGAGCCAGAGGGATGGGGAGTTTACTGAAAAATTATGTCTCCTAAAAAGGTCAGAAACAATACCCATGAAATCTCACCAAAATGGATGCCAAAACATGACTCAAACACAGATGACACCAACAGGCATGCTAACATGGAAACCTGAGAAGACCTTAGCTCTATGCAAAGAACTATAGGAAATGTCAAGAGCAGGAGAAACAGTGTTCCCCAGGGAAGGAAGAGCACACCGATTGGTTATCTAATACCAAATGATCAGCCCTGAAAACATGTACATACAAGTAACATTATGGGGACCAAGCAAGATGTAGTTATATATTTAGGATAATATGCATATATACACTTATATGTAGCAACAATTAAAGCACAAGAGGCCATGAATTTGAAAAAAAAAAATCAAGTCAGGGTACATGTGAGGATTTGGAGAGAAGGCAGGGAAGTGGAAAATGCTATGATTATTTAAAATACTTTAAAATTTTAACAGGAGAGATATCAGATAAAATTCAAAATTGGGGGAGTGAGATGAGATGGCTCACCCAGTACAGGCATTCGCCATGCAAGCCTGGCAACCTTCAGAATCCCATGAAGGTGGAAGGAGAAAACTGACTCCACACCTGCACCATGTGGCACACACCTCCGCATCATTCATGTACACACACTCTCATCATTCATGTACACACCTTCATCGTTCATGTACACACACCCACATCATTCATGCACACACACCCACATCATTCATGTACACACACCCTCATCATTCATGCACACACACCCTCATCATTCATGTACACACCCCCTCATCATTCATGGGCACACACCCTCATCATTCATGGGCACACACCCTCATCATTCATGCATGCACACCCTCATCATTCATGCACACAACCCTCATCATTCATGCACACAACCCTCATCATTCATGCACACACACTCTCATCATTCATATCCACACAACCACATCATTCATGTCCACACACCCACATCATTCATGTACACACACCCTCATCATTCATGTCTACACAACCACATCATTCATATACACACCACGCTAACACTAACCTTAAATTTAGGCTCATTCAAAACCACACTTAGCAAACACTGGTTATCCAACTTGGGGAACAATGAATTGAGGAAACATTTGTGAAAACAAAGTTCTTCTTCCAGTAAAGAGGGAAATTTCAAATGGGTAGATTCCCATGTGACCATGATTCTTTCTCAGACTGCATCTGTCACTTTTGTGACCCCTTCCAAATATACCTCATTTGCATCTGCTGTTAAGAAAAAAGACTAAGGAACCAGAAAATTTGATTTAAGGATACCAAGCTAAAAATGAAGTAGTCCTCCACATGCTTAAGTCCTGGGTGGACAGGTGTGAAGAAGGGAGTTCAGCTCTCCAGCACACACATAAATGTTGGGTGTGTGATGGCCTGCCTATAATTCCAGCCTCAAAAGGCAATCCCCAGAGCAAGCTGAATAAGACTAGACAGCAGGTGAGCTCTGGCCTTGATTAAGTGCCCTGCCTCAGGGAATAAGTTATGAGGGATGAGTCCCAAGATCAACCTTGAACCTGCACATGCATGTACACACACATGTATGTGTACACACCCACACATGCATGCCAATACACACACAGAGACACACGAATGAAAATAAGGGAAACACACACACACACACACACACACACACACACACACACACACACACACACAGACACATATTCTCTGACACCGAATTCTACATCCATCTTTGCCTTGTCATCTCCTCCAGTAACTCCATTTTTATCTATGGAATTATTTCTGTTATTCACGATGACCTACCCACAGCTAAGAAAACCTACAGCAGCCACACCCACAAATACTCAGACACCAGCCACCCAGAGAGAGCCCTCAGAGACAGTAAGGGTGCTGGGTTTCCTTTCAACGTGTAAAACCCAGCTAGTTCAAGAAAGACTTAAAACCCCAACTGCCAAAGCAGGGCCCTTTACAGCAAGACTAAAACCTTCACACACACCAGACTGCTCAGGACTAGGATGGTCATGCAAGCAAAGAGAAATGTAAGGAGGAACTGACAATATCAGTAATCAAGAAAAACATTATGTTTTAAAATTAAAGCTAATGCAAAAGTTCCAGGGGGAAGGAACTATCAACATTTCTGTAAAGATTAACACAGACTGCTATTTACTTCTTCAATAACCCTGTGTTATGACCCGGGGTTTTCAATCAGTGTGGTTCCCATGGCCCCGTGGCCTCTGTGTCCATTCTAGATATCTTTCACAGCAGTGACAATGGTGACAATGGACAATGCTGAACTTCATAGCTATTTTAATGCAGAATTTCTGTTTTTTCTCCATTTCCAGGCAACTATGAGAAGGAGCACTTAGGACATATGGGTTCTTCCTTTTGTCTTGAACTCCAGCATGTGGCCCCCTATCATTTTGCTATTGTAGAAAGGAGACCGGAAGCCCAGCAAGGAGAACATTAAATGGCATTAGCGGATCCACAGCTTCCTGTGGGTTAACCCCTTGCACACTTACTCAGCAAAGTAGCTGTCAGCTACAACACATTTTGCAAAGAGCCCTGTCTTTGGGAGACACTGTGATTTTCAAATGACCTTAACAATGTTGAAATGACCTTGTTATCCTCGAAAGACATCCTAAGTGGAGAGTGAACAGCCCAGACATGGAAGTTACTCTTTATTAACAGGGACACTGATAATTACTTTGACAACAGTAGAGAGGCTGGATGGCTAGAGGCCGGGTACAGGACAATGAAACCAGACTGGAGTCATTTGCATTTAAAAGGTTGCAAGAGCAATTAGCACCTCATTAATATGACATAAACTCAAAGTTGCAGAGCTCCCTAGTGACCTCCAATCCTTCCCACCCAAGCACAGAAAGCCCTGTATTGGGAAACACTCCTGTAAGAAGCCCAGGCAGGCAGGGAACAGTCCCACTGCCCAGCCTCTTTGAAGAGGCCAGGATAAGAGACTTCACTCAGAGCTTGAGTGGCCACTTAACAGAGACCCGGGCAGTGCTGTCAGATGAAAGGGCCTATGGGAATTCCACAGCCACAGCAGGCTGTGTTCAGTGAGGAGCTTGGCTGACTGCTGCGCATGGCAGCACAGTCACAGACCGCAGTGACACAGAGGTGGCCCTCAGAAGAGCAGCGTCCATGCTGAGAAGGCAGAGGCGGGCAGGGAACTGCTCAGCCCAGGGCTTTTTCTCTGTTGAAAACCCACAGCTGATGATCAAAGCAATCATCTTAAATAATTGATTTCCTTACACCAGTACAAAAAAAAAAAAGGAAAGAAGAAAGAAAGAGACCCCTCCTGGGTGTTATGAACAGTAGGAGATATAATCACACCACAAGGAATGAGAGGTGCCTGGAGAGATGAGGTCTGAATGCCCGAGGGTATGATTAGGGCATCTTACATCAAAGGACAGTGTCCTAGAATAGCTCACCCTGAATAGCGCCACAGATAGGAATATTCCCTAAGAGCATCTTTCTGCCCCTTGTATTTATCACTAGCCTGTCAAGTGGGGAGGAAAAATATCAGAAGGAAAATGGGGTGGCTGGGGACAATGTTCTACTGATACTGTTACCTGTGAAGATGGTTAAACCAACACAAAAAAATACACCCACCAACACAAACTTAACACACACACAGAACACACACAAAACACATATACAAACACACAAATATGCTTGCAAACCAACATGCAAATACTTTCATACATACAAATATACAAAAAGCAATAAAAATCACACAGACACATGTAGAGAACTACATGCAAAATATGATCACATATATACATACATGCTCACAAACGCATACTCTCACATGTAAATATATTGCTCACCCACATACAAACACAGACAGCTTTTGCCAGAATATTTCCCCACTCAACAGTCCCCATCATGTCAGTGTGGTAAGGCTTTGTGGCACTCGGTCCAGAAACAGGGAGGCAACAGCCCCTGAGTCCAGATCCTATGTCCAGATCATATTGCCAATTGCTTGGTGATCCGTGATGGAAAGCAAACCCAAACAGTTTTAAAGGGATTCCTGGGCCTTGTGTGTTCAAACAGTGCCAGACACTGAGGGTGATTGTGAGCAGGTGTCCACCTGGAAGAATGCTCCATGGGGAATGAAACAGACAGATCCCAGCAGGCTTCCACAGCCACAGCCAGGATAAAAAGAACCAGGGTGGGGCCTCCAAAGGATGGGAACATCTCAACAGCACCAAGGGGAAAAAAGCAGCCTACCCTGAAAGAAGGGACCAGTGTGAATGGAGGGACAAAGCTGTGGTCACAACACAGGTCAGGGGCTGTGCTGTGCCCTGGCCAGCCTCAGCACCATGACATAGGCATGTTAACAAGGAGCATCAAGAAATGCGTGGTTTTTATTCTGTCCTATGCTTTATTAGGAAAAGGCTTGCTTTTCCCTATTTAATAATAATAATAATAATAATAATAATAATAATAATAATAATAATAATACACTCAGAACTATGCTCAAAGAAAGGTAGATTCCCACATGTGCATTTGTGTGAACAAAAATGTATTTCATACATCAGTTGGTGGCTGAGGTGTCCTTTCTTCTTTACAAGGGGGTCCCTGGAGTTCCAGAAACTCTGCAGACTGGGTCACTGAGAGCAGGTCCTTCACTGCTGTTGCCAGGAGAACCCTGCCATGTAGAAAAGATTTGATGGAGTCATGGTATCTATTGGGAGCAGGGTATTACAGTCAGCCTTTGGCAAAGCAAGTTACGGAGGACAATAGTGTATAGGGTCACCAAGAGGAACGGATACTTAGTTAGATAGATGGCCATGACAGAACTCAGAGAAGGAGACTCGGGAGTCAGGGACTCACACTGTTACTGAAACTCTAAGCCGTGGGCTGGAGATATGACTCAGCAGGTAAGAGCACTTGCTGTTCAAACATGAGGACCTAAGTTTGAATCTCAGCATCCACACAAAAGCCATGCACAGGCAAGTGTGACTGTGTTGGGAGGTGGACATAGGAATCCCAGTAGCTTCCTCTGTGTACACAAGAATACATGCACTAGCACATATGTGTACACCAACACACACACACCACACTTGCAACCTGCTTATCCATTTCCTCAAGAGATTCTTTTTCCCCTCTATTTTATGAATTTATATAAATGAGTGTTACTGGCAGAATTTGTTTTGATGATGTTTACAATACTGAAAAGCAAAGGAACACTACAGATATACCCAAATTCTCCCAACCAGGTACCAAACTTGCCTTCCTTAGCTTTAGAGATCAGATAACATCTTTATGCATGTAGGTTTTCATTACAAAAGTAATGTGTGTGTTGTTCTTATTAATGAAAGAGAAAGAGGGTACAGAGGAAGACAGGAAGGGTTAGACATACATGAGTAGAGACAAGCCAGTCACCCCAACTCTTCCCTGGGAAACACCTCTCCACCTGGCCTTCACACACACACACACACACACACACACACACACACACACACACACACACACCAGAAAAGGAACTTTAGGGTATTGCAATATGCAGCAATTAATTCCCCATTTCTGCATCTTTAAGCACATAGAACAGTGTTTTCACAAACTGTATGTCTAGGAATGGTACCTCAGGATCATCAAGCAGTCATATTTTTCATTACTAGAAAATGACCAATTTTCTCCAAATCCAAACCTCCTCCCTCCAGTGGGTAATGGTGGCCATCTCCCCACCTTCATGCAAACACTTGATACCATTATATTTAATGTTTTTGTTATCTCTTGTCATTGCTTTTAATCTTGATACCTTGGTTTTCTACAGTTTGAGTCTGTCAGTAAAGCTGAACACCCATGTCTACATCATTATAGATTTTGTTTCCTACCTCGACAATACTTTGTGCCCTTTATCTGTTTTTCTCTTGCATTTTTCCCACTTGTTGAGTCCTAAGAGTGTTTGATGTTGGTTAAAGTCAGCATCTTAGAGCATTAAGGGTCACCAAGGAGTTCTGTTTGGTTATCACCTTGGCTGTGACCTTAACTGTGCTTGATATTTACCTATGTGAGGAAACTCCCTCCATGTTTTCTTGTCCAGTTCTACTGTGTTATATTTAGATCTAGCACAAAGTCCCTCTGGGATAACTGTTGTGTATGTGATCTGTTGAGTTAATTGTGATGTATTTTCCAAAGGGAAGATGTTAAAGAATGATCAGAACATTTTGTTTGTTTGGGTAGGGTTTTGTTTTGTTGTTTCTTTGTTTGTTTTGTGACAGGGGCTAGCCTTTAATTCATTATACAAATTCACCTGCCTCTGTCTCTCAATTGCTGGGATTAAAGGCATGTGCCACCATGCCCAACTAGTTAAAACTTCTCTCCTAAAAGTTAAACCTTCCCTTTGCCTTCTTTCCCTCTCCCTTCCCCTGGTCTCTTTACTAAACCACTCTGTCAAACATACTCTTGATTTGTGACACTTAAGGTTTAAGATGGGCCTTACCTCATCGTCTTCCTCTACCATCTTAAGTCTCCTTCCCTTTGTCTTTTGATGTGAAAGTTCAGTGGTGGTTTGGGGATTCTTCATTCAAAATGACTTAGGTTTAAATTGCATTTGGTGTGGAGATTATTTGGGAAAAAAAACAGCTTCACAAGACTACTATTTCAATCACCAAATGCGATCTGTGTCTACATTCCTGAGTCCCTGACCTTCTCCTCCGAGGCTTCTCACCATCTTTATGCAACTGCGAAACTCATGTTTCTCTTTAAGTCTTTGGCTTTGTTCTGCCACCCACAATGGTGGTTTCAAGATAAATACTGATCCCCCCCCAAAAAAAACAAGGAAATTAGGGCTAGTGACTATGGAAGAAGAAAAAAAGAAATAGATAGGAGACAGGCCTTCAGGGTGGAGATAACAGAAAGTCACAGGCAGGACTCTGATGAGTTTGCTTTGGCCTCAGAGCATCTTGGGTATGGACATTTGATAGGAGACAATACAATTTGATGCCTGGGAAGAGGTCACATTGGAGCTCATAAAGCACACAGTCAAGGTCAACATGGTGGCCCAGGTGATTTCCTTTACCCATGCCTGTTTAATCCCAATGGTTTCCAATGGCATTCCTCATAAAGCTCTCCCCATTCAAGTAGCTTGATATGAAGACAGCCAAGACTCTCCGCAGGACTCAGGAAGGCAGAGAGGAAGAAAGGAGAAAGTTCTTGTGGGTTTTTTTGTTTTGTTTTGTGTGTGTGTGTGTGTGTGTGTGTGTGTGTGTGTGTGTGTGCACGCGCGCGCGCGCACGCGCGTGTTTGCTTATTTGTTTTTGGTTTTTTTGGTTTTTGGTTTTTTTTTTTTACATGAAAATGCACTTTGGTATCTCGTGGAACAAATATGATTTAAAAGCACAAGCATGTTGGGACAGATAAAGACTATAGATTCCATCAGAAAGAAGAAACTAGTAACTGAGATAGCAAGGTCAGGAAAGCTTCGAGTGAGACAACCTCCAGGATCCCGGTGGGCAAGCAGAGGAGCCCAGGGGGGCTCCCGAATAGATGGGTCCTGAAACAGACTGAAGGAACTGGTGACATGAAGCCAAAAGACTCCCAGAAGGGAACTAGCCTTCAATTATTGCAAGTTCCTGAAGGCCCAGAAGTGTAAAAGAAGACAGAACAGCATAACCCATGGCCCAAAGATGTGGAAAGCAGGTAAAAAAAAAAAAAAAAAAGAGACACTCAGAGACAGCCTGCAAGCAAGACCATCCGTTAACAAATGGCAGCAAGACAGACAACCTTCCCAATCCCACCTGTTAAGAGCTGCCATTCACCAAAGCACAGAGCTACTGCAGTGGATTCAGCCAGTGGTGCTCTTCCCACAGACTCAGCAAGGAGAATTTCTGACCGTGACCCTGACTTCAGGTTCAAAATAAAAGCATAAACTGTAATAAAGACCATAAGCACCCCATCATTCTTGATTTGCAGCCCATACCAATAGTGTGAGTCATTTTTAGTAGTGGGAACAATGCTCCCACTACTAAACAGAATATACATGCAACTCCCAGGCCCTACAGGGATCACCTTCTATAGAATCAGCATGCAACTCCCAGGCCCTACAGGGATCACCTATAGAATCAGCATGCAACTCCCAGGCCCTACAGGGAACACCTTCTATAGAATCAGCATGCAACTCCCAGGCCCTACAGGGATCATCTTCCATGAGGTGTGACTAAGGATCTTCACATAAGGCAATTATTCTGGGCTATTAGTAGGGGCCCTAAATGCTCCCTCAGATACCTGGAGTAACCCAACACAAGCCAAAGAATAAGAGCTGCCACCAGAAGATAGCAGAATCTGGGGAAAAGTCTCACCAAGATCCCCCTGAGAGCCTGCAACTCTAGATACACTGACCCCAGGTCTACAGGTGCTTGCTCCAGATGTTTGATGCTGAGAACTGAGACAGGATAACTGACTATCTGTGGATTTTACCCACCAAGATGGGTGATTTATCAAGACAGCAATGGGAACTTAACAAGTCTTTTTTTTTTTTTTTTAATAAGACAGAATCTCACATAGCTGAGGCTGGCCTCAAAGTTTCTAAGTAGTGGAGGGTGACCATGAATACCTCATCGTCCAACTTCTCTACCTCCAAGTCACTACAATCACCATAACACACCATCACATCAGGTTTCCATGGTGCTTAACATCGACTCAATGACAATGGCTCTCAACCTGTGGGCCACAACCCCTTTGAGAGTCAAAGGACCCATCCACAGGGGTCACCTAAAGCCATTGGAAAACATAGGCACGTATATTATGATTCATAACAGTAGCAAAATTACAGTTATGAATCAGCAATGGCAATAATTTTATGGTTGGGGGTCACCACAACATCAGGGTCACAGCATCAGGAAGGCTGAGAAACAATGCTCTGGGACTTTTTGCATGTTAGGGAAGTGTTCTACTGACTAAGCCACATGCAGCCTTAACAGGCTATCAGTATCTGCTCTCATGACCAACAACATGCAACCTCTTTCACCATTGGGCCAATGACATTGACACCAAAGCAGATTGCTTTCTCAGGCAAGGAAAGACTATGGTTCTTATGGGGGAGTCAATCAGCCCAATGGGTGAGAGTCAGGAAAAGTTTCCTATCATGACTCAGTGCTATAGCAACAGGGGTCATGTACACCTGTTTTCATTCATCTTTTAATTGTCTGTTCTTTTGGTGTATTTTGTTTGTTTGGTTTTTTGGTTTTGTTTTTCCAACATCAAACACTAAACCTATCATCCCTTCTATAAGTCAAACACTGTGGGTAAGGCTTGGCTTGGCTTGGGTCATTGCTTTCCCAAGGATGGAAATCAAGCTTGTCTATTTCTTCGAATGGGCAAACTTAAATAAAGGAATGTGCTCAAAGGGAAATCTACAGGAGACACACAGGAGAGAAGTAAAAGCTTCGGACATTCTCCAGTCATTTTCGGTCATCGAGAGCCAAGCTATTAGGCCAGACAGCTACTTCCAGGGAGGCCCTTTTTATAACATTTCCATTGTTGTTGTTGTTGTCATTTTAAAATCTAGCCCTAAAGGACTGTTTACAAATGTCAATCCTGACCCTAGGAATCCTGGAGGACCCCTGCCAACACTGTGGCATCCAGACCCAGGACCAAGGTTGAAGAAAAAGCAAAGGATGAGATTCAGGCCCCAAAGTGGTGAAGCCAAAATGAGTGGAAACAGGAATTCCAGTACCAGTGAGCACTTTTAAAAGAAGGGGCCAGCCAGACCTGTCTCTCAAACCTGCATGCCGGCTGCCTAATTAACTATGGCAATGCCACTGTTCAATGACAAAAGAGCAGGAGTGTGGATGTGGAAATTAAACATTGAGAGTGTGAAAGTTTCAGGCAAACAAAAGATTAATTACTATACCCATCAACTTCTGCATAGAAACAGCTGCCATGCCTGCCTGCCTGCTTCTCTGTGATTTCCTACAGAAGGGCTAAGCTAAAAGTATAAGTTTTCCATAGTGAAGTATTTTTTTAAGTAGAGAAACATATGCAGTTGGTAATATTTCCATACCCATGATGCCTCACCAGGCATCACTTCAACACAGGAACATGTATCAGAATATAAATTCATGCTTGGCTCATTCATACTCTACTTGTTCAGCTGCACACTTTAAAATACTGACTAGTGTTCTTAAAAACTTATGTAAATGGGTGTGTCATGTGTGACACAAGGACATCTTAATGATGAACCACACACCCCCCCCCCCCGATGACCCATGAGATTAGACCATCTATGACCTCACAGGGCAGTGATTCTCAACCTTCGTAATGCTGTAACCCTAATTATTTTCATTGCTCACTTGTAACTATAATTTCGCTACTGTATGAGTCATAATGTCAATATCTGTGTTTTCTGATGGTCTTAGGTGACCCCTGTGAAAGGGTCATTTGAACCCCCAAAGGGGTCATAATCCACCAGTTGAGAACCATTGTCATAGGGTCTTAGTTTATAAAGGTGTATTCTTTGATGCTTACAAAGCAACAAAGTTGTTGCATCATCTCTGAACAGCACCCAGATCTCTTGAAGCCTGACCATCTTCCACATCTGCAGGGAGACCCCTGAAGAAACCTAGAAGTACAGAGAGGCTGAATGACAGGGCACGCCTGAAAATTCTGGCCTCTGCAAGGCAGCTCCACACTAAACAAACAAAATAGTCCCCTTAGCAATTGTGCTTCCCAAACTAAAGCCTGCCATGGGGTAGGGATCAACAAATGGTGAGGAAAAGAAGGGGGAAAAAAAAAAAGGAAGGGGAGAGGAAGGGGGAGGGAGAAAAGAGGGGTTGGGCAGGAAAGAAGGGATGAGGGGAAAGTGAAAGATGGTAAGGGAAGGATGGAAGGAAGGGCAGAGGGAGGGGGAAAGGAAGGAGGGAAAGAAATTGATGGTATGGGGTAAAACAGAGTGTAGGATATTTTGTTAGGTAGGATATGAAGACATTGCCCTACAGCATAGTGGTTAGTAGTGTGACTTAATTTCTTAATTTGTTGGTGAGCAATAAAGGATTGTATGATTTCTAAAGCATCTTGAGGGGAAAATGTCAATTTTTGTGAAACAGGGGTGCTATATCACTTAGTAGATATGAGACCTCAAAGCCCACCCCCACAGTCACACACTTCCTCCAACAAGGCCACACCTCCTAATAGTGCCACTCACTCCCTGTGAGCTTATGGGGGCCAATTATATTCAAAGGACCACCTAGAAATTATATTAAATTATATTAGAGGACACCTAGAAATTGCCATCTTGGTGGAGCTGGGCAAGGCCAGCAGAGGATCCGGAGCTGGGATAGGTGCTATGCTGGAAACCCTCATCAGGCCACAGAGGGCAGCTGCTGTCTCTGCAAGGGGAGGAACAAACAGCCAAAGACAGAAGGAAACACACACAAGGCGTAGAACACTGGCTAGGTGCTAGAAAAAGGTCACTAAGGGCAGGGGAATTAAAAGGCTGCTGTGTGTGGCCATCTATTAAGAAAAGAAAAGACCAAGAGTCCCTTACCACCAACTTAGGGTGAACAATTGATTCAGGGGAGCTTCCTACAAGGAGCGAGAGACAGACAGAGCAGGGCCTGGCCAAGAAGACAATTGAGTAGCATCCAGAACAGATGGGCCCTCTGAGGGCACTCGGTCAAGAGGGGTGGATGAAGGGTTGAAACAGGGAGACTTCATCAATACAGGCCTCCTCTTCCATGACACTGGGTCTTTAATTCTGACACCGAACTGGTACAGTGTTGAAAGCGATGATGCCCAGTGGGTAAGGTGGAAAACCAGGAAGCCGTCCAGAAAACTGAAGAGGAAGGAAACACCTGGGCTCGCAGCAAACATTCACCATGGGTAGAAACCATAGGTCAGAAAACCAAGTGTGTTCTTTGTGTATGGGGATGCCATGGCTACACATGTAGGGAAATGTGCGTGGAAGCCAGAGCTTGACCTCAGATGTCTTCCTCAGTCTCCACCTTCTTTTTTGAGTCCAGGTGTCTCACCGAACCTGGAGCTCACTGAATTCGTTAGACTGGCCATCTATCAAGTTCCAGGGATCTCTCAATGTCTTAGCTTGCCAGCATGAGAGTCACAGGCCCACATTACTTACCCAACACTAACACGCTGCGTATCAAATTCAGATCCATTTCCCCAGACATCAAGAGTATCTATCCTTCAATATTACCCCCAAACCACTCCATTTACAAAGTTGATGAAGACACTACTGAATCGACTAGTGGTGGCCATCCTGAATTACAGACTGGGACTCCCTAATGGAAGCCAGTGACACATTTACTTAGAAGTGAGGTGGGAAGACCCATTGTAAATGTGGACAGCACAATTCGTGGTCTGGGCTCAGACTGAATACAAAGGAGAGTGAGCACCAGCATCCATCTCTCTTGCTGCCCCTGTGGGTGCCACGTGACCAGCCGCCTCATGTTCCTGCTGCCATGCCCTCCCCACCATCACGGATTGTGTCTCAAAGTAAACCCCACCACAAGTCTTTTCACATGGGCATTTTACTACAGAATTGAGACAATTAACCAAAATGGGCATCAAGATAGGAAATCCAATCACCAACATATCCCAGGAGGGAATTCTAGCAGAATCGGTGAGCTCCAGGTCCAGTGAGAAACCACCTCTTTGTAAGGTTAAACTCACCATGAGCCAATCTGGAGGCTGATGATATAGAAAGCTGTGGCTGCCTGCTCTACAGTGTGCTCTGCTATGCAGCCATGGGCAATCAAAGGGAAGCTGGGGGCTGTGGAAGAGTGTCTTCAACACAGAAACATGCAGTGTGTGACTGACAACCTGGGAAGTCTAAAACAGCAGGTTTCCAAAGACCCTTTCACAGGGGTCGCCTAAGACTATCAGAAAACACAGACATTTACAATTTGTAACTGTAGCAAAATTATCGTTACAAAGTAGCAACAGAAATAATTTTATGGTTGGGGGTCACCACAACATTAGGAAGGTTGAGAAATACTGGTCTAAAAAAATGAATTATCTGTTCTATAAATTTATATTAGTATCTTAGTCAGGGTTTCTATGGCTGTGATAAAATACCATAACCAAAAGCAACTTTGGAAAGAAGTGTTTAATTGACCTTGCAGCAGATATTTTAAAATCAATGGATGAAAAAATAGCATTACTTAAATGTGTAAGTCTACAGACAACTTCATATATATATATATATATATATATATATATATATATATATATATATATATTGATCAGCAATAATCACCACGTGCAAAAGCGTGGGGAGAAAGGCAGGTAGACACTAAAATTTTAGGGTTTTGTTTTTCAAGACAGGATTTCTCTGTATGTCCCTGGCTGCCCTGGAGCTCTCATTTATAAACCAGGCTGGGTGACATCTCAGAGATCCACCTGCCTCTGCCTCCCCAAGGCTAAGGCACCACCACACCCGGCTCAGATGCTAAATTCTTTACCTTTACCAATGAAGTTTTCAAACACATCAAGACTGTAAAGCAAATTCTAGAGGAAGTGATGATATCTCCTAGAAGGATCTAAAGCAAATGTGCTTGTATTTTGATGCTGCAAAAGGGACGTCCACTTACTTTTATTTGGTACCCTTCATTGTTGCTTTTTTTAAAAAATGCACATTATTTTTTAAAACATCTTTTAAATCAGCATCAATTTTTCTGTTAGGAAAGAAACAGCTGAAGGATGGTGTTTATGGGAAATGTTCTAGAAACCTATTAGCAGATGTCAGTAACAAAGCACAGCTCTGGAAATAATGAACGTTTAAATTCTGAAATGCCTCGAAGTTTCCTCAATTTGCAAATCTCCCTTGAAAGTGTTCTTCCAAGTCCAACTTCTCAGACGCACTACTAACTTCAAATTATAAAAACCTTACCTGTAATTGGAGGCAGCTGCAACCTTTTTGACAAGGACTAATTGCCGATAATGATTTAAGTGCTGCGAATTCGCATGCCACAATTGTTTTAAATAGGGAACCCTCTTCTCGGCTTTCTCCGAAAAGAACTGCTAATCTTTGCTGCTGACTTATCAAATCCTTCAGTCAGCTGTTTGCCATCATTTTTCACGAGCTGATAACGAGTTTATTAGAGCCATAATGTGCAGGTGGAGAAGAAAGGGCTCATTTGATGGCACTGGAATTTCATCTAACACTTTTACACGGGAAAAGTTGGCACAAGCCCTGGGCTGGGCTAAGCAGAGGAAGACAACAGAGGGAGGCATGCTTTTTGAGGATGTTTTTGGTTTTTGGTTTTCTCTTTGCAAGGGAAATGGACCCCAGAGCCTAAAAGGTTGTTATTTCTGCCTGCTACCTATGTATCAGGACCTCGGGGACTGAGGACCGACTCAGGGCTGGCTGGGGCTTCAAATGTGGAGCCACCCTTCATGCCTCCTATTACCCACCCCCACTCCCTACCCCCACCCCTCCACACCCTCCCAGCATACCTGGCTTTGATTCACTCCTCGCTTCCATTTATCTATAACACCCAGGGACACCCCTGTCCCAGCGTCTAGTTGCCAGAGGAGTGGTTTGGCACCATAAAGTAAGTGGGGTCCTTGATGTTTATAATTCTGCTGCCAGGATTCTAAACCGAGAATATTCTGGAGTAGGTGCAGTGGGATCCCTGGACATCTGAGTTCACCACAGGGACAATGGCATTCAAGAGTGTGATCTCCAGCCATTTGCTTAAGTGATGTCAGCTTCGGACTCTGCATCTGAAAATGGGAATCCCAGTACCCACCTCATCTGTTCAGCCTGGGTTTCAGGACCTCCACTCTAAACCACTTGGCCCAGTGCCCAGCAATTCATAAATACCTGATAAATGATACATAGCAATAATAGTAATAACAATAATGACCACAGTCATTACCCTAAACCATAAAATTCAGGCTGAAAAGGGAGATGGACTTTTTTTTTTTTTTTTTTTTTTTGGGTGTGTGTGGGGGGGACATAACCTTCGTGAATTAAATGAGAAACACAACAGAAGCTATCCTTGCTCTGTCTGGGGACTGCATGTACAAGAGAAGTTTAGTTACTGAAGTTCAACAGTAATGATGATTATTCCAAATGCTAGAATGATGACCAGTTCCTTTCCCTTTTTTTTATAAAGGTTTCTAAAACATCATGAATGATCTTGGAAACCAGTACCACCTTTTACATTACTCCGTTTTGTACACCTCTCAAAATGTGAAATATTGTCTACCCCAACATTGTCACTCTACCAATAAGGAACAGATACCAGATCCCCCCAAAAAGGAGAGCTGACCCCATAACTCTAAACCCTACTCCCATGCTTTGGCACTCCCCCACAGCTTGCAGAAAACGAACATCAGAAGGCAGGTTCCCTGAGGCTTAGGGCGCAATTGTATCAGGTATTTCCTAGAGTAAGACCTGCCTTGGCTCTCCTCTCCTCCAGATGCACGGCACGGTGCCTAGAACACAGTAAGAACTTATAAATGTTTGTTGATTGAATGCATGTAAGGATATTAGCCATCTATATACCAGAAAACTTGGCATCTGCTCTCATGAGAGCTAGGAGAGTCACAAGGACAGTAGAGTCCTAGAGAATGCATCCAACACAGTCTTCCAGGCAGAACTGAGTACACTTTGGGAAAGAGTCGTTTTTGGCAGAGTCAAGAGTCTGAGTGATATGGTGTTGAGGACTGAGGAAGAAGTAAGTGACAATGATATCCATTCCTCCACTGACCTGTTGGTCATTAAGGGGCCAGCTATGGGGACAAATGACTGAGAATTGCCGTGGCATGATGGGTCTCTGTTTCCAGATGACACTTGTCTTTCTGACACTGGGGCCTCTGCCTGTGTCTCTCAACCCTGGGGGAGCAGCAGGCAACCCAGGTTGTTCATCAGGCAGGGTTCTCAGTCAGGGAGTGCCTCTAGACCTCCATAAATCACCTTCCCTGACAGCACACTTCCTCACCCACCCACATTTCACGTTTAGCCAGGGAGACTGTAAAAGCTAACCTTACACTTCACCACCACCAGCCCCCACCCCACCATGCAAACGCCAGCCTCACCCTCCAACCCACAGTCGATGGGCTCTGAAGAACATGTTTACAATAGGATTTTAAAAATCCAATCACATCCTTCCCATCCACTCTTTTGTATTTCTCACAACTTAAGAGAGGCTAAGGAAAAAAAAAAAAAAAACTATCGCTGATTTCCCAAGCCTCAATTCCTCACCACCAGCCTTGAACATAAGCGCTTAAGACGTGACACTTTGTACCGTGGGAGCCCATTATGTTCCTGGGAGACTCGATGTCTGTTTTGATAGGAGCAATTTATCACCCCGGTGAAATCACACTGAGGTACTGAAGGCAGGGCCAGGATTTATGAATCTCTGTTCACAGAGAATGAATTTAATTCCCAGGAGTGGAAACGGTATTAAAAGATTTGGCCTGCCACACCTGTGGCATCTGACACGGTTTTGGAGTGAGCGGTACACCCACCTCCACACTGCCTGCTGTAAAATCCATTGCCTTCCTGAGCACAGGAGGAACTCCAGCAGGGCGTGACATCCAGCCTAGTAGGGTGCAACACCCTGGGTTTCCTTAGTAATGAACAACAATAAGCTGGTCTTGAAGAACATTCTCTTCTACCCCACCCCTGTGAAGGGGGAGGGGGTGTACGTGTGTATGTGAAAGAGTATGTGTGTGAGAATAAGTGTGAATGAGTGTGTGTGTGTGTGTGTGTGTGTGTGTAGATACATATGCAAGAGTTCAGAGGTCAGAGACCTACATCACATACTGTTTCTCAGACACCATTCCTCTCTCTCTCTCTCTCTCTCTCTCTCTCTCTCTCTCTCTCTCTCTCTCTCTCTCTCTCTCTCTCTCTCTCCCTGGGGTCGAGGGCTTGCCATTAGGCTAGGCTAAATTCTTGGATTTAATCTCACCTGTAGGCCATGACCCCTTTAAAACCATCTGAAAATACAGATATTTATATTGTGATTCATAACAGTAGCTATGAAGTAGCAACAAAATAACATTATAGCTGGGGATCAGCCAGGCATGAAGAACTGTATCAGGGAGGTTGAGAACCGCTGGATTATACACACAAACCTGCTTTTTAATTTTTTAATTTGAGTGCTAGGAACTAAACCCAGGTCCTCACCTTTGCCCAGCAAACACTTCTGAGTGATCCACCTCCCAGCTCACAGTTTTCACTCTATTCTTAATGTGCGTGCATGAGTTTTAAAATTACTATTGGCTGCTTTGTCCTTTTTATAAAGCACTGAGCTAACGTGTTACACAGGGGCTGGGGAGGGGGGTAAATTCCTTTTTGAAACTTAGCATCCAGTTCTCATGTTTCCCAACAGGGCAAGATGCCACAGATAAATACCAGAGTCTCCTGTGGACTCACTGGAACCGTTGATAGGGACTTTCTTCCTGGAGGGAGATGCTATTTGAGGCAGTCTGAGCACAGGGAAGCTTGTAAGTCTCCCAGGTGATTTTAATATACGGCCATGGCTTGGGAACCCCTGCTCTACAATATTAGGTTCCTTTCTTGCAATCTGGCATCATTTTAAGTGAACTAGCCCTGACTTCCCTGGTTATACTACTGGCCTCTTATTGTAAGTGTAGAATGCCTTCCACTTTCATAGACAAAGGGGGCCCCATAAAGAATTCCCTTTATTGTCTTAAGCTTGTGTGCAAGTCAACAATTCTAGATACTGACAATCATTTCTCATTTTAAAAATTACTGTTGTATGGATTGTGTGTGTGTGTGTGTGTGTGTGTGTGTGTGTGTGTGTGTGTGTGTGTGTTTGTCATGTGTGCTTGTGTATCAGGGGCACACATGCAATGGTTAACATGTTGACATCAGAAGTCAACTCTATGAATGAAGTTGGTTTATTCCTCCCACTTTGTCGTTGGTTCCAGGGCTAAAAACTCTGGTCACCAGGTTTGTATGGCAAAGCACTTCACCTGTGGAGCCGTACTGCCAGCACCTATCACCAGTTCTTTCGCTCCATGAATTATTTCCTATCACTCACTGACCATCTTTCTTGGGCCATTGATGTCGCTGGTTGTATCATGTTATTCATTGAGTCAGATAGTGGTCATTCATCTTCTGCTCTGTGACTTCCTCTGCTGCCACACAGACACAGAACATTAGGACTGCTTCCCTGACACAGGGAAGGTTCCAGTAGGAACCACCTTGACTCTCCACACTAGGGTATCATGTAAAGACAAAGCCCTCAGCACCCTCAGACCCCCCCTCTCTGATTCTGAACACAGCCTGCTTCAGGACTAGCTATGTTCCAGGCTTGAAGCCAAGAATCTCTCCACTGTTGTGTCCTTTACACTTCCTACAATGTCCTCAACCTCGGGGCTGCAAAATGTGGCAGGCCAGTTATCATTCAACCTTACCAAGATCAAGAAAATCGCTCAGTGAGCCCGCTACATGCCTTCCTTTACTGCCTGTGTTACATTGTCACCCTCAGCCCCAGACTGACTCACACACAAATGCAAGCCTCACAGGGAAATCCTGGCAAGCATAGAACACCAGCCACAAATGTCTGATGTGAAGGGACAGTCATATCATTCCAGGATTTAGGAGTTAGAGACAGAAGAATCAGGAGTCCCAGGTCATTCCTAATGACCTATAAAGTACCAGGCTAGCATATGTCAGTATTTTCTACAATTCTTGAGCTGCAACAGAATGACTTCTCCCTCTCCACATGTTTTTATCTCCACAGGCAATAGCATCTGTTCTGACAGGTTATGATGACAGTGAACAAGAAGAGGAAGCCCTTCCAATGGACCTGGTCTAATTGTCATGGCATAAACAGTAATGACTCTTTGAATGGGTCTCCTTTGTATCACTGTCAAATGCCCCCCCCCAAAGAATTACAAGATGCCCCCTGACCATCCAAGGCTGCCAGCTCTCATGCTTGCATACTGTCAGAGGGGATACTTGATTCAAGGCTGTGATGACCACACTTGCTCTGTGGAGAAAGGCCGGCTAAGAAAGGCTGGCATTTATAAAAGTGTCTAGGAAATACAAACTGTTGCTAACAAAAGCCATCTGGTAAGAGTTTGAATGACCCAGCAGGTGCCATTTCTACCTCTCAACAAACACCCCAGACCACTTCATCTCACCTGGACCTAGCCTGTGGCACTTGCAATAAGTTATAGCTGGAGACAGATGCTACACGGACCAGGGCTTTGCACAGCCCTGTCCAGTCACCAGAGTCAGCATGCAATGTCAAGCTCACTTCCTAGAGCTCTCAGTTCAGAAGAACACTCAAGGGGCTTCGTGAGAAGGAATTCAGAAAGGATCTGACCCGAGATGCTTTTGACCGCAGGAGGCGTTCCAAGGGCGAGCAGGTGCAGCTTTGTGGGGCTGCTCACGCATTTCCTGCTGGCTGCATCCCAGCCTAACTTGCTAGACAGCACCCACATTGGTCAGAGCATTCCACAAACCTTTGTGCAGCCCTGACTTCAGCTCTATATTCTAGAGGTTTCCCTTTGAGTCATGTCACTTTTAGATATTCAGACCACGCAGACAAACAGACATGACTATTTTTTTTTAACATATAATTTTAAAACATTCCTGGGTGCTCAGGAGTAGTTCAACGAATAATCTGAAATTGCATTTTATTGAAGCAGGATTTACTGGCTAAACCCCAACCCATGTCATCAATAGCGCTTATGCCAGAGCAAAACTTGAAGGTAGTCTTGTGCTAAACCAGTCTCCTCCAGACCTCAGTCTCACCATGCCACACTGTCTAAAAGCAGCTGGTCATTCCTGTGTGAATCCAGCTAAGGAACTGGGAAACCTGGAACCCACATTAGCCAATGACTTCCCCTTGGTTTAGCAGGGAAGTAGATTAATTATATTCTCCTTCTCTCTGCCTCTTTTCACTATCCCTCCCCCTCTTTTTCAGTCTTCTCATAAAACAAAAACAAACAAACAAAACTCTTAGTCACATACCAATAACTAGATTAGGATCAATCTAGTTATCCTAACTAGATAGGATAGATAGGACCAAGCCAGGAGCCCCCAGTTCCACACTGACTGCTACCAAACTGTATTCTGAAGAGATGTACTGATTCATTTCTTCTTCACACTGGGTCTATGTGGCTGATACTCTTATTCACCCCACTTGGCAAAGGAGGGAAACGTAAAGCACAAGAAGAATTAACTCATGGGCATTGCAGTCCCTGAGGTTTATGACTCAGTCTTTCCCTCACTTGGTGCCAGGCATATGCAGCGAGTCCAAATGGTGTTCACTCTTGAGAAGCCCAAGCACTGTAATGTGTCTTCATCCAGAGCCACTGGGAATCAGTGCACTTCCTTTATGGAAACCACAGGAATTCATGGCTCTCACATCCCCCGAGGACATTCCCAGTGAAGGGCCCCCTGGAGCCCAGTGTCATCTGGTAAGAATTCCAGGATAAAGCCTGCTGAGTCCAACAGCAGGGGTGCAGCAGGGGTGAAACTCCAGGCCAGTGCCTAAGGGGGAAAAGGCCACTGGCTAAAGTCTAGGCATGCCTTGCTGCAAGTCATTACCAGTGAGATGGAAGCACTTGCAAGTGTGCATGCGGGCACACACACACACACACACACACACACACACACACACACACACACACACCGTCGTGTTTCATTCATAGCAAACTGGACAAACAATACATCCCTAGTCACCATCTCCTGTCTGAAAACATACCAAGAGGTGTTACCAAGACAGAAAATGAGCAGTCCTTTGAAGATCTGTCCATTAACATCAGTCAAGGATATTTCATAAGGCTGATAGGAAAAATTCACCCTACTCTCCTCCCATCCCCAGAAACCAGTTTAACACTTTCACGTATACTGAAAGGAACAATTGCCACTCCTCCTAACAGAGACAACAACAGGACAAACTTAATTCTAGCAGTCTCTGCAAGGAACATCACTTTGGCTGCCAGCTGTTAGCTTGGGGCTTGGCTTCCTGGCTTCTGAACAAGACAGACCCTCTGACCCATGAACACGGTGATGTCAGGGGGCGTCTGGGCTTGAATCTCTCCATCCCACATCACTGGATCTCCCTGGAGAAGTATACGATCTTTTGTGGTTTGAGGCAGAGCTGAGTAACCCAAGGGTGTCTAAAAGTGCACCTTCCTAGAGCTCTGCGCACCTGCTCTCAGGACAAAGAACCGCGATTCAAAGATTTCTGAGCAGGAAATGTCGAAGAATGAGATATCTTGATGAAGGCAACCAAGAGAATGAAAGCGAAGCACAGCGCGTGCTCGCAGGGGCTCTGGGCCCCCATATTCCTCAAACCGGCCCAGCCCCAAGCCCTTCAAATGTTTGCGCAGCCTGCGCAGGCACCAGCAAGTGGACAGTGTCCTCTTGATTCTGCCTTTCACGGCAACCCACCACCCACAGAACACCCAGAAGGAACGAGAGTGCTGTCGGGAGGTAGTTGTGAGAAGCAGAACTCTGAGACAGTGGCTGAAATAGCTAAACTTCAACCTAGAAGTTCAAGCTCCGGCCCAATTCCCTTACTTGTTTGGGAGCTCTGGCTGGGAGATGAGTATTACGCAAGTTGCTTGCCAGGGCCAAACAGGGCATGAGGGAGCTCGAAACTCCTCCGTACTTAGATGCATTGTGGACACTGTCCAGCAGGACTAAAGATGGTGCCTAGCCAAGGACACCTGTTACCCCAGGATCTATTTGCCAGATGCTGCCTGCAGCAGTGTGGCCCACTCACTGTATGATTGTGGCATTCAGCATTGAGGGGCTCCAATCTGTCCAGCACTCAAAGGCCCTAGAATGTGGGCTCTGAATTGACAGGACTCTTAGAGCCGGTCACCTGTGTCAACAGCTCTTGGCACAGTGCTAGCGTCGTGGGGGAGTGGAAGGGTCCACCCAGCTCTTGTCCAGGCGCAGCCCTGGCACACCCTTCAGGAGTAGAAGCCGCTCCTGGGGAGGTGGCTGAGGCTCAGTGATAGAAAGAAGGGAGTAGGGACATGGGGTTAAGGGGCCTTGGTGGGGCATGTAAGGCTGTCTTCTGGCTGCACCCACGCCTCTGGTGACAGCAGCACCTGCCTTGCAGCTGGGCGCCCTCCCCTCCCCCACCCTTCCCCCAGATACCCTGTGTCCTGCCAGCCGCGCCTGGCTCCCGCCTACACCCATCTGTGCAGCGGTGGGACCTAGGACAGGACCCGCTCCTGCCGGATGTGGAGGTGGGGACTGGTGGGTTGGGGGATGTGGGGGCAGGGCAAGCAGGGAGAGGCTGCGCACAGAGCACAGCTCTACGTAGCCACCAACTTTATGCAGACAAGAAAGAGACCCAGGAATATACCTTCCTTACAGGTATGAGAGGAAGTCGATGGTTCTTTTATGTTTAGAGTATGTGTGTTTGTTTATTTAATTAACTTGCAAGTAACACAATCTCTGATGGCATTTGCAAACATGCTTTTTTGCAGTCGACTCCCATCCCCCTCCCTCCCACTTTCCTCCCACTTGATCCAGTGCCCCCCCCTTCCCTCTTGCCCCCAAGATTGCCATTCCTACCACTTTCTTTAAAGTTCCCAGTCCTTTCCATCTCAATGGTCTCTTTCCAGTTTCCTGGCCTTTCTCTACTCTTCCTCTAGATACATATGTAACAATGAGAGAGGAGGACCCAAGAACCGAGAGAACAGGAGGTATTTGCCATTCTGTGCCTAGTTAGCTCTCTTGAGTTCAGTTCTTTCAGAAAGCAAGAGGGTGCATTGAGAAATGATCGAGGTGGCAGGGGTGTATCTCAGTGTAGCAGGTGACAGAAAAGCTGGCCTGTGCACATCCTTAACTCAGGTTTGAGCAGTCTGCAGATTGCCAGAAAGTGAAATAAAGGTTGCAGAGCTGGGTGGGGAGTCTGCCCACAGAACTGCTGGCTCCTCGGCTGGAGGTGTGTATAAACAGGAACCTGCTATTGCATTCTTCAGAGGTTAGCTAAGAGATGCAGGTGCAGCCTACGTGGTACTTATCTTCTTGGATTTTACCCGCTAGAAATATTTATCCTTTAGTGCCTACTGTGTTGCCTACTCTATGTAGGAGCCTATTGAATTTCTGGCCCTTTCTGTTGGTTGTTTTAAGTTAGTTTTTGTTTGATTATTGTTTGTTTATTCTTCCTTACTACCTCCTTGATCTAAGGCAGCAATTTGAAAGTTCATTAAAGTCTGTGCATCACCCTGACTCACCCTGTCCCACTGTCTGCCCTCTAAACAGGTCAAATCAGCTTTCCAGGTCTTTAATAACATTGAATAATAATTGTGTAATCACCATAAAAGTTAAGTGGTGTGGTCCAAGGCAGGGAAAGTGCCTTGCATTTACTGCCACTTTCTACAATGTTTCCTTGAACTCTCAGGGATCCTGCCCCTCTGTTACCGCATTTGTCACATTGAGTTTCTGGCATATTTACTTAAAAATCTTAATTTCCAACTGAGGGCATGAATTGCATTTTAAGTGTGCCACGTGAGTAGTTGGAAGGACCCACAGGGCAAACTTTCTCCTGCCTCTGCCTTTGCATTTATTCTTTTAGGTGGGAAGGGCAGATACTCTAACGGGGTCACATTGCAGGCTAACTAGCCATTTATTTGCGTGCCTGCATCTCTGGCCTCCCAGGGTCTTTTTTGTGTGCATGGTGTATTTCACACTAAAATAAGGCTAATTGCCTTACTCATGCCATGACAACATACACCCTGGTGTGGAGGGCAGGACATGAGTCTACAGGACTCCTAGGCTTTCAGGTTTCTAGCACAGAGACAGCAAAAAGTCAGCCCCAGCCTCACACCTACACCAGCTCTTCTGCTTGGCTGCAGGCCTGCCTGTAACCAATGTGGCCTCTGTAAGCTGGCGTAACGGAGCACAGGCTGAAATAATGTCAAGATTCAAACCCAAGCCTCCAGGCATGAGATGTTTGTTATGAAATCCCACCCACCTCAGCCCTGAGCCTGGGTTACAAAACACACTGGCAGAGCCAGGCAGCACTTTGAGGCATGGACCGTCGGCGATGCCATACCTACAGATGGACTTCACAAAAGCCACAGTGCCTCCCAGACTTTTCTCTGACTCGCCTAATGGCATGTGCCCCCTTTCTGTTAGAAACGTCTCTGCTTGTTCCTCCTGGGTCACCGGCTCCTCCTGGGTGCAGATGTCTTGCCACACCTCAGGTACACAGGCATCTGGCAAACCATTCACCGTGACTCCTGAGGCACTTCAAATAAGGAGCAATGGCTTCTTACTTTGATGAAACACTGTCATCCCTTAGTTACTTGGACTCCGTCTGTGCACAGTCACAGCACATGTTTGGAGTAACCATTCCTTTGGCCACAGGTCAAACAGGCTCTACCCCAACTGTCCCTCCAGCTCCTCGGTGTGGAGGTCCTAGGCAGGCAGGTTGGCTTGGGTTTCTGATTCTCTCATGCCCCACACCTTTGCTTATCCTGGAGAAGTTCCAGTTTGAGGAAAATATACCTGTTTATGAATTTCCTTCTTTCAGTGGGACCCCTGAGAACCCTTCTAAAGATTGACGCTGGCCTGGGTGGTGCCTACAGAGACATAGTCCGTTTGGTCACACTGTGACTTGCTGCCCACCCTCTGCTATCCCACACACACACCATTCCCTGGCTGCCGGTTTCTGTATCAACAACAGCCTTCCCTTTCTTCTCAATCTGACTCCTCTCCTTGAAGCCTCCCCCAAAAATCTCCTCCTCCAACAGCCTAGACCTGCTCCTGCCTGAGATTTTCTGCAGCACAGGCAGGTCCATCCCTCTCGTTGAGAGGCTGCTGAGCCCATCCATGTCTTTCTCGACAGTAGACCTGCATTCCTCCCCTCCCCCTCCATAGTGCTGTCCCCAGCAGGAGGCCAATGAGCAATGGTGTTACTGACCTGCAGAACCTTTTCCATTAAATACACACATGTACACACACACACACACACACACACACACACACAAGGAGAGAGAGAGAGACAGAGACAGAGAGAGAGACAGAGAGAGACAGAGAGAGACAGAGAGAGAGACAGAGAGAGAGACAGAGAGAGAGACAGAGAGAGACAGAGAGACAGAGAGAGAGAGACAGAGAGAGAGACAGAAAGAGAGAGACAGAGAGAGACAAAAAAGAAAAACAAGACCAGAGAGAAGAAAAAGAAAACCAAAACCAAACCTCCAACCTAATTGCTATCCAGAGATTTCTGGTAACTGCTGTTACCAGTTTTGGGCTCTTGGTAAATATCTAGTCCCTTTTGGCAGCCAAAGAGCTTGCCTACCCTGACATCACAGGTCCCCAACACAAACAGTGCCACACTGAAGCTCCTAGAGAAGAGGCAGGCAGTGCAGGACTGATGTCTCCTGGCCTAAAGTACCCATTGCCTTCCTCCAGCTCCTGCCCTCCTTTAAAACCTCCATCAGGTATCACCTTCTCCAAAGAACCTTCTTCAGTTTCTTCCACTTTGGATTCCAACCTCACTTAAAGATCTTCCAATTAGCATTTAGTCATAAGCCTGTCTTGACTGTTCCACAGTTGCATGTGGGTTATTGGGGTCTTCCTAACTGGATGTTAGTGGGCAGGGCCAACTTCTTCATGTTTCTTTCCTGGGTCCTGCCCAAGGGGACCAGGTGTAGTGCTAGGCACTCGGAGGAACGCTGAGTCCCCACCAACTGGTGGCTTTGGCCCCCTGCAACTCCTGTCAGGCTCACCAGGCTCTCTGGCTGTTCCTTTGTGAGCAGAGGGAGGAAGCTTCAGAGGAGTGGGACATTGTCACTAGCTGCCATAGATTTACTCTGCCCTCCTTACAGCAGTGTGGTGTAGAGTCCCACCTTCCCAAAGGATGCTTGTTGGGAAACTGAAGAAGAGAAAAAGTAGGCAAAACTGTGTTGTAATGTGTTACACCATCTACCTAAATACATTGGACAGGGTGTAGGACATAGCCCTGAAAAGAAACCCAGCACCTAAGGGCGCACAGGAAAAGGAAATACTTTCTCAAAGTAGCCCCAGAAGTAGTGTAAAGAATAGACTCAATCAGGCTGGATGGGTTATACTTGTGTCCCCATCATCCTCCAATAGCGGGACACTAGCACTGGTGCCCTCCATAATTCAAGGTGCCATATGGGTCATAGGCATCACCAGGAACATTTATATCACCAGATTCTTCCAGTAGGTGATGTGGAACCACCAGGAGCCTGAGGGTGGGACTCTGGTTTTGAAGCCTTCTGAGATATTCTCCATACACTCTACATCAGGTTCTAGATTCTAGGTTCTAGATGGTGCAAACTTTACGCCAGCCACCATCATGTCTTACGATACTCAAAGCCTGACATTCTCTGTCGAGGAATGACCCTTGCCCTTGTGACTCACCTACCAACTGGTCCATAGTGAAGCAAAGGTAGTGGATCATTCGTGCCATCTCCTAAACCAGAAGAGCTAGTCTATGGGTAGCCTTGGGACCCAGGTCAGAAAAATGAGGCAAAAACCAGGGCAGGTTCAGTCACCCTGGAAAGTTGAGTTTGTCTTTCTCAAGGGAAAAATGAAAGAGGATGTTGGGGCATCGACTGCTGTGTGTCACCCTACAGAGAAACCATAACGACTGTATGACATCTTAGAGAAGATGAGTGCTGTGCACCATCCTACAGAAGATTACACCTAGACTTACAGTCACCACCATGTGTCAGCTCCCAGGGTGTTGGGGTGTGATCCATGGTGTATAAAATGCCATGGCTACTTTGTACCCAAAAGTGGACTGAATAAAAAGACAATAGAGTCCTCCTGTATGGCCTTCTTTAAGTCTGGATAGTAGAGTGAGTCTAAATAAACTATTGTATCACATACCACTCAACTCTCTACAACTTCCATCACCTTGCTTGGGTACCTTGCCAATTAAGTGTGCTCTCATGACCACAGGGTCCACTACTTTGAGCCACAGCAGGTGCTGGGTATTGAGAGTTACTGTCACCAAGGCCAAGTCTGGAGCCATGCCCTGTAGTGATGGCCATGGCCCTCGAAGTTGCACAGACTTTCAACACCTCCAATGTAATGGTGTAGGAAAAGCTCAAGACTGCTCATTCTGACCCATCGTTGACTCATCTAAAGGAAATGGTGCCCTGAGCACCACCCTCTCCCAGAGAATAAATTGAAGGGATAAAAACCAAGGGCTTGAAGGTTCTGAGCAGCAGACCAGAGGCACACACTCACATGAGATAACACTCTAACATAGCATAGCGCAAGTTCAGTCTATTCTCCTAGGGGAGAAATGTCCTTCCCTCTGTCAATGAATTCTACTGCCTTCCAGGGATGGAGAACACCCAACTTGATCCTGTTCTTTTCTTTATTCTCTGAAGAGAGCCTTACCCAAAACAAACAAACAAAACATGAGTTTTCTGCTATTGCTTCTAACTCTCAATCACCCTGTATTCACCCCTCTATCAGTGCACACCTACCTTAGGCAGTCCCAGATAGAACCACCCCTCTATTAATGCACACCTACCATAGGGCAGTCCCAGATAGACACACCCCTCCATTAATGCACACCTACCATAGGCAGTCACAGATAGACCCACCCCATCCCTCCATCAGTGCACACTTACTTCAGGTAGTCACACTGGACACACTCATCCATTAATGTATATGTGAGCCCAGGCAGTCAGCCAGACCCAACCCTCTATCTCTGTAAATGTGTATATGCAGAGGTCACATGCCCAACTCTATCACCCTCACCCTTTTCCTCTGAGACAGAGTCTTTCAGCTGAGCTGTTCTGGGGGCTAACAAACCCCAGCAAATCTCTGATGTCCCTCAGCACTGGGGTCACAGGCACATGCATGGCCATGCCTAGCTTCTTATATGAAGGCCAGAATCCTAGAGAACTCTGGTCTTCAAGCTTACCCAGCAAGCATGATTACCCGCCACACAGTCTTCTCAGGGCCCCATTCACTTCACTCCTGAGTAAGACTTTTGTAGTCTGGATGGTTTTGCAAAGACTCTACAAGGCCAGTTTATAGAAACTGTTTTCCCAACAGTTGTTATTTCAGGAGGATTTTTCTACATGCCTGTGCTGCATGGTTCTTATGCACTCTAATTATATTCAGAATGAATGTTACGGTTTAGCCAGGACCACAGACGTTTTGAAGAAGAGGCTCTACTTTCAGTGAACAAAAAAGCAAAAGTCCCTCATGTCCTTGCCATCCCATCTTATAACTCACTTCCCCATTCTTATTACTCTATACTCATATAATAAATGCTCAATAAATGTACATGGTCTCACACGAGTCTTAGTCAGTGAGAGAACTTTATCCATCAAATCCATATAAACTTATTGTTCTCTCTCATACTAAACTCACTGGGCACTGTTTTCACACTTCCTGCATTAAGACATGCATCTGTTAACAGATACCCTTGATCTTCTGTCTGCATCTCAGCTGCTGAGGTAGACTGGCCAGTGTCTGCTACCTTAGTTAAATTAGGAGCAAGCAATGAGACTGAAAACAGGCTTCATCTCGGGCCTCCAGCATTCAAGATATATATGCCATGCCATCGGATCGGTGAGTCCAATACATCTTACAGCAGAAATATAACAAAGCAACAAACCACACACACACACACACACACACACACCTGTGTGTGTACTCACACAATGCTTTCCACTAATCTATCCCATCCCTCATTTCCATTAATAATCACCTACCCTTTGCCCACAAAAAAAAAAAAAAGTATTTCATCAGCGAGATGCAAACAGAATTTTTTCTTTCTAGCACTTGCAATTAAGGACAGCTATACACACTCAGCCTGGTGGGGATTCCAGTCTTGTCTACTTCAATACAGATTTCAGGGTTTCTAAGAAAGGGTCTTTCAGATGAGTCAGGCTACAGTTCCCACAGTTGCACTAAAGAGGTTGCACATGGGGTCAAGAAGCACCTTAGTGTGCAGGTGACCCTGTTAATGTGGACCCTGGAGTGTGTAGGTTTATACTATAGTCTGAAATACTGGACAGAGGCCTAAGATGTCAGAATAGCTTTAGATCCTACAAGCAGAGCCCACTGAATGTTTGAAGATTTCCCACTGAACCTCAATCAGTCCTTCACCTTGTGACCCATGCTTCCCATGTACATGACAGATCCATGTTTGGGTGTAGTCATTGTCACCATCCATCTCTTCCCAAACTGAAACTCTGCCCCAGCTAAAAACTAACTCCCCATTCCTCCCAAGTACTGTGTTCAAAAGATCTGTTTACATGAACACCAATCACGTACAGGACATTTTAACTGCCGCATAGTATTCTACTTAATGATGTAACAATTTGTTTATCCCTCATCCTAGCACTGCAGTTTAGAATGGCTTCAAATTTTCCTCAATAGAAACAATGGTGCAGCAGTATTTTTGCACATAATTTCACCACAGGTGTGAGAAATTCCCTAGGACATGTCCCTGGAAGAAGATACTGACACAGAGCTGTGCCATTCTCTGCCATCCGTCAGATTTTGCAAAATTGTCCTCAAAGAGTCTATAGGGAATTTTTTTCTTCACACATCACCTATGACATGTGACAGATCTTATTGCTTCACTCCCATCTCCAGGCATTAGGAGACTCGAGTTTTTGCAATCTGATGGGTGTGAGATACGACTTCATTGTTGCTTTGCTGTGTATCTGTCTCCCTGGGGTGAGCATGTTCTTCTGTCTTGACTGGTCTTTCAGGTTTTCCTCTCCACAAACTACACTAGAAGTAAATTCATGCAACGTTTCTTCTTGTGACAGCATGTCTTCAAGGTTCACCCTGAGCATGGGCCAGAATGCCCCTCTGCCAGAAGGCTAACTTGTAAACTATTGCATCCATGCCCCATTTTGCCTGCCCATTCATCTGGGTTATTTTCAGTTGGTTCTTGTGAATAGCACTGCTGTGAGCACTGGCAAATAAAAAAAAAAAAAGAATTTACTAAGCCCTTTAGGTGTGTTCCCAGAGAAATTGCACACAGATTGAAAGTCTAACTTTGGACTTTATTGACATTCTTAATGCTTATTCTTTACTTTTTGCATTTGTTATAAGTATCCCCCATATATATGTATACATATATATGTGTGTGTGTGTGTGTTTGTGTGTGTGTGTGTGTGTGTGTGTGTGTGTGTGTGTTTATGTTTAAAAATTTCAATGTTAACACAAAGTTCGGTAACTTAGTATGTCTTGCTTAGGTTACTTCCCTCACCCAGGGTTGGAAGACATTCTCCTGTGTTTTTCCTTTATTTCTTCATCTAAATTGGCATTGTGTGTGCGTGTGTGTGTGTGTGTGCATGTGTGTGCGTGTGTGCATGTGTGTGTGTGCGTGTGTGCGTGTGTGTGTGCATGTGTGTGCGTGTGTGCATGTGTGTGTGTGCGTGTGTGTGCGTGTGTGTGTGTGCATGTGTGTGCGTGTGTGTGTGTGTGTGCATGTGTGTGCGTGTGTGTGTGTGTGCATGTGTGTGCGTGTGTGTGTGTGTGTGCATGTGTGTGCGTGTGTGTGTGTGTGTGTGCATGTGTGTGCGTGTGTGTGTGTGTGTGTGTGTGTTGTACGGTAGGGATTTGATTTTAATTATTTTTTTTTCTGATATGATAAACAGATAACTGGAGAACAAATCCCTGTATTTTGCAATGGTTCACCATTCTACGTCTGAAGCCAACTACCCCAATGGGTCATTTCTTAGGCGCCTACAGTTAATCCATTTTGAATTCTTGGCCCAGTGTTGAGCTGTCTTCACTTGCAACAGCTTTTTCACAACTTTTATTCCTCACAGGACAAATTCCATGCTGCACTTTTCCTTTCAAAGTGTCTTATTTGTGCTTGACCCTTTACTCCTGCATGTAAATTCAAGTTCCATGAGCTTAGATTCACAGTGCATACTGAGAGCTTGCTATAGCACCTCCCCTTGCCTGATGTCAGGATCTTCCCACTACCTCTGCCATTTCATGATTGCATGTGGCATTCCCATGACCATGTCAGAAACAAGTTCCAGGCTAGAGCCCCTAGTGTAGCAACCTTTCTGTCAACCTCGGAGACCCAAGCCTCACCCCGGTAACTTTTGGCACCTTCCTCTGAGTGTGCAGGCATCAGCACATTCATGCTTTTCAGTGAATGTAAATCAAGACCAGCAGATCCCTTGGTTCTGGTTGTGGGTATGCTTCCTTCTCCTAGGACAGAACTCTGTGGCCTGAAGATATGGCTGAGCAATGAAGATCATCAGATGCTCTTGCAGAGGACCAGGGTTCAGTTCCCAGCACCCACATGCTGGTTCACAATCACCTGTAACTCTAGTTCCAGAAACCCTCTTCTGACCATGTGGGTGAGGGCCATGCTGATTCCACCTAACCAACCCAAAGGAGAACAAATCACAGAAGCCAGACAGACCATCAGTTTAACCAGTTCCTACCATGACAAAACACAATGGCCAAGTTCATTTCCAATGACCAAATATCCTCTCTGTGAAGGCAAACTGCAG
Organism: Cricetiscus sungorus; assembly: GCA_030556225.1. Classification (NCBI taxonomy): domain Eukaryota; kingdom Metazoa; phylum Chordata; class Mammalia; order Rodentia; family Cricetidae; genus Cricetiscus; species Cricetiscus sungorus. The sequence continues at coordinate 86,196,774 of JANBXA010000651.1, read as the reverse complement.
ACTAGCCAGGGAGCTGAGTTATGGTCAGCTTGTGCTGGATGACCTCAGAGTGAGGGCAGAGAGACTTGTGTTGAAGCTAAATGTGTCCTGACACCAGGAGCTGCTAACAGAGCTTTGTGGACAGCTGGAGGGGACCTATCCCGGGCCAGGAAACTCCTTTTCAGTGTTTGGCCTGTGAATTCACACCCTGACTGCCTTCCTGCTGCTTCTAAGACAGCCCCTTCTCCTCCCATATTGCTTCTGCCTGTGGACATGACAATCCCAAACAGTTGTAATTGACACATGTTTAGAAGATGTGCTTTAGATTCTCTAATGTAAATTATAATTAACACTTTATATGAGCAAGTTCCAAATCTGGGGACATGAAGGCTGATCTGAGAGGTTCAACACAAGGGTACAGATGCTCACAGAGCCTAAACGACTCTTGTCTGAGGCTACCTACTTTGTGGTTGCCTGGACCCATTGCAAGGTAGGTTGTTGTCTAAGAAGGAGAGGCATCAAGAGCTAAGTGGCTGAGTTTGGCCTCTAACCACATGTCACTGAGGTAAAGACCCCTGAAAGTGAGACACCCACTCCTGCTCTTATAATGTCCATAGTACCAACCTAGTCTGTCACAGCATGTCTGGGGACGGGGTATGGAGGGAATATACCACAGGACATAGGCCACTGCATCTCTTTTTGATGGTGGAGTTACCGTCTCCCTCCAGGGTCTGCTTCCTGAGTCTCTGAGTCTCTGTGCTCTGCCTAATCCATGAATCACCTCCTCACAATCCCAAGGGTGCTGTCTCCATTTATGTTCCTGTGATAAAATGCCCCAACAAAGGAAAAAGGGTTTATTCTGGCTTGCTGTTCAAAAGCACAGAGCAGTCACATGATAGAAGCTTGGAGCAGCTGATCACTCAGCATCCACAGCCAGGAAGCAGAGAGATGGATGCATGCTATCAACTTTCTGCATTCATAGACTCCAGCATCCCACAGGGTGTGGTGCCACCCACAATAGGTGTATCTTCTCACTTCAGTTATCTTAACCAAGATACCCTCTACAGTCATACCCACAGGCCTGTCTCCCAGGTGATTCTTGATTCTATCAATTAGACAACACTGACCATCACAGTTATTGTAGACCCTTAATTCTGGTCCATCCCCAGAGGCAGAGATCCACCCTACCTATGTGTCCTGAACCACAGCCCTCTGCTAACCCTGCCTCCCAACCACAGCGCCTCTGTGCTATCAAAGTCTCCATGCCCGGGCACTAGATAAAGGTGTCCTGCCTTCCAGGACCTGGGAGCACACGGGAAATTATGTGTTATCCAGTTATCACATAAACATTGAGTCCCATGGGGCGGGCAGGTATATCCCTGTGAACTGTGTCCTGGAAAAAAAAAAACTCTACCAACTCTACCACATAGTGAACCACTGAAAAGACACAGCCTTGAGACTGTTGGAGTAAACTCACTCTGCTCTTGTTTCCCTAGCATAAAGAGGGATATATGGTTCCTCTGCAGGGACATTTTTGAGTACTGCTGGAGTATAGGATAAAATCATCAATGAACTCAGCAGAAAAAGAGAAAACCTGATTCCTATGATATATAAGCTCTCGTAAGGTTGCTATGATACTGGACAGTGGTTCTGGGTAGCTCCTTGAAAGTCAGCCCTCTGAGGTTTCAATGGTCCATTTCAATCGTTAACTTGATTAGAGGCCATTAATGAGACGTATTACAAGTTATTTCTCCTCAGGAGTGGTCTCTGTGAAAGAGTCCTGAGAGTTATCTGAGAATCTCCATATACAGATGTCCAATCTCTGGGCTCTAACACCTTCCTCGGGAATCCTTCACTAGAAGGAAAATGGCGGCTGGGCGTTTGCCACAGACCTTCACTTCGCGGCCGGCCTGCCTACCTTTGCCAACAAAGCCACTTCCTTGTCCTGGAGGCACCTCAGGATCCCACCTCTTCTCCCTTTCTGACTTTCATTTCTCAGGCCTTGTCTTGAGCCACATCCTTTGTGTTAGAAACAGTCCCCACTTCCTGTGGGTCCAGCACCTCCACAGCACTCCTGCACACAGTCCCCTCTGCAGTTTTGACACATGAGTCCTGGGGGGCTTCCCATACATTGCTGTGTAGCCCCACTGGGAAGGTAGCAAAGTCAATGGGTTCTCTATCAAATAGTGTGCTGGGGACAGGGGGCCTGTCCGTCCCCCAGGGCCAGTATGAGATGGTACCGACCCTCCAGCTCCTCCCCCTCAAATGTAAAGAGAAGACTCCTCAAGTGGGGGGATACTGAAATGCCGCATGACACTATTTTTCCCATTTTCCCAGGGTAAAGGGACATGGGTCACTGTTTGAATCCCAGCTTCTTGCCTTCAGTCCTTGACCTCTGTCAGCCTCAATTTAATAGTCAAACGAGAACCTTCTCTATTACAAGGTGGATCATAGATTCTGTGGCCAGACAAGCAAAGTGCTACAGAGTCAGAAAGGCCCAGCTACTTCCTGGGTGAGGAAGGAAACACCAAAGCTGAGCCTACCCAGTTCCCAGGAGCTCAGGGGGTCCCAGAGCAGCGGATGGCACTAGATTACAGCAGCTGTGTAGCAACAGTAGTGATGCCAGCGGAGAAGCACTTTGTGGGAATGCTATGAGGCATGGTGAAAGTGGGCAATCCCATGCCCCTTTCTACAGACATAAAGAGTGAGACTGAGCTCTCGGACCTCAGCAGAGAGGTTACATCATGGAGTAGACAGTTAATGTGGAAACTCAAAAGTAGACAAACTACAGGGAATAAGTGTCTGTGAGGAACACAGATACATTTATGGAATCCTGTCTCTGTGTCTCTGTCTCTGCCTCTGTCTTTCTCTCTCACACACACACACACTCACACACACACACACACTCACACACACACACACATACACACACACACACACACACACACACACACACACACACACACACAAGGCTCAGGGACCATTGTCGAAGAGGGAGCAGAAACATCCTGGAGCCAGAGGCCAGGAAGGACCACCTGGCTTCTGGACATGAGGAACCACGGCAGGCAAGAGCAATCTGTGGTTGCTTGCACACGACTGGCACAAGACCAAGCTAGCTGACAGTCCAGCATGGATCACAGGTGTGAGACATTCTATACCACTCAGGAGCCCCTGCCTGTAGCTGAGGGGAGGGATTTAGTGTTCCTGAAGGGTGTGGCCTCTGCTAAACCAAACTCACTCTAGTAGAATATATTCATGAGTATATGGGCAGCACAACTTGGAAACTGTCAAGCGAGTGGGGTGGGGTGAGGTATGGGCATGAAGTTGGAACATGTATAAAATCCTCAAAGAATTGATAAAAAATAATGCATTTCTTTCTTCCCTTCTTTCTTTCCCTTCTCCTCCTCCCCCTTCTTCTCTTTCTTCTGAAAAGACTAAGGCTGAGGTATAAATGTTTTTTTCATTCCCACTCTGGGAGAGCCAGGGCTGCCTGGCTCACTGCTATTCTACAGTGTCTGTCCTTTGTGACTCTGTAAGAAAGAGCCTGCTTTTCAAGACTCCTCTACTGAGGCAATGGGTATTGCCAAGAGGCCCTTGGCTTTGCCTCATTTTATCATGAGACAATTCTTAGAAGTAGGACTGACTCTAAACCTGTCAGTGGACCTTCCCTTTGGGACAAAGGACTCTAAGTTCAATCAGCAGTGACCATGATGGCCATCATCCCTCCCTCGGGGCTGTGGATACTGCTCCCAAATGCACTGAATTAACCATGCCTGCCTTTCCATATTCAAAATCTACAGCATTCAGAAAAGTAACCCAAGTGCCAGCCTTCTTTGTCATAAGACATTCTGCAGAGCCAGGGCCACACAGTCCAGGCCAGCTCTTCCCCAAACCCGAGGTTCAGTTGGCTAATCATAAGGACTTGGCCCTTGGCAGTGCCCAGGTGGCCAACACCTGAGCTTCCTGTCCAGGTGTTTCTAGGTGAAACGGGCCTGGCCAGTCCCTTTAAGGAAGTGAAAATGTAGCAAAAGACAAAAGCTACAGAGAATTGGGACAAGGGATGGACATGGTCAGCCCCAAGGAACCATGGGAGCTGCTGTGGAAACAAAACCGAGTGCCCACCAGGGGGGAAAGCAAGGGGTGAGGCCCTTCGGTATGCCTCTGGGCAAGTGCCATTACAGAAAGGGCAAGATGGCCGACACCCTGCGAGCTGTGATCTCTGTGACCATGAACTTCTGGCCTCCCTTCTGGAAAGTGAGATTAATAATGCTGACCTCCTAAAGGGCCCATGACTCGGGAGTTGGTATGGGCAAAGCTTTTTGTGATTGTACTGGTTACTTCTCTCAGTGCAGGACCAAACTGGCTGACACAAGCAGCTTAAGGAAGAAGAGGTTTCTTCTGTCTCCTGGCATGCATTAGAGAAAGCCCTGAAGTCGGGGCTTGAGCCACATGACATCTGCATTTGGGAAGTGAAGAGAAAGGTGTGCTGGTGCTCCTCTCCCGCTTACTTTTATTCAGAGCAGGACCTCAGCCTGAGGGATGGTACCAGCCATGTGTTAGGTGGATCTTGTCACCCATATCTGTCTACAAACTCTCTCATGATGGTGGCTTGCCTCCACAGTTATTTAAGACTATCAAGTCAATGATCAACACAACAGTGTAATGGTGAGCTGCTATGATCAATCACCATCATGGCAAGGTCCCCGGAACAGGAGCAAGGGACTAGAAAGTCTCAGGTAGTTGGGCCCCACAGACTGAATATGGCAAGAGGCATCTTCCCCTTCCTGAGCACCCACAAAATCACCCTGTGGGCCCCTGGGGAATTGCAAGAGAACCCAGAAGCATGAATTTAGTGCATTTCCTAAGAGAAGTCACAATGCTTAGCTTCCTTTTTGCTTCCAGCCACCAACAATGACCAGGGCCAGTCGGGTTCCAGGCTGTGTACGCCAGGTGCCAAGAAATCGGTAAAAGAAAGATGACTTGCTCAGGGTTTCTCACTTCCACCCCTCCCAGGTTTCCTCAGATGATTGATAATCTCCATGGCAACCTGGAAGTCCTGATCACCTTAACCCCCTCCCAACACACACACACACACACACACACACTGACTAACTAGCCTATTGAGTCAGCTCCTAGGATAGTCCCCACCACACTCAGCCACCAGAAGTCCCTGAGCAAAGGTGATTTTGCAATGGCTTGCAGGGCTGCAAGGCGAGAACTTTGTTCCTGAAACCAGGTGCTGAGATGACAAATACTTACTTCCCCTTAACGGTTGGGGTTTTATCAAGCAGGGAATCAAGTTTGAAGAACGCTAGAATAATCAGCTGGATTGAAGTGGGGACAGTGACTGGCCAGAATAGCAGGCCTAGGCCTGTGGGTACCGTGAGCCAAAATGGCTGCTGCTCTTGGCCGATCTACAATAGCTTCACCTGAGAACACAGCCACTTCCCATCCTGGCTTGAGACAGAGAGAACTAAGCCTCAGCAGGGTCCTGCTGTCACCTGCTAGCTACTGGGCCATGTGAAGAGCTTTTCTCCATATTCACAGTGGTCATTTCAAGTGCATTTAGGCAGGAGAATTAATGGAGGAAATCACTGACTCTATCTGGACATGAGAAGTTGAGGTGGAGGAGCACCAGGCTTTCCCGGCCCCTAGAGACTAAAGGACAAAGACCCAAGCCCTTCTCACTTAACTCCAAGGGCAAGTTCTTTGGGTTGGCCAGCAACATTTTCCAGCCCCTCACTTAAGCTTCTCCCCAGGGGAAGGGCGGACATCTCTGAAGAACCCATAAAAACGGTTTTTGAAGCAGGCCTGACCTTTCACAAGATTCGAAATCTGGCTTTATCTTCAGGAAGAAGGGCTGGAAATGCACCACCAGGATCAACAAACTAAATGAGTAGCTTCCCAAGGACCTGGTCTGCCCTCCATTCATCTGCCCAGGATTGACTGAATACTCTTCCCTCCCAGGCACTGTGGGAGCTTGGGATGTTAACACGTGTGACTCTGGTCTGAACTTTGGGGGTGCAGTTACAGGGAATGATAACACCAGCAGATAGACTATTGTAACTTGGACTAGGTCCCCAGCAGAGGCAAAACAAGGAGAAGGGGAGTGCACAGCTACACTTGCAAGTCCAAGGCCATGGGATTTTACCACATGGAAAAGGAGAGAAACAGGATTAGGGAGGGAGACAGTGAAACGTGCAGTGATTGGAATTCTAGCTTCTCACCTTCCGGGGCTCCATCAGAGTGCCTGCCACTGAAGTCAGGATGATGACTCCAGGGGCAAAGGGTTTACTTGTACATGTGTGAGAGCCTGAATCAGAAAGCCCAGAGGCTTATGCCTCTCATCACATCACATGCTTCTACAGAGAAACGGGAGGAGGAGAATCCCTAGAAGCTCTCAGGTACTCACACACATCACACATACCACATCCCCACACACACACACATCCCCACACACACACACACATATATATCACACACACACACATACACACACATACACACATATACACACACACATACACACACACACATATCACACACACACACACACACACACACACACACACACAGATTAGAATGCCTGCTGTCTAATACTATAGACCCAAAGGTGAAGCCCAGGAGAAGAAACACTCATCCATAGGAGAATTAAAAAAAATAATAATAATAACTAAGGCCATTACCTGTGCAGGCTATTTCATTTCAGCTCTCTCTCTGCTTTTGGCCTGAACCAATATGCCTCTGTCTAGGACCATTTCTACTGCTGATTAAAATCGATGACTACTTTGAAAAAAATAAATAACCAAAGTACGCATTTCCTTCAAGATCTTCAGATAGATTTCCGTGCTGTAATCAATTAAGGAGTATTTACTGAGCTCCTCCCAGGTGCCATATCCTGTTGGACAGCTGTAAATAAATCAGCAAAACTACAGCTAAAGAAGAGGCGATGGGTAGCATTAATGTCTGCCTTTCCATTTCTCATTTCTGTATTTCTACCAGTTTGGAGCCCAGGAAATAAATTCAGGAAAAGATTTAGTCAGCCACGCTTTTCTGGAGCATTATTTTCTGTGCAAAGAGCCTGACTACAGAAGAAATCAGGGCAACATCCTGTGACAAGAACAGCAAATGGTTCCAGTGGGGACTAGGTTTTCTCCATCTCCAGCAAATGGGGGTATACTACTACTACTAAGCTAGGGTGTAAATTCCACATACAAAGTTTCCCTAATCATGATTTAGGAGGACCAATTGGTAAATGGAACCAATAAGAAGTGGACAATCTAATCTGCCTAAATCCATTCAGGCTCAGTCACCCAACAGGACATGCCCTGGGGTTCTGTGTTCCTGAGCTACTGGGCCTTCTGGGATTGAATACCAGCTTCCCAGGGTGGTCAGTGACCATGTGGGACTCTGTTCTGTCTCCCATCTTGCCTTAGCTATGTATGTACTCTTCCTTTAAGGGGACAAAGGGGTAAGTATGCCAAGACTACTAGTACACTGAATGGTTGAGAAATGTTTGCCGTTGAAAGCTGTTTCACTTCCTGCCCGGAGCCTCAAAGCATCTCTCTAATTAAGTTAGCCTCTGCTGTTGCTAATGCCACTGTGTGGCTGCCTCACTCGGCCCAATATTCATTTTCAGAACTGGGTTATTATAATGGAACACTTGGTTTCTATTGCTTACAATTATACTTCAAGGCAGTCTAAGTAGAGGGAAGGGTCAGTGTCTGAGCCAGGGAATGAGAGAGCCAGCCACTGGGGACAGAGCAACAGGCAGCAACAATCTTTCACCCCACTCAGCAGAGGCCTGGCTTTCATGGGATGACCTTGATCTGTGGGAAACTGAGCCCTTAGACTTTCCATAGACTGAGCAGCTAGCACCCACCCCAAGAACAAGGGGCACCTCATTTGACATGTAAATGTGTTCTCTAAGCCCTAGCATGTGACTTTCCCTGTGATAGAAGAAACAAACAAACAAACAAACAAAACAAACAATAACAAAAACAAATCAAACACCACCCAGGATAGATAGCTTTGCATTCTCCAAACACTGACAAACTCCTGTCACTGGGAGCTGCTGGGAGCTGAAAGATTCTGTTACTACTAAAATCTGAGTCCTCCTCGTTGCTCACAAGTATCAAGCTTAAAATACAGATAGCAGCTGTGTCTTTCATGCTAGATATGTGCTAGGTATATGAGATACAATACACACCTGTTCATTTAGTCTCAGTAATGACTTACTGAGAAAATGTGAACACCAAGTGGCTAGGGGACTTGTTCTGGGTCAGCTGCTAACACAACTATACCTGAAGGGTATATGAATATAAACCTGAGTCCCAGTACGCTACTCCAGGTCTTTCTGGTCTACTGCTACCATCTTATTTAAGAAGACCCCCTGCCAGCAGCATGGATGCATTTGTTCAGTCAGTGACCTGTTCGTGAAGGATCTCTCACATTTCAGGCCTAGGAGATGAAGGGGTAAGTACATAGAGTCTCCTCCAGATGACATCAGGCACCTCCAGGACAGCATGATCTCACTTTATTTGTATCAGAAGGATTCCAGGTTCTTATCATCTCTCCTTGAACCCCCAGGAAAGAGTCAAAACCCCACCTGCCTCTTATAAACCACTCCCTCATCCCAAACTATTTGCAAATTATGGCATGCATCATTTATCTACATGATGACCTCTGCTCTGCTCCCTTGTTCCTTATTAGGAGAATCCACTTTGGACTAGAGCAGCCATGGACCAAGACCCAAGTGCCAGGCACAGCCTCTCTAATAGCCAACAGGAAAAAAAAAATCACCCAACTTTGACCAAACACACACACACACACACACACACACACACACACACACACACACACACAACCAAGATCTGGGGGATTTTATAGAAAACTTTGTTTTCTGGACTAAATCAGATCAAGTGGGTCTCAGAATGGCTCCCCATGCTCCCCCATGCCCTTAATCCTGCTCTTGACAGCAAGGGCTTTAATAACCATGGATAGTCCATGATACTACACAGGCCAGCATTGAAATGGAGCCCCAGACAGAAAGATTTCAGGTAGACAACATTATGTCCTCCTTTTCTCACTCCCACAGTAGCCATGCCCCACACCACCTGTTTTCCTATAGCATCCTACTTCCTTCATGACCCCCTGAGGTCAGGAGCCACATCATAGGCCCGAGAGCACATGGGCACTTTGAATGACTGAAGGTCTCAAAGACTCGAATCCATTCCAAGTGTTCAGAGTGACAATTTCACAAGGGAAGGGGAGCCTGCAGATTGCAGGTTTGATGTGGCTTTGACAAAAGCAACTCAAACCAGTTGAGCAAATCAGGCTCGATTTGTGGCCTGCTTTCCTTGACGGCAGCTCCTAAAAGCACAGCTTAATGACTCCATGAACAGTTGTGCTTTTATTGGATAAGCGTAGTAAAAGTGCACAAAATAACTCTCTGCTGAAATGGAGAATTCTTTGGCAGCACCTGAACCAAGCTCATTTGTGCATTTTAAAACAATTTGCACTTGGCCTTGCGCTGTGCTGTTCTTGCCCACATTGCCCCAATGGTGCCAGTGCAGGATTACTCTGCAATGGCACATACACTCCTAGCCAGGACAGCACCATCACCCATATGCCCTCCTTCCTGGCCAAGTCACCTAACAGCAACACCAGTGGTCTCTTGAAAGGGGCACTGCAAGGCAAGTACTTGCAGTGCAAAAGCAAGAACCAGGGTGAAGGGAAGATGTGGACCACACCAAGTCGGAGATTCCAGTGAATCCCTCTGCTAGCTGTCACCTGATCAGTATGTTTTGATGGTAACGATGATGCTTGATGAAGAGGGAGGGATTACCACTGGTGGTGACCATGATGGCTGTAATGATAAGGCTGATGGTGTCATTCTCTTCAAGGTCATCTGTCTCTTACTGGGGGGCAGTGAGATTATCTTTGAAACTGTTGCCTTTTCTGCTGATAAAGTGCACCTCAGGTGAGGTCCATGGAATCTACTGGAAGTAGATTCAGGCCCCAGAAGATGGCTCAGTGGGTAAAGTGTAGAGTGTTTGCTGTATAAATATGAGAACAAATGTTTGAATCCCCAGAACCCACATGAAGCAAGACATGATAGCAATCATGTATAAGCCCAGAACTTCTACAGTGAGATGGGGGAAGGAAGCTTGTGGGGCCCTGAGCATGGTGTACACACCAACAAACAATAACAGACCTGTCTCATGTGAAGTAGAAGGTGAGGACAAATCTTCACTGGAGGTTGTCCTCTGACCTCCATGGGTGCACTGTGGCAGACATTCACACATCACATACCACAGACAGACAAGAAAGAAAGAATCCAAAAAACACTGAAGACTGTCCGCCAGACTCTTCTGCATTTGCTGTGAAGAGAGAAAAACATAAAAAGTCCTGTCCACACAGAACTCCTATAACCCTCTCCTGGTACAGGGCCAGAAGGTTGTAAAATAGAACTCATAAGTTCATCCAAAGCTTTCAGAAGAGCATGCCAAAACCCATCGTGGACCCTTTATCAGATGAGGGACCACACATACCACACAGACACATCAGGAATGCATGTACACCAACTCCAGGCCGGTTGCTGTATGGATATAGTACTAAACTCTTACCCCTTCTCTCATTTAGGATTCTATGAGTAGGATTATTCACAAATTTATAGACGAGGCAAGGCCGTAGGAGGCAAAGAGACTGTGTAACAGCACTGTGATGCCAGCTCAGACTTGGCTAGACCCACAATGTAGTCTTCTCTGTTTCTGACTGCCCTCTGGAACTATGACTGGTGCAGGGAAGGAGGCAGAGGCTAAGATGTGGCTGCATCTTTATTCTGTCCCAGATGTCAGGGAGTGGTAGCTTTGGGGTCCCACCTCTACCCTTTGTCAAAGTCAGCAGCACCAGGGTGAGGGACCCAGCTCCAGAGGTTTTTATGAAGGCAATGTGGAATGACACGAGTCATTCTCAGAGGCTGAGTCATTTCTGTCAGTTGAGTCATTTTGAAATATTTTCTAGGTCAGACATGATCATTATAGAAAATTCGAGGAAAGCAGAGCACTCTGGGAAAGGAAAAGGAAATGGGTTCTTCATGTCTTAGTGTATTCTTACACACACGCACACACACACACACGCATGCACACACATACACATATACACAAACACATGCACACAAACACATGCATACACAAACACATGCACACACACACAGCCATGCATATATTAACGATGGAGATTCATCCTAAGAAATGCACTTTACACAATTGTGTCTTTGTGTGAACTCTCCAGAATATACTCACACCAACACCGAACACTGCAGACTTCAGCTGCCTGGGGGGCACAGCCCATTTCTCCTAGGCTGTACACCCATAGAGTGTGGTGCCATACTTGATGCTATAGTCAGCTGAACTGCAATCTTAAGTATTCATGTATGCAGCCAAGTTTGTGATGACACATGCATAAGTAATGTTAAACAGTGGGCTTAACTACAGACAATATGACCATGCTACTGGCTGATAGCAATTTAATAGCTCCATATTAACCCTATGGGCTTAGCGGTCATTAGAGAAAACTTTATGTGGCAGTCTCTCTCTCTCTCTCTCTCTCTCTCTCTCTCTCTCTCTCTCTCTCTCTCTCTCTCTCTCCCCGTGTTTTCCTCCCAGTCTCTTCTTTTCATAATACATATACAAGTCATGTCTACACACATTTTTGTCTTTACACATTGCATTAGATTTAATAGTTTAATAGTTTAATTTAATATTATAACATTAACATCTTCCCATATTATTGGTTGCTCTTTAAACTGATTTAACTATTTTGTTTGTGTGCACATGCCCACACATGCATAGAGGTCCGAGGTCAATGTCTTCCTTTATCATTTTCTACATTATTTTTTGAGACAGGGTCTATCAGTGAATTTATGCTCACTGATTGGCTGGACTGGCTGTCCATCAAGCTCTAGCTATTTGACTCTAGAGTTACAGATGTGCACCACCAGCATCATTTGTGCTGGGAAATTTAAATGCAGGTCTTCAAACTCGCATACCAAGTCTGTATTTACTAGGTGAGTTACATCTCAATCCCCTAAATGAATTTTAATATCTTTAAAAGATTTTATATATGTAAATAGCAGACTTTATTAGTGATGCCTCTACTTTAGATATATAACGTGTTTGTGCCTCTTACATTTAAGAATGATTATCAGTGCTTGCAGACCTGTCCTGTTCTTGACACAAATGTCTGGGAATTAAAGTTCTGGGATAGGAATATTTTTTTAATTCCCTGACCAACATTGCCAACTTGCTCTTTGGAAAGACATTACTAAGTCATACCGTCTTTGTCCCTTGTTGGCTGGGGGGGGGGGGGAAGTACTGTAGAGTTCACATAGGAAATAGGATTTCGGCTAGATCTGAGGTCCAGATGGCCACACCCTCCCCAAGGGAGTCAGTATTTAGAATGAAGATGCTGGGGGGGGGGGCTATTTAATGCAAGGGGCCAGGAGGACAGAGAGGTGACCAGTGGTGTCTTTGCTGGTTAGCCCTGGTCAAGAACAGACACAGGCTTGCTCAATGGAGGCAGAGCTTCTGGGCAGGAGACCTTCTTCATCACTGGAGTATCCTGACAAGGCCTTCATTCTACTTCATTCTACTTGGCGAGAGGCCAAGCCACTTTGTCCCATTAAGATGGGAAGTAGAGGTAGCCCACAGGTGGTAACAAGGAGGCAGATGATGACTTGATTCCGGAGGACTCCAGGCTGGAGACAAGTGGGAGCCCCAGGGTGGGGGCATACTATCCATACTACCCCTTAGGTGGTGGCTCAGACCCGAGAGTTTTGATCTAAGGACAACAGGGTCTATTTTCCTAGGTTTCTCCAAAGGTTTTAAGCATTTTTTCATTTCTGTAGATGGATCTGATAGCCATTCAACCTTACATGTAACTGGCAGCCGTGTGGACAGTGCTTTCCATTATGTTACTCGCAGGCCTCCGTGGGGACGAAGGATGGGGCTGCAAAGTCATCAGCTGTCATATCTCAAACTCACTCCTCACTCACAGCCCCGGAACCCAAACCCTGCAGAGTCTGCAGGTGTCTGAGGGCTGAGCGAGCCATCATTTAGCAGCTACAAGAGCCTGTGGGCCACAGAGTACACCAAATACCGAGGAGGTAGGGTATTAGCTCTGAGAGGTTGAGAAAAGGATCTCAATTTACACTTCCTAAACATTTCGGTTTTTGCCTAATAAAGATTTGCTTGAAATTAACTAACATAAATGTGTATTGCGGTTTTTGGGTGAGTTGGAAATACATAAATCTACTTTTCTCCATCAAAGAGATTACATCTCATCAATACTTAGATTTATGATGGTCAGAAATGAAAACATGAGACTTTCCCATAAAGCTCAAGACTGAAAGTGGGTTAGAGGTCAGGGAAAGGACTCGGTGGACAAAGCACTTTCCACACAAGCATGAAGAGCTAAGTTGGAATCCCCAGAACCCCCACAAAAGATGGCTGCCACATCACAACCGTAACCCCAGCACTCCCATAGGCAGACAGGAGGAGGCAGAGACAGGAGAGTCCCCGGAAGCTCATAGGCTGGCTAGAACGTGCAACAGGAAAAATAAGGAAGAGACCCTGTCACAAATAAGATGGAAGGTGAGGGACTGAATCCTAAGGCTGCCCTCTGACCTCAGCATGGGTCATATAACATGGCGTGGGGGTTGCTCTTTAAAAGGAGTGAATCAGAAGTTCAAATGACTCCAATGCATGCATCATCACCTGGCTGAATCTTCCTCTTTAAACTCCTATCCAGCCATCGCTAAAGTACCAAATACTTGGCACGCTGTCTTATTAGAGTGTGCAAGTTCTGTGATGTGGGTAATATTGTTTTTCCCATGCAGATGACTTTTTTATTGTGGTTAGAGCTCTCAATATGAAACTGTCCATGTTAACAGACATATAAGAAATTACTATTGACTACAGGTCCAATGTCTGTAGTTTATACACCCCTGCTTCCAGGGAAACTTTTGCTCCCTTCTCTTGCCATTGTCTGGTAAACAGCTACCAGTCCACTCTTGGAGTCCATAAATATGGTTATTTTTCCAAATGCTACAAGTCCATGAAATCATGCAGTGTTTGTTTTCTGTGACTGGTTTGTTTTACTTAGCATAATGACCTCAAGGCTTACCAGTGTTATTAAATCTGTCGTAGAATTTCCTTCTTCTTGAAGGCTGGATAATAATCACTGTTTGCAGATGCCATGTCTCCTTTGTGCATCTTTCTGTCAATGGATATTTATTTGGGCCCATTCTGAATCTTTCCTATGTGGCTATTATGATTACACCCATTTAACAGATGAGTTGACTGAGAGTCAGAGAAGTCAAGAAACTCTTAAATTCAAGTAACCTAGTCAAATCAGGTCTTAACTAGCTTCCACCTCACCTCCACCTCTACCGTGTGTATCTCAGCATTTGCAGCTATGTGTGAGCCATGCCAGAATCCCCTTTCCCTTTGTGTCACATGCAGCCTGCAGATCTTGTCACATGCAGCCTGCAGGCAGTAAATTGCAGAGGGAGGCAAGCCAGGCTAAGACATCCTGTTCTAAAGGCCACTACTAGTCCACAATGTCCTCCTCCAACTGCAATTAAAACTCTAAAATTCTGGTTCCTGTAGCCTGGCATCTTTTGTACCTCTAGGGTCAATATCCTCAGGTCCTCTGCCTTTATTGCACTGACGGTGCTCATAGGTTGCTGGCTTCCAGGGATGTCCTAGACAGAGAGAGTGGAGTAGTGAGAGAGAAACCACAGCCAATTAGAAAGGTTTTTACTGACAGGAGTCCCAGGAGGGAAATCTGGGCCATCCCTGTGGAGCAGGGATGGAGATGGCCTGGTAAAGGTTCACACAGAAGGAGGTGCTGTTGCTGAGTTCAGACCAGACAGGAGAAAAGAAGAAACCAGTGGTCAGGCATCCCTGCATCTCTCTGGGGCTGGGTGGGCTGAGGTAGTGTGAGTGTGCCCACCTCCATGCCACACTGAAGTTCCTCCTGCCAGGGATGCTGAGATAGAAGCACTCGTACCAATCCAGATGTAGCAACCAGCTGCCAAACTCATGGAGACCCCGTCCAACGAAACTCGGGGAGTCAATTTTCATCTCATCTTTAAAATACAAAACGAGGACTTGGGTGAGGAACCCTTTGGGATTTTTCCTTTCTAATTGGGAAATACACCCAGGAAGTGTGGAGGGGGCTGAATAAAGCCTCCCAAGTGAATGGGACTAGGTGTCCTTTGCTGTCCCCCTTCCTTAGGAAGATTAGCAGGAAGTCCCCTTCACCCAGATTACTTCCCAGCATCAGAAAGAGCAGAACATCCTGTCCCCCACAGATCTGCAAGGTCACATCAATCAGTGGCATCTCTGTCCCCTTTTTTCATCAGAGGCCAGCATGGCTCCCCTCATCAGCATTCTGCCGGCTGGGCGTTGAGGCTACAGGAATTGAGAATTAGGTCACCCCACACGCTGGGAAGGCTGCTGTGTGGTTTCAGCTAACTAGGTTGCTGGAAAGCCCCCCTGCCCACAGTTATCCCCTGAGTCACCACCTCACGGTGAGGCAGTAGACTGCCTCTGTCTGTTGGTAAAGAAAGCTGTATGTGTACGCTGCCTCTGAAACCAAGTCCAGAAGCATTTCCTCATTCATTGTAGACCTTCGAGCACCTTCTGGAAATCAGCCCTTGTGGGTGATCACCCAGGAGCACGGCTGAGGATGATTCAACCCCTGTCCTAGATTCCTAGTGCTCTCATCAAGACAAGAACCTGAGCCACATGAGCTGGAAGCAGAGGTGGCTCAAAGGCCTGGGAGACTACAGGTGGCACAGGTTGGGATGTACAGAAAGGCAAGGCTGGGACCAGATGATAACAGGGTAAGAGTCACCCACATCTAGCCACCCAATTGTTTATCTCCCCAAGTGGAGTCAGAGCAAGGGAAAAGGACAACACAATATTGATCCTCTTCAGAGCCTTGTGTTTTGCTAAGAAGGTGGTATTTTACTCCAAAGATACAGAGACAGTCTGGGTATTTTCTGATGGAAACATGATCAGTTATCTATTTCAGAAAAATGCCTCTGGGGCTGGAGAGTCTGTTCAATCAGGAAAGTGCTTGCAAGACCTGAATTCGATCTTCAGAACCCACATTAAACTAAAGACATGTGTTAATTGCTTGCCTTCATAATCCCCATGCCTGGCAGAGAGAGACAGAAAGATCCCTCAGGCTTACTGGTCAACCAAGCTAGCCTACTTGGTGAGTTCCAAGGCAGTGAGAGACCCTCTCCCAAGAAAAGTAGTATAATGTGTGGGAAATAAGATTCCAGGGCACAATATTGGCTGATGGATGTTTATTCGGGGAGACATCACACCAGAAACAGATGACCACCACAGGTTCCCATTCCAAGGATGCCCCCTCATGTTCCCTGTCTCTGACCAGGAAGTAAGAGCGAGCTGGGGTCCAGGACCCCAGACGTAGTCCCAACGGGTCACTACTGCACTTGTCCCCATGCCCTAATGGGTGTGGTCAGTGTAATAGATGTCTCCCTACAATTTCCCTTTCAGTCTAAAGAAAATATTTAGGCTTTAATACAAAGCTATATATAAAGACAGTAAATATCAAGTATGCTCTAGGAGAAGGAAAAGTAAGAACATACACACTGAAGACCTATTGCCAGCGAGACAACAAGGACAAATGGCAAGAGCTCCAGGAGTGGACAGCATCTGAGGAATGGTGTCAAGCTGTTTCACTGTTGGGAACAAAGGTCTATAAACACAAACACACACGGACACACACACACACACACACACACACACACACACACAACACACACACACACACAAACACGCAAACACACACACACACAAACACACACACACAAACACACACACAAACACGCAAACACACACACAAACACGCAAACACACACACACACAAACACACACACACAAACACACACACAAACACGCAAACACACACACAAACACGCAAACACACACACACACAAACACACACACAAAAACACACACACACAAACACACAAACACACACACACAAACACACACACAAACACACACACACACAAACACACACACACAAACACACACACACACAAACACACACACACAAACAAGCAAACACACACACAAACACACACACACAAACACACACACACAAACACACACACACAAACACACACACACAAACACACACACACAAACACACACACACAAACACACACACACAAACACACACACACAAACACACACACAAACACGCAAACACACACACACAAACACTCAAACACACACACACACAAACACACACACACAAACACACACACAAACACGCAAACACACACACACACACAAACACACACACAAACACACACACACAAACACACACACACAAACACACACACATACACACACACACAAACACACACACATACACACACACACAAAGAGAGAGAGAGAGAGAGAGAGAGAGAGAGAGAGAGAGAGAGAGAGAGAGAGAGAGAGAGAAAGGTACTCCTAAATGGTTTCCATGAGTTCCTATGGAATCCTAAAAGAGTGAGTGGTCCCATTGTTGTTTCTAATGGGGAATAACTCAAGGTGTGACCTAGAAGCATCCAGGGGAGTTCAGTTGCTAGTTCCCTTCAACTGTGGCCTGACAGGGGTGAGCACATCTGTAATGACCTTCAGGGTTCATGGCATGCCACATCTCATCTGCCAAGCCCGGACGCTTCTAGTCTATTCTGCTTCTCAGCTGTGAATTGAGCCTTTTCAGAAAAGCCAAAGGAAGTCAAGAGAAAGTTTCCAAAAACAAAAAGAGCGAGAGAGAGACAGACTGAGACTCAGAGATAAATGGTATCATTGCCCCAAACTCATTGTTTCAAACACACGATTTTATTTGGAGAGGAAAAAAAAAAGTATAATTATGTCGGAATGGATTGCTAAATTCTCTGACTTCAAACCCAATACTTTCTGCAAGATTTCACCTGTGAAATCTGCAGCCTTTAATTACTGCCTTGCATGTTAAAAAAGAGATGCCTTCTTTCTGAACGGCTAATAACTTTATTAGCAGAGGTAATTATAGATCTGAAGGCGGTGGCCAAAAACACAGAAGTGTGTGCACCACAACATTCTGGGTTTTGAACCTTGGACATGCTTACACGAGGGGACACTTTCTCCTCCAATGTTTGTTTGAATTTGTTGGGTTTTCTTACCCCCACCCCCACCCCATACACACACACACACACACACACACACACACACACACACACACACACACACACACTTCTTTTTAAGGGATGGGGAGAGAAAACATTTAGAAATCAGTCCATTCCTGGATGAATCTCTTCCCTTCCCAGAAACTGGCGGGGGGATGGGGGAGGACAATCTCCTCCTGTAATTGGACAGTTTGATTGGAGGCAGGTGGTGCTGAGCAGCAGCAAGCAGGGCCACAAAGCCAGTTTTGGCTTCAAGCATTCTTCCCCAGCTCTGAGTTCCAGCAGTACGACATGGAAATTGGCTCCCCAAACGCCAACAATAAATTTAGTTCCTGTTTCTCTAACAAGCACTTTATCGGTGAGGATGATTTTCCGCAAACTGGACAGCACACAGACACAGAGCTGGCCTGAGATACCCCCACCCCAGCCCTTAATTTCTCAGGGCATATTCTTGCTGCCACAAAACTGGGGCTTATGCACAATTCTGGAAGCAATCACTTGCTATCATCTAAACGCATGGTGAGATTTTCTTTTTTTCGGGTAAACTGGCCTCTGTGCTGCTCACATTGCATTATCCTGAGCTAATATTTGCTTGCAATATTTTTGAATTACAAGCCAAGTCAGCATGGCATTGCAGATTACAAACGTCAGTCCTGAGAAGGGGCCAGAATGAGTGGCCGAGGGAGTAAGTAGAAGCTGTATCCTACTTTTCTCCCGCATTCAGGCAAAGTCCCTGAGCCCTTTTATTTCTTTTCTTAAGGGCCAGCTCATTCATCTTAGCTATGCCCTACAGATCAGCCAACAACAGTATTCGCCTTTTATGCAAAGAAAATGATGGAGGGCCTGAGCCCCAGAGAGGTTAATTGCTTTGACCAACATCACACAGTAAGGCAGAAGAGAAGTTACAGATGCAGGTACTAACTCCCCAAACCCTGACTCCAACTGTGTGTGTGTTAGCTTCCTCACTCTAAGTGCATCATTTGAAAATACCATTTATAAAGATCTTAGAAGTCAAGAAGAGTGGGCCTTTAGTTCAGTTTGTAAGATGTTTGCCCAACATATGTGAAGCCTGGGCCTTGAGACCCAGCACCACAGAAACCAGGCACAGGGCCACAGGCAGCCCCAGCACCGAGGTGGAGGCAGGGGAGTCACAGTTTTGGGTAATCCTCAGCCTCAGCTCCATAGTGAGTTGGAGGCCTGTATGGGGAAGACAGAATGAATAGCTCTATAGAATTATTGGCCTCCATACACCATGACAACTCAGTCACTTCATTTATCTCCCCAAAGACATGTACAACTTTCCAGACCCCCTTACAGGAAGGGACTGAAGCCCAGACAAGGATGGGTCAATGGCAAAGCGGCCACACCCTAGTTGGACTGCTTAGCTGCATTGTACCCCTTACCTTCTGTTTGAGCTTTGCCTTCATTTGAGGACCTCAAAGATGGACCTGGGGAAGCAGCAGCTGCTCGTGTCTCTGTCCCTCTTCCCAAACTGCCAGGCTGAGTAAGTCTCCTTTTTCTACTACTACTACTTACTACTACTACTAATAACAACAACAACAATATTGTTACTTCCAGGTTTGGCATGTTTTCTTATTCATTTCTGTCCATGCACTCTGGGTTAGTTCTGAGCTTTTAGTTCATTTGCAGAACTTGAAAATAACCTTCTCTGACCACAAATGGATGCAGGCAGAGACAGTCATTTCCCCTCGGTTGCGACTCCTAACAGTTGGATGTCTGTATAGAATTATTCTGTGAAAACCAGTTGGAGAGTTTGCTCAGAGCCTCTGGATTACAACACTCTTGGTTTGAGTCTGTGGCTCACAAACTTGTCCTTGCTCATGGGAGCCTCAGAGCCTAAGGGCTCCCCTGAGTGGCCAAGACACTTCACCAAATCTCACCAGCAAACAATCTCCCCTGAAAGCTGGCTAGCTGGTGAAATGCACCAAGGATGAGTTTCTCCCAGCCCCTTAGACGAAGAACTCTTCTGCCCTAAATGAACAGCTACATGTGGAGGCCACCGGGTAGCCATGGTGACAGGCAAGCACAGAGAAGAGGGGCCTAGCAGTACCGGGAACATTTTCTCAGAAGGACTGCCCACTGATTAAACCTGTCTGAAGGCAGACTGCATTTGTACAAGGAGTGCTGGCTGGGAGATAACTCAAAGAAATCTTGGCAATATTACAGAACCAATATTTTTACAGAGGTGACACCATCTCAAACAATGTCCCCAGTGTGCAGGCTACAAGTGGCCTTCTATCCACAGCCAGGAAGGATGACTGTCCTTTCCACCTGTTCTAAGCAAAGAGGCTCAGGGAAGGGGGCCAGGAAGCAGGGGTAGGAAATGGGAAAGACATTTAGGGGCTCTCCTTCTGTAATGAAGACACCTCTGTCACCTTCGCCAGAGCTGGCTTCCCGAGGTAGAAACGGACTGCAGTGAGGCCATCTCAGAGGCCAGATACTCCACTCTATTTGTTTTTCCAAGCAACAGCACTCTGTAGTTCCTCCTCCTGTGTCCCACAGACTTAGCACCTCACAGACAGGTGCAAGGGCACTGTGCTGTGTGACACAAACTCCTCCCTCTTTGGCCTGAGCTCTTTCTCTGGACAATTGCCACCTGTCCCTCACTGTTACAGCAACCTCTTTCTTCCTAGAATTATCTATCATTCCTTCCCAAAGCCTGTATTATTTCCCAAAAGAAAAAAAAAAAGAACCCCAGGACCTGCCAATCCACAGTGTTGTCTAAGCTGGGTGGCCCAGCTTGGGGTGAGACAAAGTGTCCCACAGCCTCCTGATGTGCAAACCCCAAGTAGGCAGAGAGGCAGGAAGTATCCCAGGCTGTATCATGGGGTCCCCAGCTGAGGCTGAAGGCCAGGAGACATGGCCAGGGGACAGTGGCATCTGTGTATCCATCCACTGTATTGGTTTGCTGAGCCAACATAAGCAAAAGCCATGAAAGGGCTGACTTGTTCAACAGACATTAACCCTCTCTCTGATAGTTCTGGAGGCTGGAGCCTGTAATCAAGGTGTGCTGAGAGTTCTCTCTACAGACACCCTGAGGACCCTCATTCACCTTATCATAAGGCTAACCTGCCATTTTCTTCTTCAACGAGCCATAGTTCCTTCTCTCCCCACACGTAGATAACATGTATTCTAGAATATACATTGTTATTTCAGCAGACCCCAGGTCTTCCTTTACCAGCAGTGTGACAAGGTGGTTAAAGTCCTGACACAGATGATGTCACCAATAAAATGGTGAGCCACCATGAGCTCCTTTGGGTGAGCCATGGTGAGCTCGGTTCCCCCGAGACCAACCATCATTCACAGTAGGGCCTGTCCCTGGTGAGCACTCAGTGTACTGTAGCTATTGACAGTCTCTGTGCATACACGTTTTTTACAAAGCATCACATGTAGGTCTAAAAGCACAGGAGACATTAAAACCAACCATGTCCCCATGACAGACAATGGGGACCCCAACCAAGGCACTCCTTTTCATTATTCCTGATGGTGGAGTCCTCAGGTCAGATCACACACTAACTTGGGAAAGCAATGTCCCTGTCACATGTGAGATGAGGTGGAAAAAGGATGCATTTGAGCAACAAGGCAGCTGCCTTCTAGAAATTACAACATCCCAACTTTCTCAGCACAGCCACAAGAAGCCTGGGTGCCCTTGAGGTCTTAGAGCTGGGAGAGAGGTCACCTGAGCCTTGGGGATCCTGACCGGCAGTGTCAGTCTCAAGGAGTACAGCATGGTGCTGCAGGACCTGCCCTTGGGCCAGGCAGCATCCTGCTTCCCTGAGGCATCCTCTCCTCCTCTTCCCTCAGAGCCTACCTGCCTCCACACCTTAGCCTCAGGAGCTGGATCCTGCCTCCTCCACGTGCAGCCCCGCGTGAAAGCCCTGACTCAAAAGGCCAGCCTTGCCTCACACCTCAGGCCCATGTTGGGAAATCTGAATGTTTCCTATCACCCTTCAGCTACCATCCACCCATCACACAACGGCATTGTCATGGCGCCATCTTTAGTGTAGCCCTAGGTGCAGGTACCCTAAGAACTGAGAACACACAGAATACATATTCTCAGCAAGAAACAAAAGCTGGATAAATTAACCAAACTGTCAAGGCAGGAAAGGCAAGGAGGGCAAGAAGTGGGTGAAGATAGAGTTTCCTTGGGGTACAGCAGCCCTAAACCATCATCCTCTCGATGCCTCACCACCCACAAGTAGCCTGGCCCTTAGAATTCTTTGCTTTGCTCTGTGAAGACCAGTCAGTATGGTTTGGACTTCAGTATGTCTAACCGGACACTTGGTTGAGAGGTCAAGCTAGCCTCCACTGCCCAAGTGCCAGGAGAATTGGCATGCATACCCATGCGCAGTTCCTGAGTTCTCCTTGGCTCCTTCAGTTGGCGATGTGTGCGAAACCTTGCAGTCAGGCTGGAGCACGGACTTGGAATGGAGTCATTAAAACCACAGCTCCAGAGAGGCAGGGGCTCTAGGGTCCAGGAGATGGGTGCACCAGCCTGTGCAAGTGAGACTGGGACCAGATTTCTGAGTTCCAGGTGGACCCTATGCCTGCAGGTGTTTCGTACCTGTGTTCCTGAGTGTTACACACCTATCCCAGGAACCACACACTGGTGTTCCAGGTATGTACACCTGTGTCCCTGGGAGACACATTCCTCTGTTCCCAAATCTCACACACCTGTCCCAGATACCACACACCTGTGTCCCTGGGTGTTGCACATCTGTATTCCTGAGTCCCACCCATCCGCCCCACACGTTACACATATGTGTCCCTGGGATCCTGCAATACTGGGGGCTTGTTGTTTGCCCAGCAACCAGTCCCTTGGTAAGTGAATACATATACATTCTCTGTGAAGCCCCATTATAAACCTCACTCATTCAATTCTTACCATAATTCTGTGCACGATAGCCATCATACTCATTTTCATCTGAGGAAAGAGGGGACCCATGGAAGTTATGTCACTTACCCAGGATCACCTATGAGGAGGCGGCAAAGCCAGTCCCAGGCCAGGCCTTGGCTCCAGACCTCATGTTCTGATGTGGGGAAAATACTGCTGTTTGATTGACCAGTATCCAGGAAGGAAGTATAGGCAGGCAACAAGATGAGGATGATTCTGGGAAGAGGAAAGACAGAGACACAGACACCAGCCTGACACAGAGGAAGCAGGATGAGAATGCCATAGTGAGAAAAGGTACCAAGCCATGTGACTAAACATAGATGACAATTATGGGTTAATTTAAGTTATAAGAGTTTGTTAGTAAGAAACCTGAGCCATCAGCCAAACAGTTTATAATTAATATAAGCCTCTGTGTGTTTATTTTGGACTGAATGGCTGTGGCACAGGGTGGGACAGAAACTTCCATGTAAAATGTTCTGCCTGCCTGAGCCACTTACCCTCCTGGCTGAAGAAGCCACCACATGCCTGGAAGAAACACTTGTATACAGACTGCACCAAAGCATTTGAAGTGACTGTATCCTACCCTTTGACCCACTAAGTACCTTCTGGGAAGCCACCCAAGGGAAACATCCCAGAATATGAGAGAAAAAAACATTATGCACGAAGATGTCCATTGCTTCATTATTTATTGAGCACACGCTACATCCCGAAACCCTGGGAGACATATAAATCTCCACACACAGGCAGACAGTGTAACACGTAAGAATATTAAGCTATGTGTTCACTTGAAGAGCACTAGACAAAGAGGTTGAGAACATGGAACTGTGAGTTAGAGTTCTACATGAGGACAGCGTCTCACAATGCCTGGGTGTTCTGTTTTCTTTCACCAGTCCCCCTTGAGTGCAGCTGTACGGGTTATCAGGAAGAAAGTGGAAAATGAGAACCACTGAGGTTTTGTCTGCTGAACCCACAATCAGTGGATAATTACAACTGTTAGAGAAAACTGATGTGTAGGGGAAACACAACAAGACAGAACACATTGGCAAGTACCAGGAACTGGTTTCTAGAGAACTTAGGGGTTACTGCTTTTCTCCTGGTGTCTTACCTTTTGCTTTTTGGGTTTTTCAGTGGTGAGCATTACAGGGTTGGTTTGGTTTAGTCTGTTAATAAAACATATACTTCAGTTTTTGGAGAGTCTTCCTCTGTGGCTTCCCTTTAGTTCCATGCATCCATGGTTCTGGGGGACATTAGATGTCAGACTGTGGTAGCCTCTTGAAGTCTCTATTATATATCCCAGGACCTAAAGGCTATAGAGCTATGTAAATGTCCCTATGACAGAGCAGCATGGCCATATAAGAGGACTCCTCTTAGCTCTAAGACAGATGCAATTGTAGACCTCAGCTCTACGCCTATCTGGCGTTGTGACCCTGGGCCATACCAGTCCCTAAGCCCCATACACATGTCATAGACAGTAGATACCCAGTCACTGAATGTCATTGTGTGCCCCTAGTTATTGAATGTATGCTACTTGGAACAGTGCAAAGTTTCGTCACCTTGTCTGCTTCCATTTGGCGAATGTCACCAAGCTCATCTCCGGTCTGTGAGAGTGACTCTGCATGTTTGATGGTCAATAGTATGTTGCTTAAGAGCTTATCAAGAGATATCATATGGACCACAGCATCTCTCCCAGAGAAAGACCCAGAAGAGTGCTTCACTGACAGGACTTGGAAGGGAAGCAGCTGTGTAAGATAGGAGCCCTGGCTGATGTTCTCAGCTCTGGGAATGAGCGTCATGCCTGACAAGGCTGAACTTGCCCCAGGAATGGTGCTCATTGTTCAGTTTCTATGAGTTTGTAGGGTTTCTGTAGCTTGTGTTGTTGTTGAATTCCAACTTTAAAGCATGGTGGTCTGATAAAATACAGGTGACTATTTCAATTTTTTTGTATCTGTTGAGGTTATGTTGTCTAGTGTGTGGTCAATTTTAGAGAAGTTCCATGTGGAGCTGAGAAGAAGGTATATTCTTTTGTGTTTGGATAGAATGTTCTCTAGATGTCTGTTAAATCCAATTTGAACATAACTTCTGTTAGTTCTCCACTTCTGGTGGGAATTCAAACTTGTACAGCCATTTTGGAGATCAGTATGGTGGTTCCTCAGGAAAATGGGAATCAGTCTACCACAGGACCCGGCAATCCCACTCTTTAGCATATACCCAAATGATCCACATCCATGCAACAAAGACATCTGTTCAACTATGTTCATAGAAGCATTATTTGTAATAGCAAGAACCTGGAAGCAACCTAGATGCCTCTCAACTGAAGAATGGATAAAGAAGATGTGGCACATTTACACAATGGAATACTACTCAGTGGAAAACAAACAAACAAAAAAACAAAAATAAAAACAACAATGGAATCTTGAAATTCGCAGGCAAATGGATAGAACTTGAAACCATCCTGAGTAAGGTAACCCAGTCACAAAAAGAGGAACATGGTATGTACCCACTCATATTTGAAGTTTAGACATAAAGCAAAGGATCACCAGCCTATAATCCACACTGCCAGAGAAACTAGGATACAAGGAAGAACCTAAGATATTCATACAAGGTCCCTCACAGAAGGGGAAAGGAACAAGATCTCCTGAGAATATTGGAAGTGGGTTGGGGGGGGCGGGTAGTGAGTGGAGAGGGGGTTAGAAGAAAGAGAAGGGGAGGAGAGGAGAACATGTGGGCCAGGAAGATTGAGTCAGGGGACTCAATAGATGAGAGACCAAAAAAAAGGGGGGGTAGGAAGAGAGAGAGAGAGAGAGAGAGAGAGAGAGAGAGAGAGAGAGAGAGAGAGAGAGAGAGAGAGAGAGAGAGAGAGAGAAATACCATAATGCCATTATAGGTTTGAAGAGAAAACTGACTCTAGAGAAATGTCCAGAGACCTACAAGGATGACCCCCAACTAACAATCTGAGCAACAGTGGAAAGGCTACCTTAAATGCCATTCCCTGATAATGAGATTGATAACTAACTTATATGCCATCATAGAGCTATCATCTAGTAGCTGATAGAAATGGAAGCAGAGACCCACAGCTAAACACTGAGCCAAATCTCTGGAATCCAGTTGCAGAGAGGGAGGAGTGATAAGAAAAGGGGTCAAGACCAGGCTGGAGAAACCCATAGAGACAGCTGACCCGAACAAGGGGGAGCTAATGGGCCCCCAAACTGATAGCTGGGAAACCAGCATTGGATCAACCCAGCCCCCCTGAACATGGGTCTCAGTTAGAAGGCCTGGGCAGTCTAAGGGACCTCTGACAGTGGAACCAGGATGTATCCCTGGTGCACGGAAGGACTTTGGGAGCACATTCCCCATGGAGGGATACTCCCTTAGCCTAGAGGCAGGGACTAGTCCCTACTCCAAATGACTTGACAAATTTTGATGATCCCTCCTGGAAGGCATCACCCTCCCTGTGTAGTGGGGGGTGGGGGTGGGGGGGATGGGAGGGTTCTGAGGGCATGGGAGGGAGAAAGGAAGAGGGAACTGGGATTGATATGTAAAATAATATATGGCTGAACTTGCCCAGGAAAACAGCCATGCTCTAGCCCTGTTTCCAGTTCACTTACCTCATGGGTGACCAGAAGGAATGCAAGTGACCAAGTGACAGGGACATTATTAGATGGCTCAGGTAAGGGTGTACCACCACCACCACCCCAGGGACTGTCTGTCTCTACCATGCCTCTAACAGTGAAGATAGAACAATGGCAGAAAAGACCCAAACTCACAGCTGCCCCAGGATTGGAAAAGCTCTTGTCTCAAGTTAGATGCATCAGAGTCTGAAGGGAGCGTGGCCATTGTATCTCTCTCAAATGAGACTGACCTCTTGGAAAAATATCAAAGGATGGGGGTCTAGCCTGAGCTGTACCTGGGGCAGTGGCCTTGTTCTTCTCTAGCCCTGTGTCCACCTGTCCTGGATCTCCCTCATGGCCCTGCGGTCGTGTGTCGGGATGGGGATGGCACTCACCCCACTCCATCTTGCCAGCCCCTCTCCTTGCCTTTCAGCACAGCTTCATAACCTTTTGTCCTGCTGTGTTTACCTGTTCATCAGACTTCATCAGACAGGACCTACCAGAATAAAGAGGCCCCAGAGGCAGCAAAGCCCCCACCACCTTCGGAAGGCATTTGAGGACGGCTGTGAGGACAAAAAGGACCAGGGTGTATCTCCCAAACGGACAAAAGTCAATTCCAGGATCCAGGATCATCTGTTCAACTTGCAGCTCACTGTGAGCTATGGGGAGGTCACAAGACCCCACTGGCCACCAGCAGGGTCTCCGGTGGGTGGAAACCCCATGGTGGAATGATCACATCTCTGTTAGTCTGCTGGGACTCCCCTAATGAAGACCTATACCAGAGGGTTTTGCAACTGGAACCCCTCTCTCTGGCTGTCCTCCTTTCCTCGTGGGCTTACGCCTACCTTCCTGTGTGCCTCTACCTTAATCACTTCCTAGTAAGACAACAGTCAGACCCAATGAGGGACAGACACCCCACTGACTCATTTGAACAGAGTCTCTTTAAGGCCCTAGGTTTTGTACATCTAAACATAGTCACATTCCGGGGTTAAAACTCCAGGCTGTGGTTTGAAGAGGAGGGCACAACTCGTGTCCCTTAGATGATCAAGGGAGGATGAAGGTCAGGGACCTTTCCTGGGTTTTAGATAACTTGATGTCAGAATCAACGGTAGGGCATTGAGCTGCTCACCCCACAGTCTCTGCCTCTCCTATAATCCTGGAAACCACACACAGCTCTCGGCAACATGTGAGTGCAGTCCACCCTGGGGAAATCGAGGCTGGTTGCCATTCAGTAGAGCACTGTGTTTAAAGATGAGAAGTTCATGGGCGTGACATGTGGCCATCTCTGTGGCTTCTGGCATCTCATTTTAAGCTCCCAAAGCCTGAACCTTCACATCTGTGAGGTTAATCCCAAACTCACAAAGGGTATAGGGTGAGGTTTGGATGGTGGGCCCCATCACATAAAAGCAGTAACAGGACGTGGACAGCAGATGGAACACACTTTCTATGCACTTTGGAAACTTATTATAAGTATGGCAACTTCCCTTGTATCCCCTCATCACTCTCCTGGAGATCAGAGAGGTGACAGCTTACTCTTCTCTAAGGCAGTGGCATAAAGAAGAACAAACATAGTTTGGGGACATTGGGACATGAGTAGGACCTCTGAATATTAACCAGTGGCTGGGGAAAACATTGTAACTATTCCAAGCCTGAGCTCTTTGGTTGACAATGGAAGATTATACGGTAACTGTCACCACAGTGAGATGGCTGAGTTCAGTATGAGATGGGGCATCAAGCTGGCCGGACTGAGTGTGTACCAAGTGTTTATGTGAAGCTTGGGGGAGAAGGTCTGTCCCAGCGAGAGCCTGTAGGATGTGTCTCGGTGTCTCCTATCTATCCTCTCAGGCAGGACACCCAGGCCAGACCTTCTCAGCTTTGGTAGATTCTCCTTCAGGGTACACTTAAACGATGCATCATGGCCATAGCATCCTGAACACGCCCAGTCTCCTCTGCGAGTGCATCATGGCAGTCAGGTGATGAGCCAGTGTGCCAGCGTAGCCCCTTGTCTCAGCCAGTGCCCAGTCTCATTCAATACCCAGACAGGCAGAAGTGAAGCGAGCTGTTTGGATGTCCTGGCCCTGTGTCTCCTGAGTCCAGATCTGGGCCACTTTCAATAGCAAACAGAACCTCTTGCCTGACATACGGTGGCCTGTGCTAATGAAAGCTACAGTGGCATCTAGACCAGAGCAGCAAACTCGCCATTGGCATTGGCCTTCGGGTGACATGGTAACTGCTTGGCTGACCAATCTGCTCCCCCCCATCCCCAGTTTACTTAGTTACTGACATTCTACCACAGTGCTCATTCCATGACCTTACACTAAATAAAAGGATGGGAGAAGGGATGGATGAAGTTGCTGTGTTTTGAAATATACATAGAGGTATATAAGATATACCACAGTGTGAGTTATATGATAAATGGGGAAATAAAAATAACATAGTATTTGTACCTTGATATCCTATTTTTAAAAATTATTACAGGCCAGATGTGGGGGGTACACACCTTCAATCCCAGCACTTGATAGGCAGAGACAGGTGGATTTCTGTGAGTTTGAGGTCAGACTGGTCAACATAGTGAGTTCCAGGCCAGCCAAGGCTATGTAGAGGGACACTGTCTCAAAAAACAAAAATTATTGCATTGACTTATGTATGTATGTTAGTGAGGAAGCATGTTCACATGGCACAGAGAGTAGAAGGCAGCAGGGGACAACCTATGGAATCAGCTCTGTTCTACCATATAGACAGAGTGACTGAACTCGGGCTTTGGGGGTCTTCTTGGGGAAACCCATTGCTTCCTTTATCTATAAGCAGCCAAAATAAAATCTAGCTGCCCCCAAAGTTTCCATCACTCTTTCCCACTGAGGGTAGAATCTGTGCTCCGCATGGCATGGGAGCTGGCTGCAGGCCTTCCTGGCTGGCATTCTGCAGTGTGGGCCAGGCTAGGTGAGCCCTAATGTTTATAGGCCTTTTCCTCCTTTTGAAGACTTTGATCATGACGTGGATTTGAGCTCAGACAGGAGCTATCCCTCACTTCATGCACATCCTCTCTGGATGCTGGGATCCTAGGGCCTTGTACACTATGCCAGCTGTGCCCCAGCCTCACAAAATTTAGCAGCTTGGCTCCATCGGGGTGTGCTCCAAAGTTTAGAGTTTGCATCTCAAGAACTAAATTCAGTAATAACACCACAATCTCACCAGAAAGCATTATAGTGATTATTGAGTTACATCAGGAGCTTGTTTAAGATAACATCTTATTTGTACAATGCAGCTCAAATAGCTAGTTAGTGCAGCCCGTGCAATTGTTAGGCTCCTTCCGTGCATTAGCATAACCCGTCCTGGAAGTGCCTTGATGCTTTTAAACATACGCACAGCTAAAACCGAAAGCATAAATATATGTCTCTTAAGGTGGCGGCAGAGGGAGAATAAGGGGGTTTAGGTTTGCATGTAAACAGGAATTTACTTGTCTCTGGTGTAGTATGGTGGGATGTGGGAATCCCTTGGAGTTGGCTTCCTTAAAGAAGCTTGAGTTGTTACCTGAGCTGCTTTCTGTAACTAATTTCCTGTGCGCCTTCACCGTGCTACACACCTGAGCTATCTCAGATGTCCTATTCCTCCCTGTACATGACAGGGTCCAGTGGTGAAAGGACTTGTTTGAGGTCTCACAGCTTGTAACAAAATTCACATCTGCAAAACTCCAGGGTCAGTTGGAATCACCAAATGTGGAGGAGGAGATTCCATGGTGTTCCAAACAAGCTTCAAACCAGGAGGCCAATTGGGGGCAGTGATGCAAGAGATTCACTCTTGTGCCAAGAGTCTCCTGCCAAGGGACATGCATGCACTGTCCCTTCCTGGGCTTTGCGTCCACGCCATCCTGCCTCCCTCTCCTGGTGACTGAAAGGGCACTCAGCACTAGCGAGGCATGGTACAACCTCCTAGTATCTCTCTCTGTTCCTCAACCTACCATCACTCACCAGACTCCTGCCCTGTAAACCTAGGTGACCCTTCACTGCGAAAGGCCACCCTTGCCTCTCTCTGCCCTGGCATCTGGCTTTCTGTGTTGGACTTTTCATTCTTGCCAAGCAATGAATGTGGCTCTCTTCCCAAGAAAATATTCAACCCAAGAGACCTGAGCTACTCTGGAGGATCACCCCCTATGGCAATGAGCTTCCTGAGGCCAGACTGTTTCCCAAAGCCTGGGGAAGGGAGAAAATGTGAGTCTAGGTTTATGGCTCAAGCAGCAAAGCATTTGCAGGCATGAGTACATGGGCTCACCCCTGCCATAGAACCCACTTTCTAAAAGCCAGGTGTGGTGGGGCATGCTTGTTATCCCCTTCCAGGAGAAGCAGAGACAGTCAGATGGGTCCCTGGGGCTCACTAGGGAGTCAACCAGCCTATGTGAGGAAATCCAGACAATTGAGAGATGCTATCTCACGAATATAAGGCGATGGTTCCCGAGGAACAGCCAAGGCATATCTGGCCTCCATGTGCATATATGTATGTGTTCACACACATGAACACACACAAACAGAAAGAAGAGAGAGATTCAGACTCAGAGATAGACACTTAAGGGGAAGGACAACATGAAGAGACTACAGGAGACGTCCTGTGAAGAGTGGGTTGGAAGGGCACATTTGCCAAGTCAAGAAAATGCAAAGCTGTCCGAACGAAACACTGGAGCAGGCCCCTCCTGGGCAAGCAGCCCACCACACCTGGACTTCAGACTTTTAGAGCCTAGTGGCACTTTACAGCAGTCAGGACACAAGTAGGCCCCAGGCAGTCTCACTTCCTCTGAGCATCTCTTCCTGGCATCATCTCCCCAGTGCATTTCACAAAAATCTGTGCCCACTTCTGGGGGAACCTAAACTTCAGTGACATGAGAAAATCCAGAGACTGGCTCTCTGTGAGCTCGGAGTCAGGCTCAGGACTGGAGCCTAACTGTGTAGCCGTCCTTGTAGCTGCAGGTGAGGAGGCAGCCTCACCGAGTGTTGGGCCTCATCCCAAGCCAAGGACATGGCAGGGTGACAAATGGTGGCAAACAAGGGAGTGAGTCTTGGAGGACAGCCACAGTCTTCAAGGTCAGGAAAGTGACATTTAGCTGGGGACCCTCCTACATCACTCCCCGAGGTCCTCAGCCACGGGAGGACAGAACATACAGTCTTCAAGAGACAGCCCTGTATTGTGAACCCCATTCCCTATGGAGGTTTCCAATCCCATATGGGATTGGAAATGGGTTCTTAGAAACCCCACTCGCTTTAGCTGGTCTCACATCAAAAGGAAAGAGGTGACATTGAATGCTAGAAAAGGGAAAGTTCCCCGCAAAGCTGGATCTACTTCCTGCTCTACCGGTATCCCTGACATCAGGCCAATTTCCCCTTTAGCCAAATGGTGAAAAATCAGAAAACCCCAAGCACCCCACCAATTCATTCAGGGGATGACCTTGACCTTGATAACACCCACAGATGGAGAATCTGTCCACAAAGCAGTGTCTGTTATCCAGGGTACATTCCCCCTGCAGGGACGTGATTTGTACATCAGCCAGGGAAAAGTCTGAATTGCCACAGCCTAGGAAACTGGCGTCCAGCAAGAGAAGACTGACCACCCACTCTTCTGCTCCTTGCCCCCTCTTTTTTCCCATAAGCCAAGGCTGAACTCAAAGTCAGGGTGTGGTGGGATATTTAACTATGTAAAGATGTGTCTCGTGTGTTTATGCTATGGAATATTATGTTAACTGTGTAAGGTGTGTAACTTTTGTTTCTGCCTCCTTGGTTAATGATGTAAAGATGTGTTATATTTGTCTATACTGTATTTGTTTAATTATGTGTAGATCTGTTGCTGTTTCACCTTGCCTGCCTAATAAGGCACCTGATTAGTCTAATAAAAAGCTGAATGGCAGAAGAGGGATGGGTAGGGCTGGCGGACAGAGAGAATAAATAGGAGAAATCTAGAGAGAAGAGAAAAGAAGAAGAAAGAAAAGAATGAGGGAGAAAGAGAGGGACATACCCAGGTCCAGAAGCCAGGCCCCTATCAGACAGCCACGGAACCAGCAGGAAAGTAAGACATGAAGAAAGGCAGGGAGGGAGGGGAGAGAGAGGAAGGGAGGGAAGGATGGAGGGAAGAAGGGAAGGAGGGAGAGAGGGAGGGAGGGAGGGAGGGAGGGAGGGAGGGAGGGAGGGAGGGAGAAGGACGGAGGGAAGGTTAAAAGCCCCAAGGCAAAACAGAGATGAATGAAACAGGTCAAGCTATGAGAGCTAGCAAGAAACAAGAGCTAAGACAAGGCGGAACATTCATAACTAATATTGTCTGTGTCGTGATTTTGGGAGCTGGTTGGTGGCCTAAATGAAGAACCCTAGTATAGCAGGGCAGGGCTGTAACCTTCCAGCTGGGCCCGCCTTATGCATATCTAGCCTTCTATTTTGTACTGAGGAAAAAACCCAGGCCCTGAGACTTCACCAAGCACAGGACTTCAGCTCCTCTGCTCCTGTCTCTGGGCTTCTGGGAACCACAGTAGGTGCAAGAGACAATGTGGCTTCTGAGGTCTGCCACCAAGGCAGCAGCTGCTGTGAAGGGCATAGGCCCCCACTGCCTCTCATTATTGTCAGAAATGATCACCAAGAACAGCGGGGAAGCCCAGCTTTGTCCCCAAGCAGGTGCAGCCGGAGAGTCCTCCAGACAGAGAGAAAATGGTAGAGGCAAGCTGGGTCAGGCAGCCTTGTCCCACAGAGGCACTGTTTTCAGATGTCTATCTTGATCCTGCCACTGGGAGGCAATCACAAATGCTGGGGATGAAGTTGCCTCTGGCCACCTGGGGAAGGCTATGCCAAGAAGGACAGATGCAGGGAGGACCCAGAAGACTCAGAGTGACAGGTGACCTTTAGCTGTGTGGACCCAACCCAAATGCAACCTGGAACCTATGTATCTCCTCATCAACCACTGAGTGAAGCTGCTAGCCCAGTACTGAAAGTGGGGTGTTGAATGACAGATTTATTGTTTGTAGCTTGGAGGCTGATCAGTTTGTGGTGAGGGCATGCTCCTCCCTGGCTTACAGACACCTATCTTCTCATAAAGTCCACACTGCCTGTGCATACAGGAGCAGAGATGAGGTGGGAAGAGAGGGAAAGAGAGGCCAGGAACACTCAGCTCTCGCTTCTCATAGTCGTGATTTCTACTGGACTCCAGCAACCCCATTACAACCCATTGCATCTCATTCACTTCCTTGGAGGTGCAAATACAGTCACATTGGCTGTTAGGATTCCAGCATGGGAATCAGGGTAGGGGAATTCAGCATACCTCAGATGTAGGCTGGATCATGTTGACATCCTGAAGCAAGTGAAACCAGCACAGATCTCAAGTCAGAGCTTGGGTTCTGACTAAGGCTATGTCCTTTGCCTCCACTCATGCCCTCCTGTCACACCCCTGAGCACCAGCTCCAGCCCAGACTGTAAATGGCCCTCAGATGCATCTGCCTGGCTGGTCACAGCAACTCCATGGGGCAGGTAGATGAACCCCACTTTGTAGAGTGAAAAACAGAGGCAGGAAGGAGTGGTAGCAATGCCTGGCTGCAAATGGGCAGGATTGGGATTTGATCTGAATCGATGTCACTTTCTCGTTCCAATGACACACTTCCAGTGTGTGACAGACAGAGAAGACAGAACAAGCTCTACTGGTGAGGACATCTCGGCTCAGTGAAGGAAAGGCTCAAAGCAACGGGGAAGTGAGGTGGGGGTGCACAGAGACAGTTGTGGGGCTTGGAAAGAAAGCACCCTAGGGCCTGGAATAAGAGCAAGAGTTCCCTGGGCAAAATAGAGGAAGGAAGACAAGGCAGGGTGTATGCAGATGTCAGGGTGATAGGAACTGGCCCAGTTTGAGCAGTGACCCTTGAAGAGCCCCGCAATGCTAAAGCCAGAAGCAAAAGTCCAGGGTCTTGCCAGAGGGGGCCAGAGAAGCAGGCAGGGCCTTCTGTGTGCCAGGGTGGTAAGAGATGTGAGCCTTGTCCTGAGAATACCGAGGTGCATCACTGACAGCCAGAGTGTGCATTTTAAGGGGAACAGACTGGAAAGTTTCCGAGCTGATCAGGAGGCAAGACTTGGACCAATAAGGGGCAGTAGGCAGATCAGGTTTGGGGACCAAGAAGGGGCCTTGGAGGAGAAGAGATGGTCCAGACTCAAATGTGCAGGAACGTGGTCACAGAGAGACCAAAGGACCTAGGATGTTCTCTCACTGCTGATATAAGCCCTGGGGGTTTCCCCAGGGAGGCCAGGCCAACTTGAGGCCATGCTAATGTCTGCTCTAATCCCAGACTTGACTGCAAAGTCTTGGGCAACATCTCAGCCCTGTCCCCATGCTAGAGAAAGAGCTGTGAGGAAGCCTCAAAAAGAGATCGCATAAAGCAGTGTGCACAATGTCTGGCACCCATTGACGCTGGGGTGACAGACGCCGCTATTTATATCAGTCGCATAGATGTGTTTCTTCCTTGGAATATAACACCTCCTTCAGGGCCCATCCTGAGAGAGTGTCCCACCCTGAGCCCTACCTATAACATGCCCGATCCCTCTAACTCTGTTGCATGTTGGGGGACCGCTTGGCTTTCAATGGCAGACTCTTGGCTCACAGCATCTCTAAGCTTCTCTGGGTGAGTCAGGAGCCCCATCCTCATCCCCAGCTACTGCTTCACTTGGGACCCCTTAGGCTTATGCCTCGTCCTCCAACCCAGGAGCCTTGTCACTCCCTCACTGGTTGCCTCAACAGGGCTAACATGGGGAGTTTGGCAAGTGTATGTTCCCTAAGCGCAAGTTGCCAAGTTAGCCCGGGGCTGATGACTTAGGTGCCAGTTTCAATTTATTCCTCCAGTAGCCGACCAAAGGTGGATTTTTAAACTGATAAACACACCTGTGTTTAGCACAGAAAGGGGAATTTGCCCAGCTCCCTAATGCTGGCCCTGCAACAGTAAATTTGATGGGCAAAAGAGCATATTTATTGACTTCTCCCAGGGAGTAGATTCTGGTGGAAGGGCACTGTCCCACTCAGCCCTTCACCCCAGAAGGTAGGTGGTATTCACCCCATTTAACAAATAAGCAAACTGACACTCATAAGTCCAGTCAGCTGAGTGTGTGCCTATCTGCCTTGGAGCCCAGATTGATGTTTATCCTTAGGAACTAGGAAGGTTGGTGTGATGGACAAAAATAGGCCTGTGCATGTCTCCACCCTTAAACAGGTATGAGGGCAAAGACAGGAACAGAGGGAGAGTACTGGGGAGGCAGAGAAGGCAAGCAAGACCCTGTGCCAGACGAATTTTCTCCCTGCACAGGCTGTAGCTCCGGTGGATTTGGGGGTGCTAAGCGGCCTGCTGGAGAATCAAGGGCAAGCTGGAAACCTGCTTCAAAATATGTTCTTGTTCTGATAGTATGTCATCCCCTGTGTCATGCCGCAGAAGAGGGCCTTTCAAGGGAAGCTGAACTCAAGCACTACCCAGGACTGAGTAAGGCTATGGCTCCCCCCACCCACTTCCTCCTAACTCTTCCCCTCACTCTCCTGGGCCCCCATGTCTCTCTCTCCTTCCTTTCCTTCCTCCAGGGCACCCCAGACCCCCAGGAGGTGGGAGTGTCCAGCAAAGCAGATCTCTGTGAAATGTTAGCAGAGGAAACACTTGAGAAGAAGTAGCAAACACAAGTCACCCTACACCTGCTGTCACCCTGCTTCCTGGGCCCCCCACCTCCATCCAGGTGTCCCCATGGGAAGAAAGGACCCATTCAGGACTGCGGCTGCTATTCTTTCAGCCAAGTTCCTAAGATATGGTAGAAAGGAAGGACGGACAGGAGGAGGGAGCAGAGCCCTCCCAGGTGCCTCGGACTCAGAGCTGGCCGCCTGGTGTCCCTCAGGAAGCAGGGTGCTCTGCAACTTATGGGATCATGTGAGACCCGGGTCAATGACACTAGAACCTGGCTCCCAGGGCTTCCTGAGGACAATGTAAGCCGTTGCCTGAGTCACAGGCACAGTGTACAGCTCTGCAAGAAAAGAACATGAGCCCCCGAAGCCCCATAAGTTCATTTACTCCATGGATATCTTATGGCCGAGGCACACCCCCACCCCATCACATCTACCCACACACAGCATTCCAGACGACCCTGATCCAGCAGGCTTCTTCATGTCTCTCTCCCTGGGACATCAGCCGAACACCTGTCCGCCCACACACAGGCATCGCACCTGGCCACCTGGCCTGCAGAAAGCCTCTAGGGCCTTTTCCCACGGCGTCTGACCAACTTCTGCCCCCACATCACCCTGTCTTGTCACGCTTGGGCATCATCCCTTAATGGTCATTTTACCCCCTCCAAAGACTTCAAGTTCTCTCAGGCCCGCAGCCCAGTTATCAGTGTTTACCGGCATCAGTGAATTCTTCCACCCAAGCAAGAGCCCGGTACAAAGGCAATGCTCAATAAATGCTCACTGAGCAAAGACCCTTACATAGGGTCCATCCAACTGCTACACACAGGTTCCAAGGCTAGGAAGGGAAGTTGTCTTGGAGATGTCCAGAGTTTACATTGGGAATTCAAGGTTCACTGAGTTCTGCGTTCCCCTCACATTCCTCTGCCAGGTAGTGGATACAGCTTGGGGACAGCCAGGACAAACAGCTGCTCACGTGTGCAGTGGACCGTGGAGCTCTGAAATGGGAATCGGGGACTGCCTACAGTAAAAGGGCACACCAGGTGCTGTGATGTGTTCACCCCCGTGCCTTTCATCTGCATGGGACTCATGTGGGACAGGGAGGCAGGATGGTAGGGACAAATAAGACCACCCAGAGCACCTGAGGAGGCTGGGTGTTGAGGTGCACCAAAGAGCGAGTGTCCATTGGCTTCCAAGCCCGTCAGTGTCTGTTCCCAACACAAATGACTACACATGAAGCCGGAGTGTGCAGATGGGGCTTGTCACCAGCTGTGGGGCCCTAGGCAAGACTCTGAAGTCCCTTATGCTGGGTGGCGAATCCTTAGTGACCTCGGCCATTTGAACACAGTGTATATGATTCTCCTACCGGGGGGCAATGACTCTGTCTCCCTTGCAAGCCCCTTGCCCTGGGTCCTGGGGCCAGTCAGACCACAGCAGTGGCATGCTGGACCTGGCCCTCTTTGTACAGCTAATGCCCAGGTTAAGCAGACCTGTCGCACAAGACCTGCATGAGGCGCTACTATTGGCATGGGGGAATGTTCACAGCACAGACGGGAAATGCTGACAAGCACAGTCTTTTATTTCGGGGGCAGAGGTGGTATCTGTAGTTAACCATTCACCACATTCCGCAGCAGCCATGGGTAACCAGGCAGAACCATTCCATCCTCCATTTGTCCTGCCCCTCCCTTCCCTCCTCTAGCACCAGGAAGTCCTGTGAGGGACTTGGAGAGCCCCAGGTAGACATGTTCTAGTGATGGCTGCAGGGCCAGAACATTGGGGCCTGTTTGTATCTGGGGTCTCTAAGCAGCACTCCTAACCTTGTCACATCTATTGATACTTTTGTGTGTGTGTGTGTGTGTGTGTGTGTGTGTGTGTGTGTGTGTGTAGATGTCTGTGTATATGGGTATGTATGTCTGTGTATGTATATGTAAGTGTGAGTGTGTATGTATATAGGGGTGTATGTATGTGAGTGTGGGTATCTGTATGAGTGTGTGTATGTATGTGTGTGTGTATGTGTATCTGTGTGTATGTATGTGTATGGGAGTGTACACATGTGTGTGTGTGTGTGTGTGTATGTGTATCTGTGTGTATGTATGTGTATGGGTGTGAGTATGTATGGGTATCTGTGTATGAGTGTGGATGTATATGTGTGTGTATCTGTGTATGTATAGGTATGTGTGTGTATCTGTGTATATGTATGTGTATGGGTGTACATTATGTGTAACTGTATGTATAGGTATGTGTATATGTGTATCTGTGTATATGTATGTGTATGGGTGTGTACACGTGTGTGTGTGTGTGTGTGTGTGTGTGTGTGTGTGTGTGTGTGTGTGTAGGCTAGAGGCTTTTCAGATATTTCCTCCATTGCTCTCCACCTTATTCTTTGAGATAGAGTCTATTACCGAACCTGTAGCTCACCAAATTGACTAGGGTGACTACCCAGTATGCCCCAGGGATCTTCTTACCTCTCTGCCTCCCTAGTGCTGGGATTGCAGAGGGCCACACTGCCGCTCGTTACAGTAGCCCTGGGGATCTGAACTTCGGTCCTCATGCTTGTTTGACAGGCACTTCCTGACTGAGCCATCTTTCTTGTCCCTGTCTATTAATTCTTGCACCTAAACAAGAACCCAGTACAAAGAAGGTTCATAGATACAACTCCATCCTGCTGAGACACACAGGACACCAAAGCTGGGAGGGGCCATAACCTGTGAGATGTCACACAGCTTATAAGTGGCAGGTAGTCATTAGAAGCCGGGTGGTATTTCAGTAAAGTTCCAGGTTCTGCTCTCCTAGGTCATACCTGGGAGCCGTGGAGGAGGCAATAGAAGGTCTGGGTCTCAGCCCCCCCCCCCCCACCATTAATAGAAACAGCTATGTCAGAGCTTTGTGTTAGGAGTGTGGCACACACCAGCACAGCTGTTTGGGCAACACCCCCTTAGACTTGTGCTCCTCAAGCTTCTCCGTGTGTTTTCCTTCCTCCTACGTCCCTTTGATCTGTATGAGCTCTCAGAGAAACTGCCCCAGTGAAGGGTGCTTGAGACCTGGCAGGCCCAGGAACAAAGAACTCCTCCTTCAGAGAAGTGCTTCTGAGACCTTCCCGGCTACATCCAAGTATGAGAAGCTGCCCTGTAGCCGGGGAACCCCCTCTGGCTTATCGCACATCCTTGTCCCACAATTGAGCAACTGGAGCTTTTTTAAGCCACTTATCTGAGGGCCATAGAGATGAGGCTAAAAGCTTCCAGTGTTAAATTTGAAACTGAAGAATATGGTCACTTTCCATTATAGGCCCACCCAAAGGAGAATGCATCCCTGAACCAAATTTCTATTAAAGAACTAAGATTGCACAAATCCACTTTAGTCATCAGCCACCTACTGCTGTCCTGTGCTCCGGGTTCCCTGGAACAACCCACTTGCCTTTTTCCTCATTGGACAGAAGACTTGGAAGGCATTTTCCCAAGCTTCCTCCCAGAAAATGTTTTGGATAAAAGTTAACTTTCACAAAATAAATGTCTAAATAAGACCGAGGTTAGGTGGATGCCCTCTATCCTCAATGTCTAACAGCAGCTCCCACGCACAGCATACCAGTATCCATCCTCTGGGCCTGGATGGCTGTGTAGGTATCAGTTCTCTGGAGACAAGGATCCAATGCCAGCTTCTTCCTCTCAAATGGCTTCAGGGTTATAAGTAGTTCTCCCAGTGACCCGACTTAGATCTCCCTAGGTACAACAGTTTCCAAGGCCTGGGCTAGAGTCTGCTCCTTCAGTCCCTCCATGGATTTTGCAAATAAATTCTGTGCAGCAAAGACTTCTCGACAAACAAACACACCTGGAGTGATTGCTTTTTCTTCCACAATGAGCTCTGACTGCTACATCTACTCTTGGGTCATCAGAGATAGACAATTTGCTACATGAGAAACCTATGTGTCTCTGTTCAAATTCCTTCCTAGACTCCACAATAAGTTCTTATTCATAACTGGGGCGCTGGTTCTCTCTCCTGCTTTGGCCTTTCATTAGTGAGTAGTACCAGGAGCCAGGCTGTGCTGGGATGCCTGTTAGACTAAATAGATGAATCAAAATTCACACTGCTACATTTTGATCCTCTATGGAGGACCATCTTAGGGCCTACTAACTAACATGTATCCCACAGCCATTCTCCCACTATAAAATCATATGAAGTAACTTCAAAGGTAGAACAAGGCCAGAGACTAATGTCCCTGATGAGTAGGACAAGTCCCGAGTCTAGCCAGGACAGTTCCCTCCTACAAGGTCATTACAGGTCACTTGAGTCAGGAAAAATGTAGAGAAGGTGCTGACCAGGACAAGTAAAGACCCAGAACCTCTTTGAACCATGCTATCCTTGTATGCAGGATACACACACCTCCTCACCCTGACCTACCATACATAGTGAGATCACCCTCAGGAAAACACACACACACACACACTTACACGCCTCTCCACTCTTGTGATTTCATCCTGTCATCTGACTCAGCAGCTAATTTCAGATCATCTTCCCATTTCTGCCTCACGCTGTGTCGTCAGAGACACATGTCTGGTCATCTGGCAGAATTAGAAGTGTGTCCATCTCAATCACGGAACACATGGGGGTTTCCTGAAGACTTCATTTCAACACTCCTTTCTAGTTGAGGCAGCAGGAAAGTGGTGACTGCTCAGTGAGCAAATGTTTAAGAGATGCCTCCCTCCCTGCAGCCTTCTGCTCCACCCCTCTCCTCTCCCCAGGATGACCTCCACAAGCCACACTTGCATACTCAGACCTGCCACAGGCTCCAGGACATACATAGAGAGCAAAAAAGAGGTCCCCTCAACTCCAGGAGCAGCCCAGAATTGTCCTGTTTGCAACCCACACACCACAAGCTCAGCCACAAGACCTCCTAAACAGCTTTGCTCCCTGTGCATGGGATCCCAGAGTAGCCTTCTCCTGAGGCTACTCAGAAAGTCACACATCCCTCATCTTGCCATGCTGAAATCTGTGTGTCTTCCTTTAACTAACTTTTCTTTTTCATTGAAAGAATCAGGTAACTACATGCTACATGCTAACAAAAAAAAAACAAAAAACAAAATCAAAAACAAAACAAAAAACCCAAAAAATGTGCACAAGGGTTATATAATAAAAACAAAAAACAATGTTCCTTTTCAGAGCCTTACATCTTTGCAACTGTTACCCAGAGTCCCAAGTCCCCTGCCCAGCAAATCTTCTACATATGCAAGCTAAGGACTAGCTAACAGAACCACTTTTCAGAAATGGTTCTCTGTGTGTGTCTGTTTCTTTCTCCCCCTTCTCTCTCTCTCTCTCTCTCTCTCTCTCTCTCTCTCTCTCTCTCTCTCTCTCTCTCTCTCTCTCTCTCTCTCTCTCTCTCTCTCCTTCCCTCTCCCTCTCTCTCTCCCTTTCTCTCCCTCTCCCTCTCCCTCTCCCTCTCCCTCTCCCTCTCCCTCTCCCTCTCCCTCTCCCTCTCTCTCTCTCTCTCTCTCTCTCTCTCTCTCTGTGTGTGTGTGTGTGTGTGTGTGTGTGTGTGTGTGTGTGTGTGTGTGTGTAGGTAGGTAGGGAAGCTGGCCAGGCCTGCCTCTTTCCATATATGTGGGTGTGATTGTGTGACTTTGTAGCTGCAGCACCCATTTCAGGACAATGAGGAGGAAATAAAATGTTTCACAGAGGTGCAGCAGAAGAGCCTGAATCTTTAAAGATCTTGCTAAACAGCAAACCAATGCCGTCTGCCTACTTCCAGACGGTATTGCATGAGGAAAAACTAACCTTCATGTTTTCTGTCAACCAATGCTCGCTGGATCTTCCATTAGCCTACAGGGTGACTTCAGTGGCTTGAGTGAGACTTTCCCACAGGCTCATGTATTTGAACACCTGATCTGCAGTTGTTGGCACAGTTTGGGAAAGTGTAGGAGGTGTGGCACCATTGGAAGAGTATGTCACTGGAGGCTGCCTTTAACAATTTAAAGACTTGTGTCATTTTTTAGGTCACTCCCTTTGCTATGTATATGTGACTCAAGATGTGAGCTCTCAGCTTCCTGCCTCAGCCAACATGCCTGCCATTCCCCTGTCATGATGGACTCTAGCCCTCTGGAACCACAAGCCCAAATAAATTCTTTCTTCTATATGTTACTTTTGTCATGGTGTTTTATCACAATAGAAAAGTAACGAAGACAGTGACCCACCCTAAGTGAGACAGTGTTTAATACAATATACCTGTGTACATTCCCCTCCTTCACGGCCATTGATTGACCTTGCAATGTCTTCTATATAAACCTTCCCAACTCAGTGTCTTTGCATCCTAAAAGTATCCCACTATTCAGGTATCTACCCTAAAGCTAACAGACATGCATCATTACTGGTTGCTTGCAGTATTATCCTACCACAGGACAACAGAGTTCTTGGTGCCTATTCCTTCTTGCATGTACACACTGCCGAGAACAGAGGGAGGCCAGGACCTCAACCTTTTGTCTGTCCATACCTCTTACTTACTGTTACTGGACATGCTGACCCCTCCCTGGCTGTCCTGGGAGGAATATGTCTAGGGCTCATGATCTGAGTCCCCTTCTCCTCTACTTACTCTCCTGCCTGCCTGAGCCCAGGACAGTCTTTGCTTCTGCCAGAGTCGAGCCATGGGATTTTCTAATCTGAATCCCAGCTGGGCTGAGTGGCTAAGTAGCTCTTAGCTTCCTTCTCCAGTACAGAAACCCATGCTTGCTCTGTCCTGGCCTCCGTTAGCCCACCCCATCTTAACATCCAGGTATGCTTCCCTGCCATGCCCCATCACACCATTTCCAGAACCTGCCCCTTCCTGAGCTGGAGGAACTGGCTCACATCAGACTGAGAGAGATCAGGACTGTAACAGCTCCCAGAGGACCCAGTAAGCACTACCACACCCCACTGTCAGTCAGGCCCTTGCCTCTGGTTTCAGAACCTGGAACCAAGATGGAAAACGCACACTAGGTAACCAACCTCACACCCTAACCAAAATCCCACTTGGTGACAGAAGTTGAGCCAGTGCTGCTGGGAGGAGAGGAACTCATGAGAGACAGATGTCTAACAGCAATGGGACAAACATGTGGATTTGCCTACCCACAAAGGCAAGGGAATTAGCGTACCATCAGATCAGCCTGGCTTCTCGCCACCGCCGCCAGCCTGTGCTCAATCAACCTAGTTATGCAAAGAGTCTAAGCACCCAGCAAAGGGCTTTGCCTCCAAGGGTCACAGTTTCAGGGCATAAGTCCCCTCGCCTAGGAAAAACTTGCAGAATTACAAAGCTGATTCTAGCCTGGCCCCTCCCCAGCTGTCTCTTCTTCACCCACCCCTCCACCTCTCTAGGTAACCGTACCTGGGCCTGCATGGGACATCAGAAAAGAGACAAACTTCAAAGCCCATCTAGTCCAATCTAGGTCACGAAAGGTCAACATGTTACTCAAGTCACTTAATCTCAGGACTAGAGACAGGTGGACCCTCAGGCTGGACAACCAGCCTGGTCCACTAGATGAGTTCCAGGCTATGTTGAGCAAACCTGTTTAAAAAAAAACAAAAAACAAAAAAACAAAAAAAAAACAAAAAACAAAAAACAATGTAGATGGCTCCTGAGAAATGACACTGAAGGTGGCCTCTGACCTCCGTGCACATCAGTGTCTAAGGAACCTTTACCCAAATGCACAGCTGGTGAGGGACGGAAGTGGAGTAAAAACTTGCCTCCCCACCTCAGGTCCCCCATGAGACACACTACCCTTAAAACAAGAGTGAAGACTGTGGGTCTGAGAGGAAGACAGAGGTGCTTGGGGAAGGGATGGGTAAAACTGAAAATGCAAATAAAAAGTGCAAG
The DNA here is from genome assembly GCA_030556225.1 of Cricetiscus sungorus. Taxonomy (NCBI): domain Eukaryota; kingdom Metazoa; phylum Chordata; class Mammalia; order Rodentia; family Cricetidae; genus Cricetiscus; species Cricetiscus sungorus. The sequence continues at coordinate 86,152,519 of JANBXA010000651.1, read as the reverse complement.
CAGGTGTTCAGCAAAATCGCCTTTCCCCTGAGTGAGGAAGTGCTCAGAAAGAGAAAGGACTGAGTCATCAGCAGGGACCCAGAGCTGGGACAACTAGAGCCCTGAAGTGGCAGGGTAATGATGGGACGCTAGCGCTGTTATAAAATCAACACCTACCAATCCATCCATGCCCACGGGTATAAACTAGTGAAGAGGAGAAGGCAGAGACCATCCAGTGTCCAGAGGAGACGGCGCTCTCTGCAAGGGAGCCACTCTCCCCAGATTTGGCATTATTTGGTCTCTGAAGAACAGGTTGAAGGAAACTGTACAGCAACGGAGCTCTTGGCGGTGAGAGAACCCTACGAACAACACCCTCAGCAAGCACACAGAGGTCAGTACCAACAGCCATGGGTCATGGCTACACCGTGTACTCTCATCAGGGTCCCGTGAAGATGACACTTCTCCCCTCCCACTTGAACTGTAAGAAAAATGCCTCATCAATGCCCCCCTGAACTGTTGCCACAGGCCAGGGGACAGGCGATGATCCAACCCTCAAAGGGGATCCTGGGAGTGTCAAATGCAGTTGTGGGATCTGTGCCAGATGCTCCTCAGCGGTACAGGGTTCTTGCCACTGTCGGCACACTCTTTCCGTGGCTATGTAGCTATTTTGAGAAAAGTTTTGTAGTAAATAAACATTCAGGGTAACAATGTCTCACTCTCACCAGGAGAGTGGCTGTCCAATTCCGAGGACTGGAGGCCCAGGTTATGAGATTCCCTGGGCCTGAGTACAGGATGCTGCGAGGATCCTGAATGAGTCTGTGTGCCCATGGACTTGAGGCCAGGAGTCTGAGTAAGGACATGTGTGGAGTCGAAGGGAATCCAGAAGAACTCTACAAGTCTTGGTGGGAAGCCAGAGAGCAGACCTGAATAGCCACTCACTCCCTGGTCACTATCCTCCCTAGAAGCTAACTTCTTGTTTAGTCCAGGGCATCTCCATCTAGCCAGTGGTGTAATCAGGTGGGCCAGGGGTTCAAATTTCCTCTGGGTGTGAAAATGCAAAATGACCTGAGCCAGCAGGTGTCCTTTTTCATCCAGCTGGGGTCACTGTCCCCTAAGAGGCCCCAGGCAGGCCCTCCTGGTCACATGAAGCCTGCAAACCTCAAGCTCCTAGGGACCTGAATGCATTCCAAGAGGCTGACCCAGCAGCCCAGGAGTTCCAGCTGAGGGCCTGCATTACTGGGCAGAGGACACAACCTACTTCCGAGGCAGCTTGGCCTCCTGCCAGTGAGTCCCCAGATGCCATGCGAGACACACCTGAACGAGGTAAGAGAATAGGTGTGTGTAAACAGAGTTTGAAAAAGAAAATAGCTGTACAAATACAGCGCTTGTTAACACAGGTGTTTACAGGCGGAATTATTTTTCCTGGGCTGCTATCTCCCAAGCTGCTTTGTGTGGCTCAGCACACCTGCAGTGACTTTCCCATATGGGGAAGGAACTAGGGGGATGTGGCTGGTCCAGATCGATTGTACCACACAGGAGGTCAGTGATCAGCCTTGGGCCGAGCTAATGTGCAGCTTCTCTGGCAGGAATTTCTCCCCCCACATCCCCCCCAACGTGCTGGAACAGGATCCAGTCTGTTCACCACTTCCTGCTCAGCCAACGCAGCTGTTCTGCCAGCCCCGGGGCAGTGGCACTAAGAGGCCCATTTCCGGGGGTAAGAGCCAGTCTCTCTCTGGGCACAACAGTCTGAGAGGGGAGAGGAGTGATTTGCATTTTGTAGAGAGAAACTAAAGACACTCATCGCAAATTGCAGAAACATGAGTAAGTGAAGAATGCTGGAAGCCAAGCGCAACCCTGAGCTGTAGCTGAAGAGAGTTCTGAAGTTGTCCCGAGGGGACACTCCAGAGCAGTGGTTGTCTCTGTGGGACACCCAGAAGTATAGATGCATTGGATGTGAAATAGGGAGAAGGAATCACCCTGTGGGAGATGAAGCATATAAAACTAGGGAAAACAGCATAAAGGCACAGACAAAGCACTACAGAGGATTACAATGCTAAACTTGGTTCTGTGTATTTATCACTACTTTAATTCTTCTAATTAAATTTAAAAAGAAAATGTGCCGAGAGGAGGGTCTCTAAACCCAACACTCTTGGGAGGCAGAGGCAAGTTGTTCTCTGTGAGTTCCAGGCCAGCCTGGTCTACAAGAGCTAGTTCCACGACAGCCTCCAAAGTCAGAGAGGAACCCTGTCTCAAAAAAAAACCAGACAAACAAAAAATAATTAATTAATTTTAGAAATACAAATAAATATATAAAAATTTTAGAGATGCATAGAAGGGAGGCTGCGTGTGAGCAGAAGCCAGAAGGGTCTACACAACGGGGTCTAGGACAAGCCGGAGCTACATAGATCCTGGAGAGACTGAAACACAAACACCAAATTGAGAGCCTTCTACTCTATAGATGAGCCCAACATAAAGCTGGTCGTTTCTGCCATAATTAGATGGCTGTGGTCAACACCCTGGTGGTTGCATTCTGAAGCGGTGCGTCCTTTGGGAGGCCTGTGGGACAGTGTGAGGACTTCCCCCATTGTAGGGGCAGCCTGAAAGGTGAACTGCCCCAGAGGCAGATTGTCTGTCGAGTCTCTAATTCAAGTCCACAGGCAAAAATAAATAAATAAAAAGAGGAGGGAGGTGGGCAGGGGAGAAAGCAGGCCCCCGACTGACTGCATGCAGCAAGAGATACACCCCACCCCACCCCACCCCCACCCCAGACTCTCTGCAGGGAGCATCAGAGGATCCAGAGCATCTAGAAGAGGCAGGCTAGCTTCCTCTCATGCCTCAATAAAGCCATGGAACACAGCAACTTGAGATGCAAGGGAGATTCTGTCCCACTTGGAGAACGCTAATCAGAAAGAACAAAGAGAACACAGGCTGAGACTGGGAGTCCTCAGAGAAGCCCAAGAGGGCCACAGTGAAGAAATACCCTAACTGTTGACAGTTTTGACATCACCACACCTACAAACCAGGAGGGAAGACCATTTCTTGATTTGGGCAGAAAGCCGCTCTGGATAACATGAGGAACAATAAGGCTTTCTGGAAACTTACTCTGAGAACCTTTGCTCCAGTCCAGCCTCCTCCTCAACCAGCACAACCCATGGTACACTGTGCAGGTGGAAAGACAGATCTCTCTCTCCAGCCTGCGTCTATCACTTGGAGGCTGTGCTGGGTTTTAATACAGGGGATATGATGTCCCTCTCTGATCTCTTCGGGCACTGGGCATGCACAAGGTGCATAGAAATCATGCAGGCAAAACACCCATGCATATTAAATAAAGCTAAATTGCAGTTTTAAAGAATAGCCAGGGCTATGCCTTGTAAAGACGTAGTCTAGGTTGGGGGAGGGAGAGAAAAGGGAAGAAATTCTGATGGGGCAGATGGAGGGCAGGGGAGAAGCTCCAAAGAGCCCCAGGAGGAGCCATCTCCAAGGGCAGAATATGCTGTAAAATCTCCCTAAGACTAACTCTCCTTCCAATGAAGGGGCAAATATTTCCATAGCAAGCACCCATAAAACGTAAACACAGCACCAAAGTCAAGCTGCCTTAGGCTAATGAGGAAAAACTGAGCCCCTTCATTGAAAAATGTACGCTAGAACAGCACACCTAGGGAGGAGGTGTCCTGCAGGCACCTACTGGGACTCTTTCTGGTGCTGAAGCATCCCAGGCTGATACCCAAAGGAAATGCTTTCTCCAGTGGGAAGGCTCCTTGTTTATGCGTATTTGCCTGTAGAGAATCTTTGGGAACTTTCTTCCTCTACCACCGTGAACGCAATGCTGACCCTCCACACCCACATGAAGCTGTCCCTCTTCTGGGGGCCCAGACATTCTGGGGAATGAAGGGATGGTGAAAAGGCCAGGGTCAGGAAAATAGAAGCAGAGATTGAGAGAGCACAACAGAAACTGATCAGCAAAGAAACAGGCAGAGACTAAATAATTGACTGGACTAGAGACCCAGATATACACACAGACAGAAAAAGAGACACTCACTGAGGCAGTAGGCACTGGCACCAAACAACACTGATGGCCACTCCATTCTCTTCTCTGACACATGCACCAGCACCAAGCCAGTGCCATGCAGACTGTCCTCAATGAAAGAGAGAAAAGTACCAATTTTATTTTTGATTAATTTTAATAGTCTGTGTTCTCTGACATAAGAAGTTGTCTGAGGGAGAGCAGCCACTTGAGTTACCAGCTAAACTAGCCATTTTCATCTCATGCCAGACTATTCTTACTTAGTATCTTACAAACTGTGGCTCTTCAGACTTAGGTATTTGGCAGAAATCCTCTCAAAAATGAACAAAGTAAGCCTGGTAGTTTAAGGGAAACAACTTGTCAATGATTAAAAAAAAAAAAATCTGTGATTTCAAGTTTAAAAAAAAAATCTGAATTTTGGAAAACTTCTACCTATCACCATGTGCTTGCCTGAGTGCTTTCCAAGGCTTTTCTAATGAGATTGATGGTGATGTTAATAAATATGGTTCCTGGATGCCATGCAGTAAAATGTGTCAACATTTGGAAGATCTACATAGCTCAATAAATTAATATTTTCCAAATGATAATCTAAAATCATGCATGGGTAAGAGATCCTAAGAAAGAGGAGACATTAGAACAAGAGATATCAGGGATGCTTTTTCATTTCAAAGGTTAGATTTTTCCTCTGAAGGAAAAAGAGCAAAGCTTCACAGAAAGTGCTACATGGCTCTACTACACTACAGGGGAAGTGTGCTATCACAGTTGCACAGATAGTAAATGAACTGCGGAGACCTTTATCTCAATGCACACACATGTGCAGACACACTACCCTGCGTATCATCTACACTCTGCCTGGCTGACTGCCAGAGCCCATTTTACAGTAGAATGTCTGAGGTTTGGTTTGGTTTGTCAAGACAGGGCCTCTCTGTAGCTTAGGAGCCTGTCCTAGAACTTGCTCTGTACACCAGAGTGGCCTCAAACTCCTGGAGATCCACCTACCTCTGCCTCTCTAGTGCTGGGATTAAAGGCAAGGTGTGTACCACCACTGCCTGTCTCAGAGTAGGATTTCAACAGCACACAGCTGACTGTCTAAGAACTTTCCCTCACGACTGAGAAAGCCACTGACATTTAACCCAGCCAGGGTGCCACTTCAAGGATGGAGCCACATGTCCTAATACATTTGCAGAAGATATCTGAGTGTCTTTTGCCACATAATTGAGGAGTTGGGGACATGCCTGACTACAAAGAACCAAGCTGGATTTTAAAATCTGCTCTGTTAGCAGTTTTGAATCGTAAAATGAGTTGTTATTGATTATAGCCGTCATCCTGGATAGAAAGTAAGCATATGAATGAGATAATGGATTGTTAATGAGCTTGAGCTAATCATTCTATAATGTAACTATACCCCAAAATGTCACATGGCACCCCCACAAATACATACAACTATGATTTTCCAATTTAAAATAATGTTTTTTTCTTATGCAAAAATGTTTTTTTTTTTTTATGCAGCAGCCCAGACTACTTCCTCCTCTCTTAAGGGATACTGAGAAATGACTGCAATGTCTTTCTCAAGGCTGAACCCTTGATGACCCCCCCACCCTCAATATGACCCAAATTAAGGAACACTTTTACTAGATTCAGCTAAATAGACAACCCAGAGAGAGGTTCATCTACCCCTTCCACCAGGCTCTCTCAAGTCTGGAAAATAGACTGCCACAGGACATGTCTCCTGAGGCAACAATCCAGGTTTGAGCAGGCAGTTTTGTAATACCCTGACACCCCAAAAGCAAGGATGTTTGTGCAGAGACAAAGATGAAGACCAGGACAGTGTGCTTCTGCAAGTGAGGGAACATCAGAGATAACCGCGCCAGGCCAGGAGGTACATTCTTCCTCAAAGTCACACTGATGACTCCCTGACCTCGGACTTTAGCCCCCAGAACTACAAGACAATGGATTCCAGTGTTTAAACCAGCAGCAGCCCCTGGAAAATGAGATAATTGCTAGGACCTACTACACTTTCTTAACAGGCGAGAAAACTGGACTTCCAGGAGCCCAAGGTCATGTGGCTAAAGCATATGCACATTGGAGTTGGAGCTGGTACCGTACTCACAGTTCTGTCTGTACCATCTCCCCCTGCATCACATAGATGGGCAAGTGGTAATTTATTCTCCGTAAACTCCAAGGCCCACAGCAGCATTTCTAGCCTTGCTGATCATTCTGCTTCATCGTTTGCAAGCCCCAGTGTTGTCACAAAGGAGGGAGCACCCCACCTCTAAGCCCAAGGAGTTTCACAAATAAGGGTGAAGAGTCCTAAATTTGTATCCTGAGTTGGCTTCTTTCCTGTGTTTGGGGCTTCCATCTAGTGTTTGAACTTCTCTGCACTCCAGTGTCCTCAAATGAGGATGCTAACAGTTGTGATGAAGATGACAGGAGACTGTGGCACAGCCGGGTCCCATGAGTGACACTCTGGCTGTTTCTACTGTCTGTTTTCTCTACATTGTCAAATGCATTCATAATAAAGTTGCACTCAGCTAGCCCTGTAATCTTAACTACTTGGGAGGCCAGGACAGGAAGTTCAAAAGTTCAAGGCCCACCTGAACTACATAGTATGTTCAGGATAGAGTGGGTAATTTCAGTGAGACTCTGTCTCAAGATTAAAAAAAAAAAAAAATAGGGCTGGGGTGTAGTTCAGGTGTAGAGCTCTTGCCTAGGACACTTGAAGCCTCCAAATCAAGTTTGTGATAATTCCCCACTAGTACAAAAGATAGTTATACTCAAAACCCCCAATCAGCTCCAGTTTCCCCGAACTATTCCTCACCTCCACAGAGGACCCTCAAATGAGGGTGGGAAGGCAGGGGAGAGGATGTAAGGACAGAGCCAAGAAACTAGCCCTCCTGTCCTGTCCTTTGAGGGGGGTCTTCCTTCTCAGCATCCCCCATCTGAAAATAAAACCATTTTTTATAAACCCTAGTGATTGTGGTCAAGCTGGAGAAGTAAGTGGACCAGAAAAGGGGCCCAGAATGAATGCCCAAGGCCAGGAAAGTGAAGGCCCTGGGCCCAAGTCTGCACGCAAGGAAAAAGAGACACAAACAGAGGCCTCCTTCATGTGGAGTTGGGGTCTCTGCAAGTACCTTCTGGATCTTCTAGGGAATGCATGCAGAGGGCTGGAGAGATGGCTCAGCCATTAAAGGCTAGGCTCACAACCAAAAATAATGGAGAATGCATGCAGAAAGAAGGACAAGCCACCTGGGGAAGCCACTTCCGTCCTCAGGGAAAAGTCATTGCTGTTTAACCATCAATGATGGAATCAAGCACCATGGAGCATTAACAGCCCTTCCCAGGCAGGACAGTCTTTACCTACCTCCAAGCCCTTCCCAGAGAGCAAAGCTCCTGGAGAGGCCACCATCATGCCACTGATCATAAGGTCAGGCATGTCACCTGACCGCCAAAAGCCCTGCCTGGTCTGTAAATAGGAAGCAGCCAATGCAGCCGGGGAGAGAACTGACCCCTGACCAGACTTAGTGGGCCACCCCCAGCAGTACATGCATATATGCATGCTGTAGAAGGAGCTGAGTCAGCAGTGGGGAGGAGGGGTCTGGAGAGGAAACCTGGGTCTCTCTGAAGGGAGTGGAAGGGGGCCCAGAGGCCAAGAGCCTTCAGACACCATTTCAACAAGAGAATTGGGAACTAGAGCCCCAGCTGGGAGACTTCTTCAACTTTGGCTACTTTCCTACTTCCTCTGTCACCACCCTTCTACCCAGCATGGCAGCTGATTAACCCTTCCAGTAAGTGGCAAGGTGGCCTGCAAGGTCAGCCAAGACACTGGCTAGGGGAAAGCCCTCCCTAGGCTAGACTATCTCCAGAGAGACCAAGCCAAGAGGATCCCGTGCAGAAGGCTCCAAAGCCATGGGGCAGGCTCGACGCCTGACGCCTAAGCACCCTTGGGGCGGGCGCCTGAAAGCCATGCAGCACTGTGCAGCAAGGGTCTATAGGGAGTGTGTCACTGCGGGAAAGGAAAAGGGGCGTGTCTTTGCTGAGTCATGGTCTGCCTTTTCTGTAAAAGCCCTGGCTTTTCCTCTTTCGTCCACATGCAAGTGAGTATGAGAAAGAGGGGAGACCAGGGCTGATGCGGAACCACTCATCTGGCTTCTGCTGTGCTGTGGAAAGGGTCAGGGAGAGGTGGTGGGCTCAGGGAGGGGCTTGCTGCTTCTGAGAACATCCTAGGGCTCCTCCCGGATCAGAATACTATGCCTTGGAGGTGTGAAACAAAAGGTTTTGAACTGAAAATATGCCTTGTTTTGTTTGCGCACATTATTCTCTCTGATGAAGTTCAGGCTCTGTCAATAAGCATACAGAGGCTGAAACTGGCTCAAGACCCAGACTTGGTTCTCACCCCAGCCTGTGGGGATCCAAGGATCTCCTCCAGAAAGCATGTGTCCTGTAAGATGGGCACTATTACAAGGCAGCACCCACCCAACTCCAAGAGTTTGTCAGTAATATTCACCAGATAGCTAGTTTGCATGCTTAACCCTCACCTTCACCTTCACCCAATTCCTTCTGCTCTGTGACTCGGAGGCTTCAGGCTGTGGACTGAGCTTGTTCAGAGGGCAGAGAAAGGCAGCCGGTCTGGAAAAGCCCCAATCCAAGCATGAGTTCAGACTCATTCTCATCTCACCTCCCCAAACTCTCCTCTGCCTTCCAAGTTTTCAGCTGTATCATCTCTGGGCTAATAGCCTGGGGAGTGGAAACAACGTGGTGGGCAGATTCCTCAGTGCTGCTGTTGAGGTTGTTTTTGTGTTTATGTTTGCCTGACTATACCAGTCCAACCTCTACCCTTGGTAAATGGCATGAGCAACCCAATTTAGTTCCAGGGCAGAACGGAGGAAGAGAGGGAGGAAAGGAAGGAAGGAGGGAGGAGGGAGGGAGGGAGGGAGGGAGGGAGGGAGGGAGGGAGGGAGGGAGGGAGGGAGGGAGACAAACTCTCTAGCCCGGTGTGCCCTGGGCCCCTCATTGGGTTCCCTCTCCCATTTCTTCTATGGGATCCTTGGGCAGTATGGACTCATCCTTTTCCCTTTCCCACCTCCCTGCTTGTCCTTTGAAAGCTTGATGGTCCCCCATCCTCAGGCCCCACCACTCAGCCTGAGCTCAGGTGCTACTCTGAGATCCTTTTATTTGGGTGACACTTGTGGTCTAGGCCCGACTTGAACAAATCTCTTCTACTTCCTGGCTTGAGGATGGGGGTAGTTTTCTCAACGGCCTAACGGAACTTAAGATAGGTGCTATCTATCGATGTCTCCAATCTGCACGCTTGCCACTCTGTCTACAAAGATTAGATAGAACTTGGTCATCAGACTTCAGATACCTAATATCTCCTTCCCCCTTGCCTTATTTGTGGGACAAATGACTGGCATGTTCTCAGCCCCTGCCACTGAATCTTTCACAACAAGCACTTCTGCCAGGCAAGTTGACAATATGGCGGCCCAGGCTTAACTCCTTCTGTCTTAGGCCTTGAAGGCCCCAGCTCCTGCTTTTTCCCTCTTGCTAGCTGGCTTCTGTTGGTGGCTGTTTTCTAGAGAGAATCCCTGGGTAGCTGCAGAACCTTTTCCCCATTTCCTTGTTGCCTCCAGACAGTTCGCTGAGTGTGACAGTATAATCATGCATCCCAATATCTACTTCCTGGAACTGGTACTGTAGTGAGAGGTAAAAGGACGACGCTACTTCAGCCCAATCTGTACAGTGGTGGAAGACTTAGCAGCGGTGTGGAGTCTTGTGGGAGTCTCTTTGGCTGGTGGCACGGCTGTAGCCTGTGGACAAACTTTGCCAGCCAGGTTTCACAGGTGAGACCTTCCTGTGAGCATCTTCAAAGTTAATGAAAAGAAACAACGAAATAAAAAAAAAAATGTAAGGGCCTTACTGCTCCTGGGTGTGGTTGAGGAGGAGGCTTGTCGTAGATAAAGGGAGATGTAGTCAGAGGCAGGAACATCTGGGGGGAATCTAGAGTGGACATGACCCTGAGTCATATGAGGAAAGGGGGTGGGGAGAGGGGCAGCCTAGGCCAAGAGATGAGAAGACAAAACAGGCCAGGTAACCAAAAAGGCTGGGTTATATAGGGGAGAGGGCAGCCCAGGCCCTGGGCTGGAGAAGCTTAGGGTAGGGGGTAGGGGGTAGGGGGTAGGAGGTAGGGGGTAGGGGGTAGGGGGTAGGGGGTAGGGGGTAGGGTATGCCAGCCAGGAGGGCTATAACAGATAAAGAGTGAGGGATGCTGGGAGAACCTGGTGGCCAGCATTCTCTGATATGTTAAATAGACATCTCAGCCTTTGTCCTTGGCCCTAGGCAGCAGGGCCCAGACTCAGACTATGGAGGGGAGGACCCCTGAGAGGTCTCCCAGCCAGTCAGTCAATGCCTGCAAAGCTGCAAGACTGGGAGAAGGGTTCTTTGGACCTGGATCCTAAATGGGTGCTCTCCAGGAGGGAGCTGATGTTCTGAGGGCCAAAAGGGCAGGATCCTGACCATGCCTCCATTCCCTCCCTGCTGACCCCTCTGACCTCAGGCTATGCATGTTCCCAGAACTTGCCTCTAAACCAACTGTCCTGTCCTGTTTCATCTGTCTCAGCTTTTCAGAGAAAGGCTTGACCTAGGATGCTGTGAACCCCACATGGTCCTCACAAGAGGGAAAGGGGGAGACATAAGGGAGATGCATGAGCTGACTGACAGAGCTGGGAGTCTGAGCAGAGACTCAGTCAGATGACTCGGTGTGTGTGTTTGTGTGTGCGTGTGTGTGTGTGCGTGCACATGGGTGTGTGTGTGTGCACATGGGTGTGTGTGCACATGGGTGTGTGTGTGTGCACATGGGTGTGTGTGTTTGTGTGTGTGTCAGTGTGTGTGCACACATGTGCAACTGTGTATTATGTGTGTTGTCTGTGTGTGTGTGTGTGTGTGTGTGTGTGGTGTGTCTGTGTGGTCTGTTTCTGTATGTGTGTCTGTGTTTGTATGTGGTATCTCTCTGTGTGGGTGGTACCTCTGTGTGTGTGTGTGTGTACATAAGTGTGGTGTGTGTGTGTGTGCACATGAGTGTGGTGTGAGTATGTGAAGTGTGTGTGGTGTCTGTGTGTGTGTGTGGTGTCTGTGTGTGTGGTGTCTGTGTGTGTGGTGTCTGTGTGTGTGTGGTATCTGTGTGTGTGGTGTCTGTGTGTGTGTGGTGTCCGTGTGTGTGTGTTGTCTGTGTGTGTGGTATCTGCATATGTGGTATGTGTGTGTGTGTTGTTTGTGTGTGTGGTGTCTGTGTGTGTGGTGTCTGTATGTGTGGTGTCTGTGTGTGTGGTGTCTGTATGTGTGGTATCTGTGTATGTGGTGTGTGTGTGTGTGTGTATGTGTGTGTGTGTGTATGTGTGTGTGTGTGTGTGTTGTTTGTGTGTGTGTTGTCTGTGTGTGTGGTGTCTGCGTGTGGTGTCTGTGTGTGTGGTGTCTGTATGTGTGGTATCTGTGTATGTGGTGTGTGTGTGTGTGTGTATGTGTGTGTGTGTGTGTGTGTATGTTTGTGTGTGTGTGTGTGTATGTGTGTGTGTATGTGTGTGTGTGTGTGTGTGTGTGTGTGTGTGTGTGTGGTGTCTGTGTGTGTGGTGTCTGTGTATGTGGTGTCTGTGTGTGTGGTGTCTGTGTGTGTGGTGTGTGTGTGTATGTGTGTATGTGGTATCTGTGTGTGTGGTGTCTGTGTGGTGTGTATGTGTGTGTGTGTGTGTGTTGTCTGTGTGTGTGTTGTCTGTGTTTGGTGTGTGTGTGTGTGATGTCTATGTGTGTGGTGTCTGTGTGTGTGTGTGTGTGTGTTGTCTATGTGTGTGGTGTCTGTGTGTGTGGTGTCTGTGTGTGTTGTCTGTGTGTGGTATGTTGTTTGTGTGTTTGGTGTCTGTGTGTGTGCTCTCTGTGTGTGTAATGTCTGTGTGTGTGGTGTCTGTGTCTGTGGTGTCTGTGAGTGGGGTGAGGGGTGAAGGGAACATAAATGCATGTGAAAAGGCCAGAGGTCTAGGCTGTGTCTTCCTCAACCTTCACCTACTTTTCGAGGAAGGAACCCAGTGTTCCCTGACTCAACTGCCCATCAATTCCTAGGCTTCAGCTCCTCCAGCCAGAAGTGGTAGCAGCCACTGCAGTTGGAGCTGTGGTGCTGGCTGAACTCAGGTTGAAGCCATCTCCTGTCTCTAGGCCTGGAGTCCCCAGGAGAAAGGAATCCAGAAGGATTCATCTGGGAGGCCCTTAGTCAAGGTAAGACTGAAAAGCGTGTATTTTTAAAGTAGCCTAGTGTTTCATTTATGGAGTTTATTAGAGAACAATGTAAATATCAAGGCCAAGGTGTGTGTCTCTCCTCCGCACATCCCACCTCTTTCTTCCCCTTTCTTCTCTATTTCCAGCCTCTCCTCACAGCCTGCAGGAAGCTTGGGCTTAGTGGTCCTCACCTCAACAGAATGTCTCCATATCTACAAACGAATCTCATTAATTTAGAAAAGATTTATCAGTGCAGAGGTTAATTGTCTTTCCCTGACACGCTTTTACTGTGTTCATCTGGGTGACAAAATTAATTTCCTCATTAGCTGTTTTTGAAAGTGGGACAAGCTGAGGGGGGAGTCAGCATAGGGGGACTTGGTGCAGTACCTAACATTCTGCCTGGCTTACCTCCCCAGCACTCACCCCACCCAGCAGCCAGGGGCACCCAGGTCAGAGGTCAGTAGTCCAAGGTGACATCCAAGGATGTCTAGGCTCAGGTGAGTAAAGGTAGGTATTCCCAGCAGCCCTGAAACTCAAGGTGCAGACATGTTGGGTCACCTACAAAAAAAGATCACCCCTGAGGGGACATCCATGTTGGGTTCTTGGGCTATGAGTCACTTCTCTAGGCCTGTTTATTAGACAATAGAGGCAATGGCTGCTCACAGACCCAATCCCTGGCCACAGGAACCACCCAGACATGGGATACCCTGGCTACCTCAATCCTTCTTCCAGACACATCCTTCAGGTACATCCCAGCCAAGACTGCCTAAGACAGAGATAACGAAAACACTCAAGACAGGATGAACAAAATGCTCCCATTTGTGCCCACCCCAGATCCCTCTGAAAAGGAAACAGAAACCCACTAGGTCAGAAGACTGTCATGAGTCACCACCAGGAACAAAGTCCAGGTCAAAGCCTGGCTTCTCTGGATATTTCCCATGGTATCTATAGTCTATGAGAGAGGCCAGGCCCCGTGTCAGCCCAAACCTCCCTAAGGAATCTCAGGCTCCTGTACAATCCCTAATACATTGGAGAACCCCAACTCTTTGTGTCTTCCCCAGCCTTTGGGAAATCTAAGTCCCCATGCTGCCCCCTGCCTTCTGAGAAACCCAGATTCCTTGTCATCAATGGGCTCCTAGAGAACCCTAAGCCTTGTGACATACTTGACATTCCAGGGGGTTCTCAGGTCCCATACCAGAAGCACCAGACCCTCTGAGTGATACCAGTTCATTGTGGCTTTCCCTGCTTCTCTAGAGTATCCCCCAGGACAGTCCCCAATACTCCCCACAAGCAGGAACACCTGGCTTCTGCTTACAGGGAATCCCAGCCCTTCCTGCCAACCCTTGTCACTCAGCCTTCATCTGCTTTAAGACCCCCACGGGGCACCTGCATGTTTCCTGGCTCTGTGACAGTTGTCACTGCCATCAGCACAGTCTCTGGGACAGGATCTCCAAGTTCTGTGTAGATTTACCTGTAGAGGGCCCAGAGTTGGCAGTGATAGGGACCAAGGGCCAAGTTGTTCCTGATCCCCCAGAGTGGGAAACACCCTGCTTGCCTGCCTGCTGTGACCAGAAATGAGCCTCATGGGACCACCACACCTTGATACAGCCTATGGATGAAAGAAATGGCCCACACCCAGGAGACTAAAGGAAGCTAGAGAAGGCTTCCTGGTGGTGCACGCCCTCATGAAGTTGGGTTCTTGAAGAGAAGTCTGCCATACCAATCAGAGAGATAGAGTATGACAAGGACCAGAAATCCCAGCAGCCCTGGGACTTCTGGATTCCCTACACTGCTTCTCATAACCCTTTTGGCGTCTGAAATAGGAGACTGATGGGGTTAAGCACCCCAGGGTACAGGCAGTGGCACAGCCCATCTTAGCAAAAGGGCTCCAGAGGTTGTGTAGAAGCATGCCCAGAGCTGTGAGAGTCACAGCAGAGCCTCACCTACACAGTAAGGAACTCTGGCAACCAGAGGGGTCTAATTAACTGTTACCCAAGGACAAACGGGCAAGGGCTGGGAAGCTGCTCATTCCATGGAACACTCACATTTAAACATTTTAAAGTCCAGTATACTGATATGTTCATACAACCCCAGAGCTGGGGCTCACTGTCTACTTAGCCCAGAGCTGGGGCTCACTGTCCACTTAGTCCAGAGCTTGGGCTCACTGTCCACTTAGTCCAGAGCTGGGGCTCACTGTCCACTTAGTCCAGAGCTGGGGCTCACTGTCCACTTAGTCCAGAGCTGGGGCTCACTGTCCACTTAGTCCAGAGCTGGGGCTCACTGTCCACTTAGTCCAGTGCTGGGGCTCACTGTCCAGTTAGTCCAGAGCTGGGGCTCACTGTCCACTTAGTCCAGTGCTGGGGCTCACTGTCCAGTTAGTCCAGAGCTGGGGCTCACTGTCCAGTTAGTCCAGAGCTGGGGCTCACTGTCCACTTAGTCCAGAGCTGGGGCTCACTGTCCACTTAGTCCAGAGCTGGGGCTCACTGTCCACTTAGTCCAGAGCTGGGGCTCACTGTCCACTTAGTCCAGTGCTTGGGCTCACTGTCCACTTAGTCCAGTGCTGGGGCTCACTGTCCACTTAGTCCAGAGCTTGGGCTCACTGTCCACTTAGTCCAGTGCTGGGGCTCACTGTCCACTTAGTCCAGTGCTGGGGCTCACTGTCCACTTAGTCCAGAGCTGGGGCTCACTGTCCACTTAGTCCAGTGCTGGGGCTCACTGTCCACTTAGTCCAGTGCTGGGGCTCACTGTCCACTTAGCCCAGTGCTAGGGCTCACTGTCCACTTAGTCCAGAGCTGGGGCTGATGGATGTTTATTTGCAGTGAAATCACTCACACCAGAAACAGATGACCGCCAGCAAGTTCCAGTCCCAAGGATGCCCCCGGATGCTCTCTGTCTCTGACAAGATCAAGCTGAGGTCCAAGACCCCAGACCTAGTACCTCCATGTCATGCCCACACCTGTCCCCATGCCCTAATGAGCGTGGTCATTGCAACAGGTCCAGGTGGGGTGAATATCTCACTACATCACTGTCCACCTAGTCCAGTGCTGGGGCTCACTATCCACTTAGCCTAGGCTGATTGATGAATACCAGGCCAGTGGGAGGTTTTCTCTCAAAAGTAAATTAAATACATAAATAAATAAAGAAGGTTTAGCATGGTGGCTAATGTCTTTAATCTCAGCACCCAGGAAGCAGAGGTGGGTGAATCTCATGAGTTTGAGGCAACCCTGTTCTACCCAATGAGTTCCAGGTTTACCAGGGCTACAAAATGAAACCCTGTCTCAAAAAACTAAAAAAAGGAAGGAAGGGAAAAGGAAGGGAAGGGGAAGGGAAGGGAAGGGAAGGGAAGGGAAGGGAAGGGAAGGGAAGGGAAGGGAAGGGAAGGGAAGGGAAGGGAAGGGAAGGGAAGGGAAGGGTAATTTTTTTTTGAAAGATAGCACCTGGGGAAAAACAGATGAGGTTGTACTGCAATATCTATATACATACAAGTACATATACATACTCCCACAAGTATACACACACACACACACACATACACACACACACACACACACACACACACACGCACGCACGCACGCACGCACACGGCAGTTATTGTAGAGAAACTGGCAGGCATTGGCAGGTGACATATCCTGGATAACCTCAGAGAGAAAACTGGAAGGTTACCATCTGGAACCCAGTGGGCGTATGACATCCTGGCCAGTGAAGTGCCCCAAGAGATTCTGTGGAACCAGAATAGATAGACCCTAGTACATGGCAAAAAGATGACGAGCCCAGACAGAAACAAGCGTCGTATCACAGAGAACTGGTGCTCCACCAGGCATAGTCTAATTCCCCAGACCTTCCATCTGGACCACACACTCTGACAAGGGGGACAGCTCCACAGGTGTCTCTAGAAATGCATCTGGTGGCCTGCATCAACTTTATACATGGGCTTCTGTGTGCTGCCAGATGACCTGGCACACTGCCCTTCCAAAGCCAGCAGAGGATGAACTGCTCAATAAGAAAACCGGTTGTGTAACACCTGGGCCTAGACAGAACCATGCTATGTAGCTCTGACTCCAAGTAACCAAGATCTCAGAATGCAGATTCCAGCCCGCAATCCACTCTACATGGTTTCTCATTTAAGACCCCCTTAAATTTAATTGTCAAATCAACAATTAAAACTAACCTGCTAGCACACCCTCCACAATAGACTCTCCCCTTCTTCTAATTCCCACCCATCATCTCACCACGCCGACCCCACCAGGGCAGACAGGCGTGGCCGACTGGGACACTTGTATTAGGAAACCTCCTTATTACTTATCTGTCTGCTGTAGGCTAAGAGACCTGGATACAAAGGACTTGGACACCAGGTGTCAGGAAAGCCTTTGCTAGGTCTTTCCCAGAGCTTGGTACCCAAGAGGAGGCAGGAATTGTGTGGACTCCACTGGGTAATTCATTTTCATTCTTCACAATTCTCATCTACTAACAGATTAATAAACTCTACTAATGATGTCATAGGAAGATCCAGCTGAGAGGCAGGTAGAAGCCAAATGGCTTAGGCCTTGGATCTAAGGCTGGGAGCCAGGCCTGGCACCCCACCTCCTCACACCCCACCACCTACACAAGTTCCCAAGTGATCGTGCTTCCTCTGGTCCTTGTGCCACCCTCTGAGGACTCTGCTGTCCACACAGGGCCCCACCCACCTCTGGTTAGAGAGACACTCTTGAGTAGTGATTGCCAATGTTCAGGCAACTCTAAAACACTGTTTCAAAGCATAAAACGAGAATAATTAGTAGATACATTCAAAGTGTTCAATCTGGAGGAGTAAGCTTCTGCAGTAAGGGAATTTCCTTCTCTTCATTTTTGGAAATGCTAAGGAACAAAAACTTAAGCATGATCAGATAGCCTAATCAGAGCGTGGTACACTCACCCATTAATGCTTCAGAGAGAAGACTAGGGTTCCCCTTGAAAGGAGCCACACTCAGACTTCTCAAAACATGAAACCATTTACTTTGGCTCCAATTTAAAAAAAAAAAAATCCCTCGTGCCACACATGCAGGCACACACACACACACACACACACACACACACACACACACACACCACAATGAGTGTGTGTCCCGTGGTCTTTTCTGTTATTCACGGAGTCCAGGAGACAGACCCGGGCTGGGTGGAGGTGCCCCTCTCAGCTCTGCACAGGGTATGCCCCAACCTCCACGTTCTGCCTGCCACAGCTGATGAATCACTCGGACAGCAGTCTGTGCCCTTTCCCAATTACCATAGCTGTAGAAGCTGACTGAAAACCCAGTAGCAGCTGGCAGGAAACGGGTGAGAAAACTGACCACAGATAAACTGCAAGGCTCTACGGGGCAGCAGAGACTCCTGAGCAGGAAGTTATGCTAGCAGGACTCCAGGCAAAGAGGATGCAGACCAACAGAACTCCAGGATCCTCTGAGGGGACTGCTGCTGGCACTTCACAATGAGGCTGGGCTCCACCCAACACAAGCACATCCAAGCACAGCCGTTCCCCCTGGAGGAGCAAGCCAAGTCCTGGCCTCTGGGATTCCTAGGTTCCCATTGTCATGGACAAAGGCAAAAGCTACAGCTAGTTGGATGTGGTGTAATAGCCAGGCTGGTGCAGACACTCACAGAATCAAAGGAACTATAACCCACCAACTCTCTAATGAAAAGACCTGTTCTAAGGCAAGGAAGGGCCAAGGCTCAAGAAGTACATGAGGACGGTGACAGGTCCAGAGGCTGTGACCCCCAGCTCCCTCCAGCTTCTCAGCAGACTCAGAGGGCACCATCACAGCTCAGAATTCTACATGACATGATCACTGGGCAGCAGAACAGACCCTTCCCATATGTGGTCCTCCTTAACACTCATGCATCAAAGAAGATGGGTTGTGTTATCCTTTATTTACAGGAAAGCTAATGCGGGCCAAGGACGGGTAGATGTAGTTTTGCACAGCATGGCAAGTGAGCCAGATGTGTGAGCAGTGCCCTCCCTGTGCACTGGATGCCAATGGCCTCTCTCCACAATGAGCCATTAGTTGCTAAGGAAGAGCAGCCAGCTGGAGAACCACAGCTATGCCTGGATCCGTGGCTGGAGAGCACACTGAGGCACCGGTGTTTAAAGGCACCTCCTCAGTGGCCCAGGTAGACCAGGACACCACCCTTGGCAGCCCCTCCCCTAATAGCACCCACCCTTTTTACACCCAAAGTAGATCCACGAATTCTTCTGGGAGCCTCCGCGGCAGGAAGTGACCAAGCAGTGAGCCACCGGCTTCACTGTGGCGGGCTCTGTGACAAGCTGCCATGGCAAGGCGCTGCAGCAGCTGCACTTGAACTTGTGACTGACTGCTGTCCCTTGGAAAGGGAAGGGGCACATCTGGAAGGGTGGGTCTGAGTGCCCACGAGGCTTAGGGTGAGATTCCCTTCCTGTGCATGGAGGTTGCAGAGAACACCTGCCCTGTGAGCAGGTGGTCCCCTGTGCGGGGCCCCTGGGCTACAGCTTGGGTTAACAAGACAGGCTTCAGCTGGGTCTGACTCACTCTTGTTCCTGGAACCGTCTGAAGGCGGGAGAGGATGCTGTGGGTAGGTTCCAACTGTATCATCTGGGCTGGGGCCGGTAGCAGATGGTCCTAAAAAAAAAAAAAAAAAAAAAAAAAAAGGCATACTTCCATGTGGGCTTAAAATAGCACAGTATTCACCATCAGCTGAATGGAGAAATGTATGAGCTAGTTAGCATGGTAGCATGGAAGTGGGCATCATGGACTTATATGAAGAAGAAGGGACCTAGGCATCAGCTGTGGCCAAGAGAAACCTTGGTGCCCACCCATGCTTAGCCTCATTTTGTTGGGTGACATAAACAGCAATTCCAAGGCCTCCGGGGACCCTCCCAATTGACTCAGGGAACTCAGGGACCTGAAACACAACTGAGAGGCTAGACCTGGGACAGCAGTACTTCCTGCTGCCCACTCAGGCAGCTAGAGAGAGCCCTTCTTCATCCAGAGAGTGAGGCCGTGTTGGTCCAGCGTCATATCTGCACTTGAGCCTGGAGGAATGTGGAAGCCAGGCCCAGGCACTGCCCCCTGAGGAGCTCTCAATCCACCCTTCACAGGGTCTGTCTGTGACAGGCTACTTCCTCTTTGTACCTCAGTTTCCTTATCTGTCAAATGGAGCAAGCATGGGGACCTGCCCTGGGAGAGCCCCAGCACATGCAGGTGCTTTACAGATGAAACATGGCACGGCCTGCCTGCCTCTCAGGGAGGAGAGAGCCCCCTGCCTCCCCATCACTTTACACAATGCCTCTGTCCATCCTTAATTCTCACTATGTGTTGGCAAGTAGAAATGTCAGCTCTGAGAGGCCGACCCCACCCTCCCTGGGCTGCCTGGATATGGAAGGAAAGAACCAGAAACTGCTACAGTTTACACTAAGAAAGGCCATGGTAGGCAGTTCTGATTCCCTCCTGCTGTCCAGACCCAAGAGTCCAGGAAATAGGAACCCAGACCACCATGGCCTCTGAAAGACAGAAGATTTCCCAGACACATGGAGAAGATGAGAAGGCTTCAAGGAAGCCAGAGGCCTCCTGACATGCAATCCAGACATAGGGCTTGCCTGAGGTGGAGGTTTCCACTCAGCAAGCCTAAGTGTTCGTAGGTCTTTGGGGCTAGGAGATATGCAACAGTCAGCTCCAGAGAGTAGGGAATTGAAAGCAGCTCTGATTGTAGCTTGTGCCAATTGATATGGTGTAAACATTCCTGCCTTAGCCAATTTCATCACTGAAGGCAAATTTGAGAATACCAAAGCATAATCAACTGCCCTGAGCACCTAAGTCTCACACTCAGAGCATATTAGGAAATGGCTATTCTCTACTTACCACCTTATTACCTGCTCAGGGGACCAAGAACAGGCAGTGGTCAGTCCCAGCGGGAGGCAAGAGGAGCAGAAGGATTGTTGGACATGAGAAGTCCCCCAAAGTGTGGTGTATTAGAACCCTTGTTGGCCAGCTGGCTATCTGGGAAGTTTCTGGGACCTTTAAGAGACAAGGCTGTGGTGGTTTGGATGAGAAAGGCCCTCATGGGCTCATAGGTTTGAATATTTGGTCTGAGGTTGGTGGAACAGTTTGGGAAGGATTAGGAGGTATGGCCTTATTGGAGGAGGTGAGTCACTGAGAGTGGGCTTTGAGGTTTCAAAAGGATCTCAGAGTTCTTTCTCTGTCTCATGGTTGTGTCTCAAAAGGTGATCTCTCAGGTGCTCCTTCCCTCCACTGACACAGACTCTAGCCCCCTGAAACTGCAAGACAGAATAAATGCTTTCTTTATAAATTGCCTTGGTCATGGTGTTTTATCATAGCAATCGAATAGTAACTAAGGGTCTAGGTAGAGGAAGCAGATCACTGGGCGAGGTTTATAGTCCTGCCCAAGTTCCTGTCCCTCTCAGCTTCCTGGTACACAGAGATATAAGCAAATAATCATGTGTTTCTGCCACCATGCTTTCTCTTCCACAACAAAATATACTTTCAAATCTATCAGCCCAAATACACAGTTTCTCCCTTATCCTCTGGTCAATTATTTGTCATGACAACCAGATAACTATGGCCCAAGGATGAATGAGAGAGGAAGGCACAGGCTCTTTGGTTGGTCGTGCCTAGTTAGCTGTGTATAGGTAGATCTCCAGTCTGTTGACCTGTATGACTTTGGGTACTGAACCACCTTTGGCCTCTACAAAATGGAGAAAATGAGAATCTTGTTTATCATATGAATAAAGATGGTGGCTATTTGGGACTATCAACGGAGTGGATTGAGAAATGCCTGGTAAATTACACTTCTGGGCATGCCTATGAGGGGATTTTCAGAGAGGATTAGTTTCAAGTAGAAAGCCTTCCCTGAATGTGGGTAGCATCATTCACCAGGCCCAGCTGACCTCAAAGGGAGGGAGTCTAGCATCATCTTCCTGATGCCTTGAGCCCCCTTCACAGTCCTGGTAATGTGTGACTACTCATTTGTGTAGCAAATTAACACCTGGCTCTCCCACTGGGCCAGGAGTTCCCAAAGGCATAGTTGACCAGTATTTTAAACAAGGTCACTCTTTGCCATGAGACACTGTGAACATCCCCAGCATTTACCAACTCATCTCTAGGAGCACCCCATATCATTGAGCCAGGAATCCATGTCCTTGATTAATTCCATTCACTCTAGGGGCTAGGATTGCCTCTACAGAAACCCATCATCCTACATATTGGGACTTAGGAGCACAGGAGCTCTGTCTTGGTTTGTTCAGCCCCTCAGTGTCCTATAGGACCTCCAAACAAAGTAGCTGGTGGATGGACTTGAAGGTTGTACTAAATAGGCTACCAAGTAGGCAATTCTGATGGCAGGCTGGAGGCTACAAGGAATTTCACAATTGGGATCTTAGGAACCCAAGACCCCAAAAGCATTGTTATCTGCCCAGGGCTCAATTGGGCAGGACCCAAACCAGCCTTTCTGTCACTTCAACTTCTCCAGCATCCCAAAGCATCGATGATGCAACCATTTCCTCTGCCCTGTAGCAGGAGGTAGAGCTGCTGGTGTCTCTCTCTGGCAGCCAGGGTCCTTGTTCTCTCTGCCTGCTGCCAGTCCTCTTGAAGGTCCGCCCAGTGAGCTACTGTCCAGTGAGAAGCAAACTGAAAAGCAGAGCCATGCATAGACAAGCAACAAGCACAGCTGTGGGAATGTGGATGCCACTAGATGGTCCAGGGCAGTGCCCAAACTCTTGATTCAAACCCTTTCCTCTGGCTCCCAGCTCTCTGTACATCACACTGTTGAGTTTCTCTCCTATCATCCAACGCCAGACAGCCACTTCAGGGACCCACAAGGAGCATCTGGCTTTGTGTTCCACTTAGTCAACAAGCACATAGCCAGTGCTCACATGTGAAACGCTGACCTCTCCAGAATTGACATCCATCTTCCCGCTGTCGGCCTCGCAGAATCCCTGTCTAGTATTCCCATCCAACTTGACAAGATGGCTTTGCACTTGACAGTACTAGGCCCTGATCCCACAGTATCCAACAGATTCCCTCACACCCAGCCCTGATCCAGATGAGCTCACAGCACATGCTGTCTCTTGCCCTGAGCTTGTTTATTTAACTGTACTTCTTAGCCTGTGTTGCATGTTCTGCAGAGCCTTCTAGGCATCCTACATAGTCAAGAATTCCATGCATCTGAGACCCGAGCTCAAGTTAGTGCTCTGTGTTGAGAACATGGGCATGAAGTAGAGGAGAGGCCAACAAGGGTTGGAGACCAAAAGAGACTTGCATTAGGCTGTTAGAGGTAGAGATGTTTAACACTGGCAAACATTTTCTCAGTGCTACAGTATCCCAATTTATATGGACTATCTCATTGAATCTGCACAATGACCCCATGGCATAGATACTACTTTTAGAGCCACTTTACAGAGGAAAGGACTAGGCACATAGAATTAGACCCCATCTGAGACCAGGTGGCCTGCAAATAACAAAACCAACATTTGAACACATGCAGTCCAACTTCAAGGTCAATACATTGAAATATCAAGGACAACTAGGGCATGTCAGACAACTCAGGTGTGTCAGTTATGTGTAACTGTGTAACAAATATCCCCAAACTTAAAAACCAGATACAAGTATGTATGATCTCCTTGTTCCAGGATTCTGGAAGTAGCCAGCTGGTCTCACTCCCATAGGATATCCATGAACTGTGTCCAAGACAACATCTCAGAACTAATGAGGCGAAATCCAGCTCATTCAAGTGGCTTTTGCCTGGAGACCCGAGTTTCTTGCCATGTGGACATCTCCACAGCACAGCTAACAATATAGCAGTCAACTTACAAGCATGAACAAGCAAGGCAAACAGAGGTCACAGTCATCCTGCAGCCCCGTCACAGAGACCAAGTACCATCACTCCCACCTTGGTCTGCTCATGAGAGATGAGCCTAAGTCTAGCCATAACCAGAAGAAGGGAGTGCAGGATGTGGCATCTCTGAGAGGAGACCAGGAGATACCACCCACCTCAGGCCTGATGCAGAGACAGAAGGCTACAGAGAACAGGTAAAACTGAGTCTTTAGTGAGAGGCTCTACCATCCACCCCAGGAAGCCCAGCCCTCCCCCACCTCTGTGTGTGCTGTGTGTGTGTACATGTGCACATATGTTTGTGTGTGTGAGTGTGTGTGCATGTGTGAGCGTGCATGCGAGTCTATGCATGCCCTGTGTGCACATGCACATTGTATGTGTGTTTGTGAGTGTGTGCATATGTGTGCATGTGCACATGCACACATGTTCATGTGTGCACATGTGTGAACCTACACGAGAAGGCCAGAGATGAACCTCAGGTATAATTTATCAGAGGCTGTTCACCTTGTTTCTTGAGACAAAGTCCTTCACTGGGACCCGAGGCTCACGTCCGGCTGGTGAGTGAACCCCAGGGGATTTCCCTGTCTCCACCTCCCTCCCAAGCACTGGGATCACAAGTACACACCACCACACTTGACTTTTTGTGTGGGTGCTAGTGACTGAATTCAGGTCCCAAGCTTGCAAGGCAACGACTTCACCACCTTGTGCCTCCTCGACCTTTAGACACCTTCTTAGGCAAGGATAATGGCCTCAAGGTGAACAAAGTTTCCGAGATCCCCCCCTTCTCAGCCCCCCTTCCCACCAGCTAAGTGGGAAGCCCCCTTATTTGAAGAGGCAGGCTCCCTTATTTGGGTTTGTTGAGTTTGAGGGGCTCTTCTCATTTTGTTACAGGATCTTGCTATGTACCCCTGTCTGACCTCACTCTCAACAATGATCCTCCTGCCTCAGCCTCCTTTGTGCTGAGATTACAGGTGTGCAGCCCTATGCCTGGATTTTTTTAAAGACACATAGTTCATAAAGGCCAGCTACACATTAGGCTGTGTAAAAAACAAACAAACAAACAAACAAACAGCATATTTATGTTGTTCTGGCATCGGGCCAGAGGCATGGCACCATATTCCCCTTGCCATTCCATCTGCCCCTCACTCCACTAAACTGACACCTGTTTCTCCTGTACCTTTGACCCCTGCTGTCTGTTATGAAGACACACCCTAATGCTCTGAGCTAGTCTCCCCATGAGTCCCTGCGTGGGGTCACTGCTAGAGCCTCCTGAGAGCCCAAGCTCAGACAGCCAAGTCACTTGCTCAGGTACTATCCAGGCCAAAAGCCAGGACCTGAACAGGAAACTGGCATTCAGGATCATCTGCTGTAGCCCAAGCCTCACCCTAAGACACCTTACTGCCGTTAAACCGGATCCACACGCCTCCCAACTTCCTGTTTCATCATGTACTGCTCCCTAACTCCCAGGGCTTTCCCTGACCCTCTTCTCTCTTAGGTCCCCATCTTCCTCCAATGTCAAGTTCATGCCCCAACTTTTCTGAGCAGCTGCAGAACACTTCAGATCCCCACGGCTGGACTTCACAAGCCCCAAGGTCTGCTCCATGGTGTCATTTGAGCTTCAGCAATGCAGGCAGACACAGAAGCGGCTGTGAGAACCCTTTCCTGTGTCTGCACTGCCTTAACCTGGCTGTTCATCTGGACGCCCAGCCCTTCCTGGAGAAGTTCTCGGTGCCTTGTGCCAACACCTGCCTCTCTGCAGCTCAAGGCTGGACAGACAGATTTCCCTGCACACTAGCCCATCTCCCCACATGTTCTCACTTGTGACTCACACCAGACACAAGACATCTTTCCACTCGCCAACCATGACTGTAAACCCAAGAGTGTTCACAGAGTGTCTACAGAACCATAACAAACCGTTGGAAGAACACTGATGAGCAATGGCATGGAGTACAGATGAGTCCCTCCCCTCATGCGGAGAAGAGACGGCTCTGCATTGAGGGTAGGTGCAGGTGAGCAGGGCAGGGGTTGAGCAGATCCATGGCAGTCCTGTCAACACAGCACCTCCTGTCACCAGCCTCATGAGTCTCCTGTCTACCGGGCCCTGATGGATGACACCAGTACTCCTCACTGCCCAGGTGTTTTGAACCTCATATCCACAGGCTATTGATCAATAAACATGGCTACCCTCATTACATTTGCTTTTATGGATTTCACCTAAAAAGAGATGAGTCCAGTGGTCCCTGAGTCACATCCCACCAGACCCAGGGCATTTACAGAAAAGGCAGAAGTTGGGCCTGGGAAAACTCACAGCTAACAGCAGATGGGGCTTGCCTTGGCTCCTGGAAAGTCCTCTGTGGCCAGGTGCCTTGGTGGAAGTCCCCTAAGTGTTCAATCTGAAGCCAGCAGCCTCTCCCACATGGTTTTGGTCTCAGAACTACTTGATGAAGCTCTCTTAACAGTACTGAGCAGCCCAAAGGGGTTTTGTGCCTATGGGATGTGGCTCATGGTGTCTGCTGAGAAAAATAAATAAATATGTGTCAGTTTGGGTCAGTTGGGGGCATGGATCAGTTGGTAGAGTGAGATTGCCTAGAACGTCTGAAGTCCTAGGTCATCTCCAGTACTGTATAGGCTAAGCGTGGCGCTGCGTGGCTATAATCTCAGCATACAGGAACTAGAGCCCAGAGGTTCACAAGTTCAAAACTATCCGCACCTATAAGACTAGTTCCAGGGTGTCCCAGGATACATGAGACCCATAAAAATAACAACAATAACTAGAGCTGGGCCTGGTGGCACAGCTCTATAATCCCAGACACTTGGAAACTTTACACAGTAGGGATTACAAGTTTACAAGTTCAAGGCCAGCCTGAGCACCTTACTTTGTTTTTAATGAGCTCTAGGAGGAAGGATGTAAAAAGCAGTAGCTTACTCACCTAGCATGTACAAGGCTCTGAGTTCAATCTCAAGAACCTCTCCCAAAATAATCCATCATAGCCATGATTAAATCCATTACACATTTAAATGAGTTTCATAGTTCAAGAGTAACTGGTCTCCTAAGTGCTGGTGAGAATGATGATGGCTCATGCTGATACAGAACCCTAAACATCTGATTCACAGCAAACCCCTGGTTCTAGCTCAGAACAAGCAGCAGAATTCTGCTATTTAGCTGCAGTATGTGGAGAAAAATGAGCCCCAAACAATACAGAGTGGAGAAAGACGATAGGACTTTTTAAGTATTTGTAGATTTACTTCTTTATCCTTACTCTAACACTGGGAAAGCAGTAAACTCTTACAGCTTAATGGCAATCCAGAATCTATTCTTCTATCCAGAATCCATTCACCTGTTGTTCCCGTTGTTAAAGCAGGGCCTCACATAGCCAGGCTGGCCTTGAACTCACTCTGTTGCCAAAGATAACTTGAACTTCTGATCTTCCAGCCTGCACCTCTCAGGTGCAGAGATTACAGACACTCACACAACCACACCCGGTTTTACGCAGTGTTAGGGGGAGCCCAACTTGGGTCCACCTGCATTCCAGGCTGAGTCACAGCCCAGCCCTAATATTTTTATACATGGTGACATTAAAACCCATTAGCCATTATGCACTGTGAATAGATTGGTTTTATCCATTCATGATTTTGCCACATTGTGAGTTAGTCATTAGGCAAATATTGATTCACTGAGTTATGCAGATCTAGGGGAATGTTGACACATTTCACTGCTCAGCCGTGGCACTAGCAAACACAGCCACTGGTTTAATGGGGAAGTCTCTGTGTGCTAACCATCTCTTAAACTCACAGGGATAAAAAGGGGTTTTCTAAAAAAAATCAGATTTTAATTTGAAAGCTTCGCTTCTATGAGTGGCAGCAGGAACCGTTAGCTATTTGTCTTGAAGCATCAGGCTCTGCCTGAACCAGGCCTAGTGACATGGACTTGAATTCCAGCTAGAGAGAAAGCTGCAGCAGGAGACCAGCCTGCGCAACCTGGTGAAACCCTGTATCAAAATTTAAAGGTAGGGACTAGAGAGAGAGTTCGGTGATTAAGGGGATGGATGTACTGTTCCTGCAGAGAACACAACAGCTGCATCTGGCAGCTCACAACCAACTGTAACCACAGATCCAGGGGAATCCAACGCCCTCTTCTGACCTCGGCGAGCAGCTGCACTTACATGCACATACCTCCACATAAACACACACACACACACACACACACACACACACACACACACACACTTTTAGAATTAAATCTAAAATAACATTCTGAAAAATCTGTGGATCTAGCCCTGTGATAGAGTATTTGCCTAGCATGCAGAAGATTCAGGAAGGTGGGGAGAGAGAAAGAGGGAAGAGGAGAAAAAGATGGGGAGGGGAGAAAGGTTGGAGGGAAAAGGAATGGGGAGAAGAGGAAAGGAAGAACACGCAGACAGAAGAGCAGAAGGAAGGAAGAGTAAAGAGGATGAAGGGTTTCAATAATCTAGCTTGGTTTTGTTTGTTGTTTTGGTGTTTGGGATTTTTCTCAAGATTTATTTATTTTTATTTTATGAATAAAGATATTTTGTGTGTGTGTATGTATGGCCATCACATGTATACAATGCACTAGGAAGCCAGAACAGGGTGTTGGATCTCCTGAGACTGCAGTAACACAACATTATGAGCTGCCATGTGGGTACTGGGTTTTGAACCTGGGTCCTCAGGAAGAGTAGACAATGCTCTTAACCACTGAGCCATGTCTCCAGCCTCCCTTCTCCCCCATCCCTCTGCTTTTCTTGAGTAAAAACAGCATCCCAGGAAAGGGCCACTCACAGTTTGGTCACAGCTCAAGATCCCACCACTAGGAACCTGGGAATTAGCCCCAAGGCCTCTCTGTCTCTAACACACACACTAATCTTGGGGTAGAGATCTAAAACAACTGTCCTTTATTGGCATTCTCAAGGAAAGGAAAATGCCATTGCTCATCATGGCTGTGTGAACACAAAGTACACAGTGAACACCCATGATGACTGTGGGACAGCACAGGGCTCCTGGCCGAGGTGTCTACTGTCTACCTGTCATGTCTCTCAACACCAACACCAAGCAGGGTACGCTCTGTGCTAGTATTTTTTATAGCAATGGCTCTACCTCTGGGCTTCCTGATGGCACATTGTGGAGCCTCAGATGCCCACAAGACACTTCTTGTAAACAATGTCTTTAAAATGAAGGAGCCTGCTAGCTGGGAAGGCCATCTCAACTCTACAAAGATTGCTCTTATAGACAGTCCCCAGAGCCCTAACTATGAAAGCAAGGCAGAGGGCAGATCTCTATGAAGGAGTCCTACAAATCATGCCCAGGGAATCACACTTCACCTGCACAATCCTCATAGCAAGAGACAGAAAAGACAGCATACAATGTGTTCTTCCGGTAGCTGGTGCCGTGCAGGGCTCATGAAAGCCAGACAGTCACACGAGCACCAGATCAAAGGTGAGATGGAGACATGGAGGCTGGGGCATCCACAGGCCACACTCAGCCCTGAGCTCCAGCTGCCTGAGTGAAGACCAATAAACAAGAGATCATTGCAACACATTTACAGGCTTCAAGAACATGGGGGCTGTGGGGGCTCTGAGCACCTGTGTTTCTCCTGTAGCTGCCCCAGATTGTCTACAGCTGTCACCTTCAGCATTATCACAGGTGCTAGGCAAGGTGACAGTAACAGATTCCCAGCCACAACTCAGCTGGGCTGTGAGCCCAGACACTCCCCATTTGTGGGTGCTGTGGGACAGCTCACACCACAGGCACCATGATGTCTGTGACACAAAGTGGAGATTCTGCAGACTGTCAGTCAGGGCCACACCAGCATGCCCTACACCAGTGAGTTCTTGGGCTCCTTACAAAGAGCTTGGAAGGGACTCTCCCCAGGTGGAATGACACCTGTAGAGACAGGGCACACCCTGAACCATGAGATACTAGACATCAGTGACAAGCGACACAAGAAAACGCAGCTGGGAGAAATGCCAGCTGTTTCAACCTTAGCCTCTTTTACAAAGAGTGACAGGGTTGACACAGGTGACTCACACGGAAGTGTGAGTGAAAACCAGGCAGTATTTTTCAGAGCCTGAGCACATACCATATATGCAAAGGGGCAGCTGACTGGCCAGAGGGCCACGCCCTCTCCCCAGTAAGGCCTTTCCAATAGAGAGCTCTGTTTAGGCTTATTCAAATGGGTTCTGTCCACCCCACACTTCAACATCAGTGACACTGGTCATTTTCAAATTGTGGCCCCAGCTCCACCCCAACTTCTTTTACATCTTGTGGCCTGTGTCAACGCTGTTCACTCTTATTTCCAAGGTTGGCAGCCAAGGAGATGAGTGCAGGGGAATCGGGAACAGAGGACACACATGTAATAGATGGAAGAGGATGAGAGATGGCAGTTCAGAGGGACGAATGGAAGAGAAAGGAGAAAGACACCGGTCCTGGTGGCAGAGTTCAGCATGCGCCAGAAACTGTACACACGCCATCTCCTTGTTATCCCAAGAAACCCAAAACTGGGAGCCCAGCCCCTTTCATAGAGCTAACCAAAGGGATTTGTGTTAAGTCACAAGAGCAGGTGGCGTGAGGCTCCAGGGACCTTCTCTTCCCTCCGCACAAAGCTCCCTGATGAGATTAAGGAACAGGAAGGACGATAAGAACTTCTGGACAAAGACACTGGGAAGCTATGTTTGCTCAATAGTACACAGTCTGCTTTATACGAATAGGCATCAGAAGCCCTTGCCAACCGCTACCAAGGACCACTGTCAGAGAACAGAATGTAGCAAAGGCTATGTGGCCAAGAGTCCAGGGGATAGTACAGGCAATTATGCAGGGGTCAGGGGATCCCAGTCCCAGGGCCAGTCCTGCCTCCAGTGTGGTACACCCATGGTCAAGCCAAGCCTGTCTTTTCATGAGCTGCCTAGCCCTATAATGTGGTGAGAGGAGGGTATAACCTCTGAAATCCCCTAAGTGCAGTACAATGAGACATTAGCCATCAGTTTTCATGTGTCACAGGCACACACACACAGCCACGCACACACACGCGCGTGCACACACACACACACACACACACACACACACGCACAAACACACAGCCACGCGCGCACAAACACACAGCCACGCGCGCACAAACACACACACACACACACACACACACACACACACACACACACACACACGGGCACAAACACACAGCTGTGCACACACACACACACATGCACACAATAAAAGGGTAGTTTTAAGCTTTTAGAAGAGAGAGACCTGTTGTCACAATACTGATGAGCCTGGAGGGCATTGTGGTTCTGTTTCCTCTCTTCCCCCCTGCCAGGATGGAAGATGGCTCAAACTTAGAGCCAAAAGAGGCTTTCCTTCCTCAAGGTGCTCTCAGGCATTTTATCACAGTGGTGAGACAGTAACTAATTCATTATTAACATATGGCATTGTGTATTATGTTCTAATCTTTTGATGTAAAGGCATCTAGTGTCGAGCTACCCTATTAGTTAAATTTTAGGTATGCAACAGTGTTCTGATAATTACAGGTACCATGTTCAATAGACACTTAGGACTTATTTATCTTTTATAGCTGAAGCTTTGACAAGCATTACCCCTACCCACCACCCACTCACCCCTCCCCCAACCCCTACTCCTCCCACTCACCCCTTCCCCTACCCCCACCTCCTCCTCTTCCCCCTCCCCCAATCCCTTCCTCCTCCTCTCCCACCACACGCATGCGCGATTGTACAGACACACACACACACACACACACACACACACACACCACCACCACCACCACCACCTACCCACCCCTCTCCCAACCCCTTGCTCCTCCCCTCCCTCACACCATTCACCCCTCCTTCATGCCATCTCTTCCCCCACACTGGTTCCTATATGGAGAAATCCTTGCATGCTTGGGAAGAGGATTTATTAATTAAGGGATGAAATAGGAAACATACACACTCACACATACAGTGGGAAGTGGTGTTGCCTCTTCACCCACCAGGGAAGGGTGTAGAAAGCTCAGAGCACATCAGGAGACCTTCCACTTCCAAGCCAGAGAGCACAGAACCCAACCCCCACCTCAGTTCTTATCCAGTCAAGGTATCAGAGAAACCCATGCCATAGGGCTAGTCACCCCAAATGTCACTGGCTAACCGGATCCAGCTCCCACAGAGGTTCCCTCTCTTCTTAGCCTCAGGCACCACCACTCCACTCTGCTTCTGAGCTGGGCACCTCATTTATCTTCCCAGCTTACTAAAGCACCTTGAGACAAATAACAATGGTGTAAATCTTGTTCCTCTAGGTTCCAACACGGCCACTGCCGTGCTTTGCTTTCTACTGCTGTGATAAAGACCATGACCAAAGGCAACTCGAGGAGGAGAGTGCTTATTTGGCTTACATTTCTCCATCATAATTCATCATTGAGGAAAGTCATGGCAGATACTCAAGCAGGAACCTGGAAGCAGGATGCAGAGGCCATGGAGGGTGCTGCTTACTGGCTTGCTCCCTATGGCTTGCTCAGCCTGCTTTCTTATAGAACCCAACACCACCTGCCCAGGGATGTCACTGCCCACATCAACCATTAATTAAGAAAATATCCCACAAACTGTCCCCTCTTCCCAGACAGCTCTGGCTTGTGTCAAGATGACAAAGGAAAAAAACAAACAAACAACAATCACCAGTACAACCATTGCACTCATGGAACTCACTGTAGCTACATTTACCTGCACAAGCCCTGGAAAATATCAAGCCAACATGACCAGTCACTGGTCCAGCAGGCAGCCTGGACTAGACTTGAGAGGTTACAAAAGGCCAAAACATGGAAATGAGAAGGGGATGTGTTGACTAGGAGGTGTCAAGGGGACAGAATGGGGAAATTAAGGTATATATAGTCAAGAAACATTATGGATATATACAACTTCACAGATCAATACTTCTCTTCAAACATGTCACCCTGCATGTGTTAAACACACAGCTTTGACATCTCAACACAATTCAGCCATCAGGCAAAATAACAAGAGTTATTATTATGGTAATAGTAATAAGCAGGCATTTGATAAATAAACACATCAGCACTATGAGTATGGTTACTGTGAGTCTCTCCCAGGACTTAGGATTCTGCAAACCTGCAGAGCAGGTACAAGCCAATGAACCATAAGAATTTTCTTTCTGGCCATAGGCAGCCTGTGGTATGACATTCCACAGCACTGCCACCCAAACCAAGTATGTCCAGGTAGTCCAGATCTATGAGTTAGAAACAGCTGGTGTGAGCTCACACAGACTATAAGGGCTTGAACACACTCCACCATTCCTGTGTTGCAAACAAAATTCCCAGGACAACTGTGTTCAGAGGAAGCTTTGAGAAGTCACCAGGTCAAAAGTACAGAGTAGCTCAGGGAGCCAGAACTGTTAAGTTTCTCTGTCTCTGACCTATTCTATCTGTCCATCCATCCATCCATTCATCCATCTACCTATCTCTATCTACCCCCAACTCCACCCACCCTTCACTTTCACCCCTTTACAAACATGATGTCCAGTGATCCTCCGCCATGTTATAATAGTACAAGGCTCTCCACAGACCCCTGACTTGAACTTTGAAGCCAGTGAGTTTCTGTTCATCATAAATCACTCACTTTCTGCCTATGTACTACCTGGCAAGGGCCAGCTGGCAAGGGCATAACTACAGTGTAAAAGGCACCAAATGTATGGTGAAAAGCCAGCTGTTAGTAAAGGCATGTTGCTGAGGCCAAAGCCTAGGTCCTAATGGGTTCTCTGTTGCTGACCTCTCTATCCAAGGCATCAACAAGAATCCTGAGGACACCAAGAACTCTGTCCCTAGGGAGCAGGGCTTTGCTAGGGAGGACCCCAACCATCTGAATAGGTCTTTACACCTATAACCAGGAACTCAGTGACCAGGAAAACAAGCCTGGCTCTGCCCCAGGTCTAAGGAAAAGCAGCCTCACCCTGCACGCTGTAGGGATGGGGCAGACATAGCTCAAATGAGTCCAGGCTGGTATCAGAGAAGAAAGCCCATGTTCCGTTAGACTTTTGTCAACTTGACACAAGCTAGAGTCATTTGAAAAGATGGAACTTGAGAAAAACGCCCTCGCTAACTTGATCTGTGGACAAGACAAGCATGTGAGGCATTGTCTTGATTATTTGATGATTGATAAAGAAAGGCCAAACCCACGTTGGGGGTTAGTGCCACTCCTGGAACCCAGGGTCCTGGATGGCATAGAAAGGTAGGCTGAAGAAGCTATGAGGAGCAGGTCATTAATCAGCATTCTCCATTCTATGACCTCTGCTTCAGGTCCTGCCTTGAGTTCCTGTCCTGAGTTCTCTGAATGGTGGGTAGAGTGTATGCTCTAAGATGAAATAAACCCTTCCCTCCCCAGTTGGGTTTTAGTCATGGCATTTTATCAAATCAACAGAAAAGCAAACTAAAACAGTCCACCAGATAGTGACAGGGACTGTTTTAAAAAAAGTATCACCAGGACCCATGGAGGGCTAGAAGGGAGATCTAGAAACATTTCTTCTTTAGGGGGGACTCCACCCCTGTCCACATGGCTTCTCACAATGACCCAGTTTAGAAGTCAGGGGCTCTCAGACCATCAACCACAACAGCAGTGCTGAAGTCTGCAAAGTGTGGCAGAAACCTGTTGAGCACGGGGGAGAGAGCACTGTGCAGTGTGGATGGAGGAGGAGACAGCTGTGCAGTATGGATGGAGGAGACAGCTGTGCAGTGTGGATGGAGGGGAAGACCACTGTGCAGTGTGGATGGAGGAGGAGACAGCTGTGCAGTGTGGATGGAGGAGGAGACAGCTGTGCAGTATGGATGGAGGGGGAGACCACTGTGCAGTGTGGATGGAGGAGGAGACAGCTGTGCAGTGTGGATGGAGAAGGAGACAGCTGTGCAGTATGGATGGAGGAGACAGCTGTGCAGTGTGGATGGAGGGGGAGACCACTGTGCAGTGTAGATGGAGGGGGAGACAGCTGTGCAGTGTGGATGGAGGAGGAGACAGCTGTGCAGTGTGGATGGAGGGGGAGACCACTGTGCAGTGTAGATGGAGGAGGAGACAGCTGTGCAGTGTGGATGGAGGAGGAGACAGCTGTGCAGTATGGATGGAGGAGACAACTGTGCAGTGTGGATGGAGGAGACAGCTGTGCAGTGTGGATGGAGGGGGAGACAGCTGTGCAGTGTGGATGGAGGAGACAGCTGTGCAATGTGGATGGAGGAGACAGCTGTGCAGTGTGGATGGAGGGGGAGACAGCTGTGCAGTGTGGATGGAGGAGGAGACAGCTGTGCAGTGTGGATGGAGGGGGAGACAGCTGTGCAATGTGGATGGAGGAGACAGCTGTGCAGTGTAGATGGAGGAGGAGACAGCTGTGCAGTGTGGATGGAGGAGGAGACAGCTGTGCAGTGTGGATGGAGGGGGAGACCGCTGTGCAGTGTGGATGGAGGAGAAGACAGTTGTGCAGTATGGATGGAAGGGGAGACAGCTGTGCAGTGTGGATGGAGGAGATTGCTGTGCGGTGTAGATGGAGGAGACTGCTGTGCAGAGGGTAGGTGGGCAGAGGATGAGGTCACAGAAACTGTAAATGATGCTGGATTGGGACTGGAGCTAACAGGAAATGCATCTGTAAGATATTTAGGAAAGGAATGTTTCCAAACCCATACATAGAATATGATCCAATGCTGGCCGAAGGAAATAGAAATTACAGATAGATGTATAGGCTCTGAGAAAAGAATGGTAGTTTATATTACAAAATAAGAGCCATGGAGCTGGGAAGGTGGCTCAGGCAGTAGGGTGCTGGGCCTCACAAGCATGAGATCCTAGAACTCATGTGGCAAAGCTGGACATGACAGTATGCAACTATAACCCCTTGTAGTGGGGCACACTGAGGCAAAACAGTGAGCTCTAGGTTCAGTGAGAGATGGTGCCCCCAAAACAAGGTCAAGGGCTACAGGGATGGGCCAGCAATTCTGTTCCCCAGCACCCACATTGAGCAGTGCACAACAGCCTCTAACTACCGCTTCGGGGAATCAGATACCTTCTTCCAGACTGTGGAATACACAGACACAGACATATCACAAACATGCGTGCACGCACATGCACACATCACACACACACACACACACACACACACACACACACACACACACACCTATGCACATACACAAAAACAAAAGAACCTTTAAAAAGTAATAATAATAAGGCTGTAAGTGAGGGAAGAAGGCATCTGGTACTGACCTCTGACCTCTATGCTAGCCCATGACACACCCATACATGCACACCTGCACATTCACAAACACATAAACACACACAAATAAATGAACAATATTTACACCCAGGTGGTACCATAGCAGATTAGTGTTCTCTCTCTCTCTCTCTCTCTCTCTCTCTCTCTCTCTCTCTCTCTCTCTCTCTCTCTCTTTCTCTCTCTCCATTTGAGGAGCAAGTGCAGGTGAGAAGAATGGCAAACATTTCTGAGATGAGAGGGGAGCTGACTCTTCCATGTGCCCCCCAACACACACACAGTGTGCTCCCTCACAGGCCTGGGGACCCCTAGAACTGAATGCATTCTGGGATGTTAGCAGATGTCTGGTCACATCACAGAAGTTCTGGTGTGCTACTGTAGAGCTTCCAGAGGCCCCGTGAACATGTGTCGCTCTTCCCAGCATGCTCTCAGGACACTCTCTTCCCTTTATTCCCCTTGCACTCCTAACTGCCTGCTCTTCTCCATTCCCTCCGAGCATGCTGTCATCAGTCGACCCTCACAGTAAGCTGTGGACTCGAGGTTTACACCAGGGATGACAGTCTGTCCTGATTACACACAGTGGCTTCCTTACCTTGCCTAACCACCAAAGGCACAAAATAAAATCAGCTCTGAAAACACGAGCCCCAGAGGAGGAAGATCTACCAGAAGAACATCCAATAGCAGGACGCGCATACTTACCTTCCACGGCCATCAATTGCAAGTGAGCCATTTTTCCTATTGCTCTATGTTCTTACCAGACAACCAGTCACCATGGCAACCCCCTCAGAAAGAAAGTACACCTTTTCAAAGAAATCTACTTAGCAACATGCCACATTAACTTCTGGACTTCCTAACAATCTTGTTGAGACTCTAGGTCTGAGAAAAACCATAGAGAAGTTATTGATTGCCATGGTCAAACATGGCTCCTCCCACCACCTTCCCCAATCTGGCTCTTGGGTAAAAGTCCAGATGCTGGGGCTACCCCAAAGCTTGTATGTTGCAGAGCGGTTACAAATGTCAATTATCGCCTCTAAAATGAAGGATGGCTGCTGCTAAGGGGTTTTCATGCATGATCTCGCATAATCCCCAGGATAGCGCAGTGTGACAGGCTGCCCTGACAGTGCCCGTGAGGAGCAAGGAGTTGTCCTGACGCAACCCCCTCCCCAAGTTCAGCTCCTTCTACTTCAGCCTACCACCCAGTGAAAGGACACACACAGCCACACTCAGCTTGTGCCAGGCGAGCCCCTTGCTGAGAGTCCGCCCAGAATGAGATTGCTTTCATCAACTCCAGATGCTAGAGAGAGCTGCCCCAGAGAGGTGAAGGGCTGTGCTTAAGACACCTCCAGAGACTGGTGGGCGTGTGAACCAGAGCTGCCCTTCTTGGCAGCGCCCTTGGCTGGTGCTCTCACCTCATATGCATTTACTTGGACCTTCCCCTGAGCCCCAGAAGGGTCCCTCAGGACCTCTCTGGCTGTGGCCTCAACCTATTCTTTTCTCCATCCCATAGACTTGGGATGTACTAGTCTCCAAACACACACACACACACACACACACACACACACACACACACACACACACCGTCAAACTCTCCTCTGCAGAATCCTGACTACACAGAAACAAAAAGGCATTTTACACTGGAAAAGATGGTGTGATGCACAGCAGAGTTTCCCAGGGCACAGAACATGGAGACCAACAGTGGATAAACATGTAACAGGCTAATTGATGACTGGTAAAATAGAAAAGGACCTGCCCAGGAAACCTACACTACATCTACAATTGTTGTCTAACTTCCTCATGCTTAAACACTGCCGAAACTTCATCTCCCAGACACCCATCCAGAGTGACCATCAAACTACAGTGCATAAACACAGCTAGAACTGCATCCCCTGGTCTCCATCTAAAAGATTCAGAAAGTTCACTGGATCCACACTTAACCCTCTACTAACAGCCTCAAATGAATCACACACCCACCATCCATATATCATGCTTTGGAGGAAGAGGAGGGAGGTACAAAGGGAGCCAAGGACAAGGGAAGGGAAAGAAAACGGGAGGTAAGGAAGGCATGGGGGGGGGGGATAAGACAGGGGAGGTGAGACTCACCAACCCTCTGGGAGACGGCACTAGCTATTTGCTCCCCAAGCCAGGTTCCCTGCAGTAGCTGCTTTAACCCATAGAGGAGCCACTGCAGCCTTGGACCAGTACATTCCTGCATCCTTCCACAGGGCTGCTTCCATAGATCAACCCCAGCTCTACTCATGCTTGTACTCTGCCTACTGTCACCCCGAGGTCATGCTGGCATGCCCTGGCTTTTCTGATGCTGCCTGCCTCTGTTCTAGCCAAGATTGTGGGTGCACAGAAAAGCCCAAGAATCAACTCTGACTCTGTTACCTAGCCTTCTAAAGTCTTTCTGGGTGCTGCACACCATGTCCTATGTCCCTCCTCCTGCAGACTTGAGAGAATCAACTGAACACCCTGTGTTATCACTTTGCAGAAAATGGGCAAGGCAAGAATGAATGCTTTGGGTGCAAAACTGGGCTTAAGTATCTGTGGTACCTTTGCACTTCCTAGGGGTTATGAGGAGGACAAGATAAGATCAGATAAAAGAGGAGAAAGTAGAGATGGTGCTACAGCATGTGTCCAGTGTAAGCTACCCTCTGGCCAAGCAAGTGACAGTCAAGAGAGTCCATTTAGCTGAGAACAGATTCCTCCTGGGCCCTTTAAAGAGATCGGAGCCTAGCCCTTTGCCACCTCAACTTAAGATGTTCAATGAGGTAGCTAATTGCCGAGAGCATCCGAGAAGACTGATTAGAGGAAGTCCTGACACAAATAAATAAATAAAAGCAAACAGCCAGATGCCAGGGAGGCATCTGCAACAGCACGGGGCCCAGGACACCCAGGCCCCAGCAGACAGGGTTCAATTTGTTTTCTTTTCATGCAGTAAGATCTGAGTGTGAAGTTCC
This sequence comes from Cricetiscus sungorus, assembly GCA_030556225.1. Taxonomy (NCBI): domain Eukaryota; kingdom Metazoa; phylum Chordata; class Mammalia; order Rodentia; family Cricetidae; genus Cricetiscus; species Cricetiscus sungorus. Next base: position 86,114,194 of record JANBXA010000651.1, on the reverse strand, counting down.
ATTCATTCTAGCTGGAATACACACTGTTCAGGTGTGGCATGCAGGGTGGAGGACAGCAGATTGCATACAGGAATGAATGGTGTGCGGCGTGGAGGATGGCCGTGAGCACAGACCTGACCTGTGCACAGGGACAGACTGTGACAAAGCAGAGAACACCATGCACAGGTCTGACTTCAGGTGGAGCAGAGCAGGGCCACGTGCATGCATGAATGACATGCTTTGTAAGACATGGAGGGAGGAGGAGGTGCAGAGGCATACAAAAATCATCCAGCAAAGGCACAATTCACCCCACGACCTGAGTCCACTTTATAAGTCCATCCGGCACAGACTTCTCTCTCATCAACACCTCCAGAGCAAAACCACAGTCTCTTCTTCAGCTCACACCCTGAAAGTCAGCAAGAGAACCCCGAGCCTGCCTTAGCCATGTAAGAGCTAGGCCATGGCAGCCAGCCTACAGGGCTTGGGAACTTTGGGTCAGGTACAAATGCCAAATAGCTCTGCAACCAGCTGCAGGGCACTCAGCTCTGGCTCCACTCACCACCAAGACAACTTGCGCACATAGCCATGGACATTTACTGCCAGCAGGCACACCACAATATGGGCTAAAAAAAATTCTCATCACCAAAAAGTGACTGAACACCTGCTCAAAAGTGCATTTTCTTTTCTTCCTTCCTTCCTTCCTTCCTTCCTTCCTTCCTTCCTTCCTTCCTTCCTTCCTTCCTTCCCTTTCTTTTTAAATTTGGTTGTGTTGAGACAGGGTCTCATAAAACCCAGGCTGTGTAGCCAAGGATGACCTTGAACTCCTGACTCTCCTGTCTCTACCTCACAAGCACTAGAATTACAAGCATTTGTCACCACAGCTGGTTTACTCACTGCTGGAGATGGAATTCAGGACAAGATGCATTCTACCAACTGAGCCACATCCCAGCTGAAATGTGCATGTCATTAAGCAACATAAGCGACAGATTGGTAGCTCTAGATTCAGGCAGACCTGAGGGGCACTCATTGGCAGCTGAGAACTGGACCCCCCATATGTCCACAGGGCAGCCAGAAACAACAAATTTGAATGAAGTGGCGTTCAAGAAAAAGTGTTCTATTCTCTCCTTTTGTGTCTCATTTGTTGTATTTTTCACCCCACTTTTAATTCATGATACCTCTTATATTTTCATACTTGTGTAACCCATCTCACCAGGTGGGGTGGTACACAGCTCTGTGAGTTCAAGAACAGCTTGGTTGACATAGTGCATTGCAGACCAGCAGGGCTATACAGTGAGGCCCAGTCTCAAAAATAATAGCAGTAGTAACATAATTTCTCTGAATTTCTTTCTCCAACAAGAGGGATACAACAAGATTCAAATGAAACAACAGGACATAAACTAAGAGCTGTTAGTCAACCCTGACTGAGGAGGGAGCCAGGGTCCAGGGACAGGGCTCTGTGTATCTCTGAAGTGTTTCTGGTGGCTTCAGGCAGGACCGGGAGAAAATGAGCAATCTTGTCATGAACCTCAAAGAGTTTCCGACTTCGGTATTTAGAAGTACTTCCAGAGAACCTACAGTAGCATCTCCTAGGAACCTCAAACTGACCCAAAAGTTAAAGGGCACCCTTCAGGGCCCCACTGAGGCTATTTCTGGATGGATGTACTTCCTTGGGAACCTCAGACAGTGAAGAAGTCATGAGTGCAAACGGAGGCTGGACCGTGTGTCCTGTGACAGCAGCTGTCCCGTGATGACAGACTCTCACATCCCTAGGGCAGATTCCCCACAGCATCTCCCCCATAGCATCCACACAGGACTCCCTCATCCCCCTCAGGCAGCACCTGTGCCACCTGGAGCCTCAGCTGCATGAGCCGACTCTCTGACAGCTGCCCCTATGCTGCATGCGGTCCCTCCCTGACCTATGGCCCAGAGCAATGCCAAAGTCTATCCACTGGAGCCTGAAGTCCACCTGGAGACCCATGCTAGCCATGCAGCACCCTCCACAGCCTCACAATGGCCTTCGTGGAGCTACAAACAGGACAGACACGGGGTAAGTAAATGTTTGATGAACAAACACACCATCATGATTTCTTTCCTCCAAAGCCCACAATTCACCTGAATTCACAGCCTATGACAAAGCAAAGCCCCCAGGACTCTAGCCAGCTTGCAGACTGGCAACCATCTGCCTCTGGTTAAGTACATCATTTCTCTCATCCTGACTCCCACCATGCCCTCCTCCCTGACCTAATCCAAACAGAAGCCATGCTCTGAGTCCCAGCTTCCCTGCCTCTTCCTCTCGGCAGTCTATATGAAAACCCTACTCATTCAGAACATATATTCTAAGTGTCTGCCATAGCTCTGGTGGACCAGGCACAAGCAGAGAACAAGATGGGTGTGGTTGTAGTCGGTGTTCTTACCACAGCCAGCACTAGTGCCTGGTGCCTCTGGTTAATCGTCTATTAAAAGAATGCATGCTGTGTTGAGAGAATTCTGTGCTCGTTCAGAGGGCTGCCTCTTGAGTGATATGCAGAACCACTAACACGCCTGAGCCATGTTACTATAACTTTCTATTCTCGTTGATCTGTTCTTTTTCTTTATTTTTGACAGTTACATGTACATATGCGTGCACGCACACACGTATGCATGCAATGTGTTGTGATTATATTCACCCTCATTCCCATCAAGCATCTCCCTTTCTTTCCCTCCAAACCCCTTCTTTTCATCTCATCCCCCCAGTGGCTACACCATTAGAGAAAAAACCAGCCCCTCAATAATCACTAATAGTCATCAGCTCCTTGTATGGGATTGGACACATCCTTTATCCATTGTGGAACCGTATGAAGGAATCCATAGCTACTGTATGTTCACTGCAATGCAGTGTTTTCATGACACATCTTCTCCATCCTCCAGCAGGCTCTTTAATCCTAGCTACCCTCTCTTCAGTGATGTTTCCTGAACCTCCAGGTGGTGGAAGAGATACAGATGCCCTGTTTAATTCTTAACTGCAGCAACAGCCCTTGGTCCTCCTTGCTTATTTGGTCCCCACACTCAGACTCTGAGAAAGGATTTTTGCCTTTGTGTTCAGATGACACAAAGGAACTTGCTTGCCTTCCCCAGGGCCATTCTGGTCATAACTGGCTTTAGACTCCTGACTCCGCTCCTGGCACATGGCTCTGCCCTTGCAGGTTAGTTTCTGAGGTATCCCATGCCTCATGCATACACAGGGCATTCTGTCTCCAGTAAGCAGCAGGCCTGCCGGGCACCAACAAATAACCAGAGGACACCCCTGGAAAGAGCCTCGGTCCACTGGGTTTGGGAATGACACCCTCCTTAGAGGTGGAGGAGGGGTAGGCTGATCAGAAAAGCCCCAGGTAATATAAATGGAAATTCTAACCGACAGCCTGCACCTGGTGTTTTTGTGTCTCCCAAGGCAGCTGAAGGGAATTGTGGGTGAGACTTTGCCAGCACTGGCTCCCCACCCACGGTCACCAGTGGCCTGGAGGAGCTGCGGTGCACCTCACAGAATGGCTACTCCTATCCCAGCCTAGCTCTTCTGTGATAGAACGTTTAAACTTGTTCCTGGGATGCCTTGGAAAGCACCTGGGGTCACAGAGCCATACCACACTGCCCATTCTCCCAGGGACTTCCTCATGTCCTCACCCCATGGCTCCTGGGATCTAAAGGAAAACTTGAGGCTACTTGTCCAGGCTGTGGACCACGAGGTCATCATCCACGGGCTCTTCTCCTGCAAAACCCTGCTCATCTTACTGAGCTCCTGAGCATCTGGTTCATCCTATGACAAACACATAAGGAGACACCAACATCACAACTTCTGAAGGCGTGACTCAAAGGTTCCAGGGCCTCATGCAAGGCCACAAGGAACTAGAAGAACAGGACTCAGGGTTGTCCCAAGTCCAAGCCTTACTGCATATGAACCGTAGCTGCAGCTGCCAGAGAGTGCAGCCTGACCATGTGACTGGGCACTGGCTGTCCTCTAGGACAGGGCACAAGTCTGAGCCCTGGGGAAACCCCAAGTATTCAGAAGGCAAGGTCCTTGGCCTTGAATTATAGACAGTGAGGCAGAGCTGACCCAACTGTGTGCAAATGACCTGGTCAAACCCTCATCTCAGTAGAGCTGGCCCCAGCTGCATAGACAGACCTCTGAATATCAAGAACCCAGCCTGATGCCAGCATGAGCAGACAGCAGATGACTTATGTCGAGTGTTATGTGGTGGTCAGTCTGGCCCACACCCAGAGAGGTTCCAGAACCCATCATGGATGGAGCCTGGAGCCTCCTTGTCTGACTTGGGCACGTTTTGGGAGACATAAACCCCAAGGAGCCTGAGGAAAGCCTGTGCCTGTCTAAGGGTGGTACCTGAGGCAGCCTCCCATGGATGGGCTCATAGTCTGCAGGGCCTGGGTGCCAAGCCATATCCTTAGCACAAGAAAAGACAGAGCCAATTCTCAAAATAGATCTCCACTTAGGCATGTGGTTCTCACATCTACAGTGTGTTAGCCTAGGCTGACAACAGACCTGCCTATATGTCTGAGTCCTGCTTGAGTGATACTTTTGTGACAATAATAATGCATCACCAACTCTTTGGAGCTCAACCTGTGGCTGAGAAGAGCCAATATACAACTGGACCCACAGTTAAGCTCAGGTAAGCATCAGAGTCAATCCCCCAACTTCCCCCACCCTCTTGGGGTCTTGGGACACCTCCACCTCAAGCATCCTGCCTCTTTAGTCCTGGTTCAAGTCACCCTGGGATGCCAAGGACACGGTTCCCCCACCCCCCAGTGACACTGCACTCAGAGGGCAGGTCTAGTTGGGGCTCTGACACTACCCTACATTCTCCAGCAGACAGCCAAGAACTTCACCCACAGGGGAAGTGGCCCGTAACACACAGCAAGGGCCAAACTAAAGCAGGAAGCTATTTTTATCTTCCCAGGGATCTGCAGCTGGGACCCCAGTCACTACAGGGCATCCTGGGCTCTGAACTCATTTCTCTTCAGTCCTCCACCAGGGTTCTGTCATCACCTGACCTCCACTGAGCCCTCCCCAGGGAGCTGAGAAAGTAGATCAGGTCAAATTGACACATTCGTCATCCTGCCATCTCCACAGGGCAAACTAATTACTCACCAAATATTCCAAATGGGTAATTGCTACCTGCATTAATAAGGGCAAACAACCAGCAAGAAAACAGCAGCGGACCGTATCTGAGAGTACAAACACCCCACTTCACCGTGCATTTCTGGATGTGTATGAGGGGGTGCAGGGTCTCCCTCTGATGGCCAGTGAAACTGAGCAGCAGGGCAAGCTGGGGTAGCCCCACACCTCAGTCACCCCACATCTCAGTCACCCCATACCTCAGCCATACCCTTATGCCATAGTCACCTTTTATTTGCTTTCGTACACAAGTATACATACATGCACAGAGACACACACACACAAACTTGTGAATATTCATACCATCTGTGAATATTCATACCATCTGTGAACATATCTCACAGATGTCATATGCACACCATACATGCATATCACACATGCACAGTCACCCACCTAACTCACATAGGTACATCATACTACACACACACACACACACACACACACACACACACACACACACACACACACACACACACACCACACATCACACACACATATCATATACACATCACACACACCAGACACATACTACACATCTCACACATACACACCACATGTACACACACTCACACACACACATACCCCATACCAATGCACACACATACCCCCCATGCCACACATCTCACACCACACACACATACCACACCACATGCATACATACTCATACATACACATACCTCACACATACACACCCACAGGTTCCATGGAGGTTAACATTCATCCAGGATTTTAACAAGCTACTAAAGAGTTCCTAGCTCTAACACGGGGTTGTTTTGAAGAAGAAGAAGAAGAAGAAGAAGAAGAAGAAGAAGGAGAAGGAGAAGGAGAAGGAGAAGGAGAAGGAGAAGGAGAAGGAGAAGGAGAAGGAGAAGGAGAAGGAGAAGGAGAAGGAGAAGGAGAAGGAGAAGGAGAAGGAGAAGGAGAAGGAGAAGAAGAAGAAGAAGAAGAAGAAGAAGAAGAAGAAGAAGAAGAAGAAGAAGAAGAAGAAGAAGAAGAAGAACTTTGTAGGCTGTAGGGAGAAAGGGCAGGAAAAGAAAGTAAAATGAAAAGGGAGAAATGGGGGGGCATAGGAAGGCTATGGAAGATGCCCAATCTCTACCCCACTCAACCTGAGCACAAGGACTCCAGCCCAGGCATTTACTTGCTGTGTGACCTGAGACAAGCCACTTGGCTTCTCTGAGCCTGATATGGGCAGATACAAACAATTAGGGTATTCAGTGTGACCATTCGAAGAATTCTGAGGCAGTGTCCTTTAAGATGTTTCTGTTTGAATCTGGGGCCACCACCACCACCCTGCTTAGTTAGCCCTGCCTTCAATCCTCCCAACACTCCCAACATACTCACTTATTTGAACCAAGGCCAATGACCCCTTTGCAGCAGGACACTGACACCCCACCCCCACAGGGCAACCTGCATGACCTCCACTAGTCTGAGCTCTCTGGAGGCATCCAAGGTTATCAGCAGCTTGGCCCAGAGAAATTCAACTACTGAAATTACCATCAACCCCACATAGGAAAGCCCAGGGCTGCATCTGGATGAGCTGCCCATGCAGCAGCTGCCTGTGCTGGGACAGCGACACAGCATGGGCTTCCCCATTCCTGCAGAGAGCTGCTTTGTAATTTTGCAATAACAGAGGAGTAATTTCCCCCCAAAGATCTATATTCTGATGTGTCATCCTGAAGCCCCCAGAAGGACTATGTCTTGTGTGCCTTGTCTTGGCTTTCACAGACATGGATGGTGGAAATGTGCCAATACATGTGTGTGCTGTGTAAACCATATCCTGTATGTATCAACATTGATACACTGTGTTCAAGGATCTCATTTCAAAACAAAATATGAAATGTGGCCAGTTACTGACTGCGTGACCTCTGAGAGGTGATTAGAGGGGGGAAAAAAAACTTGCTGTGACCCAACATTGTTCTGGAGTATTTGCAAAGGGACAGAGTAGAGGGAAAACACCGAAGATGACCCCTCAAGGCCTCCCAGGAGTGACTTTGAGAGCTGGGTGACAGCCAGAAGAAGCTGAGCTGGAGAAGCATGTGGCTGGAGAAGAAGGTGGCTGTGTCCTCCAACAATGCCGAGAGCCCCTCCCTCCGGGGCCAGCTCCCCTAGGAGTACAGATGACAGAGTAAACTCACCCCCCACAGCTAGAGCCAAGATCTCCACTTATCAGGCATGTGGCCTATAGCATTGGCCGCAGAAGCAGGTGAGACGGGGCATGTGGAATTACACAAGCGCATGGTCCACACTCTGTCCCCCTTTCTTTGTAGATGGCACAGAACACTTCCTCCCAGAAGTAAAATGGAGCCCATTTCTCACCCTTTCACAGCTCCCCACACTAGTCCCTTGGGGCATGCAGCCAGAGCAGGGGGTGGCTGGTCTCAGGCCTTTGTCATTGAAGAAGCTTCTGATGACTCTGTCTGATGGCATCTGTTGCTGTCTCTACATCTGGAGATGACTGATAATCATGAGAAAAGCCTGATAACCCCAGGACTTGGAAACAGCCTCCTTGGGATGATCTTCCATACCCCATGGGGTATATGAAGTCAAGTGATTAGCCCCTTTGCTTCAAGGGTCAGAGCTCAGGTGGATGGAAGGGGACTCTGAAGAGTGCAAGCGTGCACAGTTCTCATACATTGGACCGCAGAAGTGACCAAACACTAACCACTGCACACAGCCCAGGGACCCCACAGTTGACTTCTGCAGATCAGTGACATTGGCCACATGTGGCTCAGTGTCCTCAGCTACAGGAAGTGGCTCCTTCCCCATGGCTACAGGGATGGGAAGCAGGACCAAGTGCAGACAGAGATCTAGTCTTGAAAGGATGGAGAGGTTGACTCTACCCCATTGCTCCAGGTCTCGGAATGTCACTAGGTCAGAATGAGCTCCTGAGTATGGAATGAATTGTCGCCTGTATAAACCTGCCCAGAACATGTTATGTAAACCTGCATAGGACACGTCTATCACTGCAGACTTTGCGCTGCACCTGGGAGCCAGCCAGCCAGCCCTAACCAGTCAGAAACCCCAAACTGGAGAAGTCATTCGGAACCACAATGTTCCACTGAGGCCTCAGAGATTCCTTTATCCACCCTCTTGACCTTCCCTCCAGGCCTCTTAGCCAGCCCCTACCTGCCCCTGCTTCCTTATCTGGGCTTCCCAGACTGACTGGGGAACGCCCTTGGCCTCCCCCAGTACTTTGAAATTTCAGGTGCCCTGCTCCTGACACATCAAAGACGACATTTGTCCCGCTTCCTTAATCCAGTGGCCTTCGGAAGTTCAGGGTCTGCAGGACACACTCCACGAAGCTGGCTTTGATCAGAGACTTACTGGCCTTCCAGCCCCTGTACCCCTGGTTTGCGTCTCAGGCAGGTGCGATGGCTCTGTCCTGGCAGGCAGGTGGCAGCTGAGAACCATGGCCTAGACTCATGCCCCTTTCCTACTGTCCCAGCCCGGCACCTCCAGGAGCTGCAGCCCATGCGATTACAGGTTAACGGGTTAACCACTTTAATTTTAGAAGCAACCTCAAACAATGGCGTAGCAGACACTGACTGTGTGTCTCACGACTCACATTCTCTACACACAGGGACAGCAATATTTTTAGGCCCTATTCAAGTAACCCACCCCGCCTGCAGATGAAATATTAATTAAAGGTTACACTTTCAGCCCTCAGAAAATGATTACACAAGATAGCAATTATATTTTCTGGATATTAAAACTGCACCTTGCTGTGCATAGGAATTAATAACTGCAAACCCAGTTGTTACAGTGGCACCATCAAAGCTGGGAGGAGGCCTGCCGAGAGGGGAGAATAGCCCCACAAAGAAAGTGGGTGACTTCAAAGAGCAAAATCCCACATTCAGAGCTAGGACTGCTTCTCAAGGTCATTAACGATTCAGGATGTCTCACAGAGTGGCCCAGTTACAGAGTACACGGAGAAACAGAATTTAGAACAGGGTGCTCTCTGAAGCCTGGCATCCCAGGGAGCATCGAAGCAGCTCTTTGAGCTTCTTCCAGGGACTTTAAGACTCGAGGTAACCAGGGATTAGAAGTTTGGCAGGCCAGTGATCCAAAGCTTCCTAGTTCTCCCACTATGAAGAATAAAGGGCAGCGGAGAGTCAAGAAAATACCAGCTGCCTTAATCAAGCACCTACCACATCCTCCTCCATGAAGGAGGAATTCCAATCTTTGCTTTGTAAATAAAAGCCAAGACCCAAAAGCTTTAAATGACTTGCCTACTATGACACAGGAAATGGTAGAATTGTCCCACAAGTCTGTAAGTGCCAAGATACTACATTTGTTCAGGGCTACATCCCCACAAGCCACCTAGCATCATGACCAGCGCAGAATAGATGGTCAATAAATTTTACTAGTGTGTGAGTGAATGAATGAGCCCCTGAATCAATCATCCATGCTTTGGAGGTCAAACTCTACAAATCAGAACAGGAGACTTTTATTTGTAATTGCTTTGACTTTTGATGAGTGGCATTCCAGGCAGTAAAGTACATGGGGCAGAGGGGAGGGGGGAACAACAGGCATCCTTTTGCATACATCAGACAGGCATCAGCACCACCCTCAACCCATGGCCTCATTTTTTCCCTTAGAGACCTTGTCAAACTTTTTCCACAGGATAGAATATGACACCGGTGACATGTGTCATGAAACAATTGTGGTTTATTTGATTCTGTGACAACAGGAAAATCAGATACTTTCTACAAAGATCCCTAGAGAAGCCCTTAGTGACCATATCAAATCTCACCCTGACTGTGAGCGGAGGTCCCATGACCCTCTCTTGCCCTTCAGGTCTGAGAATTGGTCACACAAGAGAATCCTTATGTCCCTTCATGGAAGACAAGCTTGCAGGTCACAAAGGGGGTAGATCCATGGGGAACTGTGACTCTGCTGGTGTCTCCAAACACTGTGACCTGGGGGGCAGCTAAATGCAAGGGAGAATTTTCCTTCCAGAGATGGGAAGAGTGGGACTGCTCTAATATCACCCAGCTGGGTCCCCTCTGGAGGGAGAGAAGAGTGGTCATCCCTAGGCCCAGGCCCAAGCCAGTGTCTAGGAAGATAGACACCAGCCTAGATGAACAGATGCCTCTGGGATTCCTGATGGATGATTCCACAACTGGGGCAATGCTCCATGACCTGGAAGCCAAGAGGGTTGTAAGCAGGCTATTGAGAGCCACCCTGGGAATTTAGTAGCTCCTAAGCAAAGGGTGCTGCTCATGCCTGGACACAGCGAGGCAGAGCACCAGAAGCCCATTGCCCTCGCCACCCATGCTGATGAGGTGGCTGTCTGGTAGCAGCCATCTGCCTCCCCAGCATCCAGCACAGCCAGCACTGCTCTCAGGGCTGAGTGGGGATGGATGTGGAAATGTCTGTTACAAGCTGAGTGCAGTGACACATCTGAGTCCCAGTTACTTGGGAGGCTAAGACCCAAGAATACCTTAAGTCCAGAAATCCAAAGCACCAAGAGCCCATCTAAATAACAAATTAATAACTAAAATCTCACAGGCTTCACCCTTGAGGGTCATGCAGCTAACAGGGAGAGCAGACCCATGAATAGTGGCTTCAGTGTATACCAGGCACAAGCCCGGGCCAACCAATTTTTGTGTGACAAAGCTTGATCTTTTTTCCCTGGACCCCATGGAGGTTGCCTCCATGGAGGGAATGTCCCTGAGGGCACCTTCCAATCCAGTCCTGCAAGCTGTTTTATCAGATTGCCCTCTGTGGTAAGGACAGCCTGACAGGAAGCCTGGATAACACCAAGGCCATGGGCACCGTGGGAAGGGACAGTAGAGGGGAGGAAAGGACTGGCTGGACTTGCCTTGGCAGCCAGAGCAGCACAGAACTAGGGCACAGCACTTGCTCTGGGGCTGACTCCAGACTACGGCAGACACACTTAACAAGTATGCTGTGCGGGCAGCAGGGGCCCTCACATTTCCATGGCCAGCCCAGGCCCCGGGGCCCCAACTCCTTTGCAGAGCTTTGCAAGGGCTCTGTGTCAGGCAGAAGTTCTTTCCCCATCAAAGCCATGTCACAACTAGAACCCTACAGAAGGTTTCAGTCAGGTGGCCTCTAGAGAACCTGAGTTTCATGGAAATTACACTTCTCACACTGGTCTATGAAGGGGACCAAGATGGCAGGTCTAACCTCTGAAATGCTAATTTTTTTTTAACATTTCATTTCTTGCTTTTAAGTAGGGACACCAAACTGCCCAGATCAAGGCCCCTATGATTCTGAAACTCTACCTCCTTCAGCAAAGGAGGCCCAAAGACCTCTTATTCTTTCTGATTCCACATCCGTTTGCTTGACTCAACCTCCTTGGGCACAGGAACCGCAGAACCCAGTAAGCAGGCGGCTAGCTACCCTAAAAGCCAAGGCCTATTCCCCTCGCTCCTTACACCAGATCCCTCCCTACTAAGCAAAGGCCACTTCTAGGAGGTGGCAAAGCCTAAGGCATGGCAGCAGGGGAGGAGGAAGAGCAGGCAGAGTCAGAGCCAACCACAGGCAGCTACAAGAAGCTGGCCCAGGTCACAGCAACCCAACAATTCCACACTTTGCCTTGCAAAGGTTCCGCTCCAGAGTTCCTTAGGAAGCCCTCCCAGAGTCCCTCACGGGGCCTTTGCAACTTGCTTTAGTGACAGCTCTGAGTGCTGGGGAGACAGAAGTGATGATAATCCCACAAACTAGGGATGAGGAGCTCCATCTAAGAGACTCAAGCCAGGGCAGGGTTCCTGGCACAGTGCCTTCCTGCCCTGGGACTGGCCTCCTGCAGTGAGCATTGCAGGCATCCAGCAGGGACAGGCCCTGACTGAAACAGGCTGCAGGGACTCAGATACAAAGTGACAGGCAGGCTGCTAGGATAAAACTGGGGGCGCTACACTCTAAGAGCCGGGTCCTTCTTCCCCTCCTTCCTCCTGAGACCTCCTGAGTATGTGAGACTGAGTGAGGACTGCTTCTCCTCACAGTGGCCATCACAGATCTCAAAGGTCCCAGGGCCCTGATCTGAGGACAGGGGCAGGCACATGGACACAGATGCTCAGAGAAGCTTGGCCAGAGCTGGACTTCTTGAGAGACAGCAGACAGCAGGAGCAAACAGAGATCAAGGTCACATTCAGCCCTAAGAACACACAAAGGTCACCATCACTGAGGCATGCATACTTCGCAGCCCAAGATCTAAGAGAAGGAAGCCACTAGCCCCTCCTCCCCCAGTGGAGAGCTGGGACCCTCTTTTCTACAGGAGGAAAGCCACTGGCAGCCTAGCCAGGAGGGGCCAGGCTCTGCCTATCACCTGCTCTGAGTAGGGAACAAGTATCTTAGACAATTTCACTCCAATTTTCTAAACACTGACTCCTCTAAGCCCCTGGGCCCTGCTAGGGGTGTGGTACAGAGGTCACAGGTGCGAAATGAAGACAGGCTTTGTCACTGCTGGACCCAGTGGAGGTAGAGTGCATAGGCTAGGTCCCAGACCAGTGCCTTCCTGCACAGCAGGTCCCCACACAGCCAGGCACAGGGACATTCCAGGTGTGGATGTGTCACCCTGCCCTGGGTGGCCCTGTAGAAGCAGGCACCCAGCTAACAGGCAGCCCTCCGTAAGTAACTGTATGAGGAAGTTGGGGTCAGAGCTCCAGAAGGAAGTCCTTCTTGCTGAATTCCCCTTCCAGACACTGTAGACAAAGAGGAACCCTTATTCGAGGGCCACCTGCACCAGCACTTCCGGGCTGGGCCACAGAAACAGGTTGTCCTAGTTTGCCAGCAGCACAGAACCTCATGCAGGGTTCCTCTTCTGGGTCTCTGCACAGGGAGGGTGAGTGCAGGGACTCCCTGCAGGGCAGAGTTCAGGATGTACCCTGCAAATTGCCCTTGTTAATGCCTCTGTGGCTTTCTCCACTGGCCCCACAATATTTAGGTCCCGCTCAGCCCCTCTAACGTTTCCCTGACTTACCTTTCATCCAAAACCCACTACTATCTGCACACACCCCTCCACCCTGAAGCTTTCCTGGTGTGAGAGCAACTACGATTTCCATTTTGCTTTGGTTCTAGGACTGGAACACTGTGATTGGGGCATGCTGGGGAAATACCTGACCCATGAGCCACACCCCTAAGCCCAAATCACTCCTTTTTATTTAAGTCGACATGGCTGCTTAAGGCTTGTCATCTCGGACTTCCATATCTCTCCTAGTACCACCCAACCTCCAGAAGCCCAGATCCCACCCTCCCCCTGTGGCTGTCTCTAATCCCACCAAAGACAGATTTCAACAGGTACAGATACTGGGTAATGTAACACGCCAAGAGGTGGTGGGCTGTAGGGCTGTACACTTCGCATGAACAAACCATGAATGGCTCTCACTAAACTGCTTCTTTGGTTTGTTTTGTTTTGGACACGGTTTCATTTAGTCCGGGTTGGTCTTTAATTTGGCATCATTGAGGGGCCTTTGGTTTCCAACCCTGTTGGCTCTACCTCCCTATGCTATACCACACCTAGTCTCTGTGTGCCAGCTGGAATCCATAGTTTCAAGCACTCTACCCACCCTGTCCCCAAGCTCTGTCCCAGCCCTGAGAGTTTTCTAAATGGAGACAATGGGAAGGCCTGACTGCTGGGCTATGAGGAGGCAGTGAGTCTTCTGAAGGTCTTAGAGCATCCAGATGTACACATGGCTGCGTGTACCCTTTATAACAACCCTGCCGGGTTAAATACATACATACACACACACACACACACACACACACACACACACACACACAGAACCCCCAGAACTGGAGAACGTTGTGTATCACCGTGGTAGTTTGGGAGTGGTGGGATACAACTACAGCCATGCTTGCAGGCAGGGGATACGCCTGGGGTTGGTAGATGAGTGCCCAAAGTAGCCTTGGGAATTATAACTTCCCTGATCTGTTGGGACCAGAAAGTCTGGCGGAGCATTGATGCCATGTTCCCTCCAAGAACAGAGCAAGGAAGCTGCCTCATCTGTGGTAGAAGCAGGAGCTGGGAAGATGGAGGAGCATGGTGGGGTGTCAGACCTGTGAAAGCTTGGGTTTTCTGGGGCCTTTCACAGCTTGTTTTAGGATCCCTTTTTTGATATCATTATTCAAACCACTAACAACATCTGAACTTTCCACCTCAAAGTTGACTATAAGCCACCACACAGCTATGTTGCTATGAGCGAGTTACAGCTCTTGACATTTGAGAAGTCATCCTGTTCTGATGAAGAAAGGTCACTGAGTGAGGGGTGCTCTGTGAGCCATTAGCAGCCCAGCTCCCGCGTGTGCATGGACTAACACTCACATCAATGCCCACAAGCTTGAACAACTCACAGACATCTGTTACATAGCCACACCCCTGGACATCTCCAACACGAAGCCTTATCTTCAGCTCACCATAAGAGAGGGCGAGCTCAGATGAGTCCCACCACCTCTCCCTAGGGACAAACCCACATTTGGCCTTGAGCTAGGGGAGACCAGGGTCCATGGCGCTGAAGAAGGACAAGTGCATATCTAAGTGCATATCTGGTTCAGACCTGGAACCAGAAACCAGTGGGCATAAAGCCAAGAGGACTCCTGTTGTCTCCTTGTACACTCACAGCTTCCTGATGGGATGAGGGCTGTGGGGATCATGGTAGAGAAGACCCTGGAGGGCCTGGTGTCCAACAGGACCCTGCTTGAGTGATGGGGAGGTAGCAAGTGTGTGTGAGACACTCTAATCAAAAAGAAGAGGGCGGGAGGGCCAGCTGTGAGGTAGCCTGGTGTATCCACATTCCACATGCCAGAAGCCAGGACAGTTTAGACTAATCCAGGTATAGGCAAGGTCTGAATTCAAACCACAAGGCAACCCTACATGGGACAGACTTGCTACTGAGTCCAAAAGCTGGAGCCTGGAGACTCAGAAACCTTCCAAGTCTGCACAGGAAAAATGAGACTTGAGAATAAATCTTGAGTTTAGGACCTACTGTGGGGACTTCATTACGATGAGGGAGGACTTTGCATTGGAGTCTGAAGATCTTTTGCCCCCACCCACTCCCCACCCCCAGGACTCAGTCCCCACAGCATTGTCACCTCCCCAGCCAAGAGGGCAGAATTGTGCACAGGGAACCCCACTCTCCCTGCAAGTTTCTACAGCCACCCAAACAGTGCCAACATTCACCTCAAGTCCCGGAGGTCTAATGCCCGGACATAGCTTGCCTTGTTCCTTGCCATCTTTTCTTAAGTTCTCCCATCTATCTTTGGCCTCAGGGCTGTTATCTTTCTCTATTCCTGTGTGCCTTTTCTTCCCTTCTTACTGCATGTCTATGTGGCTGTCTGTGTCACTGTGTGGCTGTCTGTATGGCTGTCTGTGTGGTTGTGTGGCTGTGTGGCTGTCTGTGTGGCTGTGTGGCTGTCTGTGTGGCTGTGTGGCTGTCTGTGTGGTTGTCTGTGTGGCTGTATATGTGGTTGTCTGTGTGGCTGTCTGGGTGGCTGTCTGTGTGGCTATGTGGCTGTGTGGCTGACTGTGTGGCTATGTGTCTGTCTGTGTGGCTGTGTGGCTGTCTCTGTGTCTGTCTGTGTGTCTGTCTGTGTGGCTGACTGTGTGGCTGGCCCCTGATGTCCTCCTCTCCTTGTTCTTTCCTTGCTCCTCCTCTTCCTCATTTCTCCTATTTATCCTCTCTGCCCGCCAGCCCCACCTATCCTTGCTCCTGACTCACTATTGGCCATTCAGCTCTTTATTAGACCATCAGGTGTTTTAGACAGGCACAGTAACACAGACTCACAGAGTTAAACAAATGCAGCATAAACAAAAGTCCCGCACCTTAAAATAATATCCTACCACAGTCCAAGATGACTACTAGCCATGCTGCCACCTCCATCTCTGATGTGTGTCCTTAAGCTGCCTGAAGAGGCCTCCTGACTGCAGTGGGAAAGTCATAAGGATGTCATCACATGCCAGGTCTTTGACCATGAGGACCACAGCTCTGTGCCTAGTCACTCAGGGACTAGGTACAGCCAGGTAGAGCTCCTATACTGTCTGGTCCCATCTAGACAGGGCATCCATCCTGAGCATGGTTCCTCTTTCCTTTCTGTTCTCTGTAATATTGACGACCCCCCCCCAACTGTACACCAAAAGCACCGGCAATAAATACAGTTTAATGAGAGAACTAAGCAGTGTGCAATCCTGGCAAATACCCCAATAAAGTCCATTATTTTGTATGCTATGCTAAAACTAAAAATAAATAAGAAAATAAACATGGGACAAGCACTCTACACTAAATGCCCTGTACCCCCCGTCTGTAGTACATGCATGCTTAGACAAGGCATAAAGTCAGATCCTGCAGATCTGGAAGCTAGGCCCCAGGGAAAGTTAGTATGTAAGCAGCAGAGTATAACTAGGGAGCCGGTCTGCACTGGGAGCCCACCCTAAGTAGTCCACACAGCCCTCCTCTGCTCAAGTGCCACTGACAACTGATGCTGCAGCTTCTGTAGGAGCACTCCAGCAAAGAAATGTTGCAACCAAGTCCACTCCAGAAGAGGCCTGGGAGTTGCTGCCAGGCTTGCTGGATCCCTTTCTCTCAAAGCCAAGTCCCTGCTTCTTTTACTGAACAACCTGCAGTTCTGTGCTCTGGCTGCAGGACCACTTCTCTGTGGCCCCTCTCCCCAGGGTAAATGGAGGCACAGAGGCCGCATGAACGGTCATCTAGCACTAAGAAGCGATATTGGGATATGAGCCCAGGCCACTCCCACCATACATGCAGCTCTGAGGTCAGCTGGCCCCACTGCAACTCTTGTCACCTGGTACAACAGATCTCAGTCACCATCTGTATCCCCACAGAGCCTGCTCACCCTCCTCCAGCTGCACTGGGCCATGCTGCCTCTCAGAGCTCCAGGCAAAAGAAAACAGCAACAGGGGTGTGGTGTGACAACAGCCTGACCTCCTTCTTCCTTAAAGAACAGTCACTTGAGGCAGGGATGAACTCATCATCTTCTGATTCATACGCTCTGGGAGAGGACTTTGTAATACAGCCCTGTCATGGCCTCCTGGGACATTAGGACTCATGACCCAGAAAGAAGCCAGTGATCAAGTGAAGAGACATGTCAAGTGATGCGTCCCCTCCCACTGATGCCAGATCTAAGAGGGCACAGAGGTATCGACAGCCCAGTAGGCCACAGCAGGAAGATGCTATGCACTAGGAGCAGACTCCAAGGAATGGAATATCCGAATCTCTCCAAGAAGCCCTAACAACAGGGAATTGAAAAATTAAAGTCAGGTAACTGAGCATTGAGCATGTGTCCCTTCAGAGGCCCTGTGATAATGTTCAGGGTTTACACCCCTCCTCTCCTCCCTCTTCCTCCACCCTGTCTTGTGACAATTATAATCTATCCTCACTCTGGAGCTGTCTTCACACCACCTTTTTGGAAGGTTCCGGAGGGGGCTGCCTTGTATGCCTTGTAAGATGGCAAGCAAGGGACTTCACCTTAACAAAGTAACAATGGCTGTTTGCTAAAAATGCATCTTGCCCTTCTGGAGTGTCCTTTCTTGCAAATGGAAGCCAATTCTCACAGATATTTCTGGTTAATTAACTGTCCTCTCTGAATAAATACTTTCCTCTCTATTTTTATGGTGGCTAACAGTTTGTGGAACTGTTTTCACATCCATTAGCAAATGTAAATTGTGGTGATATATTATTTATGAAAGAAGCCAGGCTTTAATCCCAACAGCCAGAAGCCAGGAAGTGGTGGTACATGCCTTTAATCCTAGGGATCAGGAGTAAGAGACAGATAGATCTCTGTGAGTCCAGGGTCACCCAGATCTACACAAGGTTGATCCAGTCCTAAAGAGAAACAGCTCACACAAAGATAATCTCAGCACCTGGGATCACATGCCTTTAATCCCAGCATTAGAGAGGTCTATAAGACAGGAGCAAGGTCTCAGTATAAGGCATTCATTCTCCAGCCATGCTGAGAGGCAGCAAATCAGCCCATTCAGCCTGAGGTAGTGGTAAGAGCTAGTGGCCTACTACTGTGCTCTCTGAATTCTCAGACAAGCTTTAATAAAACACAAACAATATATCGCTACAGTAAGTAATGAACAAAACTGAGTTGAGCTGTCCACCCTGCTTAGCACAATGGCCTATAAGGAGTTGGTTTTCACTGGGGCTGGAAGTAGGGGTAGGGTGAGCAGGCAGAGGTTGCCTTTCAGCATCAAAGTTTCACATGCTCTTAATGACCAAGTTTAATAACAACTGTTTATATGATCTCAAATTCTTTACCTGGGCATTCACACCTCCACACACCCTCCAGAAGGGACCTCTGTCCACAGCTCTCTATCATCTGTCTGGAAATCTCCTGTCTACATATATAAAAACAAATGTCTTCCTGCAAACCCTGCCATGTATCATCAGGATGGGTCTTTGCCTTTTTATTTTAACTTGGTAATAAACCTTGGCACTTCCAAACAAACCCTGCCTCATCCCTTAAAGGGCAGGGTAGGGTTCCATGTGTAGACGTTGGGATTGTTCAGCTGCCCTTCTTGTCTGTGGGTATAACAGATCTTGCTGGAGGGAGACTCATCACCGCCTTAGTGTTGCCTGCACCTCCACAGTACATCCAAAGGGCGAATTCCTAGAAGGACTGGCAGGCTCAGCACGCATGCTCTTGTTTTGCAAGTAACACAGGATCTAGACTGGAGCACAGTGCTTGCCTCAATGCTCAAGGACACTGTTCCTTCCTGGCACAGTCATCACAGCAGATGACCCAGGAATGGTAGAAACATGGTGCCCTGTTCTGTTTGACACTTGTGAAGCTGAGGCCTTCTCACAAATCCACACCACAGTGTGATGACTGATGTTGGATGTCATTTGACTACATCTGACACCATCTAAAACCCAAACTCCTGAGCAGGTGTCTGAGAGTTTCTTGATCAGATTAGCTGAGGTGGAAAGACCCACCCTAAATCTGGGCTACACCTTCTGGTGGCAGCCCACATAAAGAGAGATAGAAGGGAGCTTTTGCTTTTGCCTGCTTGCCCTCGCTCTCTGACAAGTCCGTGTGTTCTCTTGCTGAAGCATTCCCTTGCCCGTATGAGAACCAACTTCTTGGAGATGCCAGCATTGACTGGAGAGCAGCAGCTCCCCAGAAATCCTCCAGACTTCAGTGTGAGATTAGAACCTGCCAGGGCGTCCAGTCTAATGACTCCCCAACCTTTCAGTCATGAGACAGCCATTCTTGGGCTCCTTGGAGTCTGTAAGCCCATCTAGTGTGTAGTAAGTGGGGCATTGTGCATGCAGCACTGTGTGTGTGTGATTTCTGTGGGTGTGTTCACATACACATGTACATATAGGAATGCGTGTATAGAGGCCAAAGGCCAATGCTAGCTGTCTTCTTCCTCCCCAGTGCTAGGAATACCGATGCCAAAGCTCCACTGCTGGGATTACAAATAGATGACAATGCTCCTGACTTTCTCCAGTGTTCTAGAGATCCAAGCTGAGGCCCTGTCATTGAAGAGCAAACACTTTAAAAACCGGGCCTTTTTCTCTTCCACACATGCTTCTGCACATAGCTTTTCCTTAGGCTACCGTAGTGTTGCTCAGAATTTCCAGTCATGAATTCAAAGTAGAAAAGAGATGTTCCTTTCCCTTTCAATAAACGATGGCACAGGTACATTTCAAAAGCAGATTCATCTCTTCACCAGAGTATTTCCTTGAGTGGCACTAAAGGCTGCCTGAAGGGCACATGACTGCTGACCATGAGTGAGCATTTGAGATATGTCCCTCATAGGCTCACATGTTTGAACACACACATGTCCCTCAAAGGCTCACATGTTTGATCACACACACACACACACACACACACACACACACTGGTGGTGTTTGGAGAGGTGGCAGTGGCCACTCACTGGGACAAGCCCAGCACTGGGAGTGGGCTTTGAGAATCCCGAGCCTCTCATGCACTTGCGGTTTGCTCTCCTTGCTCCTGCCGCTGTCTGCTGCTTGTTGCCCATCTCCTTGCCATCATGGACTCTACCTCTAGAGTCGTAAGTCGGGACAAACTCTTCTTTCTGTAGGTTGCCTTGGTCATGGTGTTTTATTACAGCAACAGAAAAGTCACCAATACTCTGTGGTAGCTGAGAAAGATTTGAACTGCCTTGGAAGAGTCCCAAGATGGCCAAGACACTTAGGCTTCTGCCTTAGTCAGCGTGACTATTGATTTGATGAAACATTGTGACCAAAGCAATGTAGGGAGGAAAGGGTTTATTTCACTCATACTGCCATGTAATAGTTCATCATCAAAAGCAGTGAGGACAGGAACTCAAACAGGACAGGAACCTGGAGGCAGCAGCTGATGCAGAAGCCATGGAGAGATACTGCTTACTGGCTTGCTCCCCATGGCATGTTCAACCTACTTTCTTATAGAACCCAGCACAAACTTCCCAGGGGTTGTCCCACCCACAAGGGACTGAACACTACGTAAGGAAATGCCCTATAGGCTTGCCCAATCTTGTGGGGGGAATTTTTTCAATCTAGTGTCCTTCCTCTCTGATGACTCTAACTTGTGTCAAGTTGACATAAAACCAGCCAGCACAGCTTCTCAGTGTGCTTCATAAGTCCTTGGTGTTTAAGGCTGCACAATGGTTATTTCCCAGGATGCAGCTACTCTGGAAATAGACTCCCAGCTTAGCCACAAATGTATCTCCCTGCACACAAGCCGTGAGCCATATGGCAATGGCTTCTACTTCTTGTACTCTAAAATTAATATTCAGCCCAACGTGCAGAAGCAGTAGTAGTGAAGTCTCTCTTCCTTTCTGGAAAGATCTGCTTCAGGTAAATGGTTTCTCCATTCAATGAAGGCCCATGAAAAAAATTGTAACAAGCAGTTTTTTGGGGAGTGGGGAGGTTGTTTATTTGTTTGTTTCTGAGACAGAATTCCTGTGTGTAGTTGCCCTCCAGCCCATCACCTAATCAAAATTTGTGTTTATCTTTATTAAAATCACTCCCAGAACTAGCCAAATGTCTGAACAGGTAAAGGCACTGGCTCTCAAGCCTGACACTGGTCTCTGGATCCCACATAAAGGTGGGAGGAGAGCATCGCTTTCACAGCCTCCACACCCATGCCATGGCATACTTGCACACACACAAACAATTTTTTTTTAATTATCCTTGTCTGTGGGCCAATGCCATTTCCACTAAGCTAATCTTTAAATCAAACAGATACCAAGGGTTTTGGCCTTTCTGAGACATGTGCTTTTTTGGGACAGACATGAGGTTAAGAATATAAATAAGAAAAGCTGAGAAGGGGAATCATGGGCTATGGTTGGTCACCTGGGACCTGAGAGCAAGTGTGCGACTCTGTCCATTTGACCCCTGGGGAGACACGATGCTCTTCTCTTTTCTTCCTCCCCAAAAATCCAAATGTCCTGTCAGAGACTGGGTATGCACTCTATGCTCCAACAAGAGTGGGGGGGGGCTCCTCAGTTACATGCTCATTTTAAGCTTGTCAAGGGAGAGGATTTCTTACCTATTAGGGAATTCTCTTCTCCCCTCCACCCCTCAGCCACGAAGCCAATTCAACAGTACAGAAGGTCCTTTCCCAAGCAAGTTGTTCCAAGATGTTCTTTGTTCCAACCAATCCTAAAGTGGGGCCAAGAAGCCCTCCCAGGAACACAGGTCCCAGCCCTTGCCCCTTGCAGCTCCCTGACTGCCAGTCTCTTGGGATTCCTTGGGCCCTCTTCCAAGTATACAGTGAGAAGGCTCTACGCTCCGGCGTCTCTAGTCCCCCACAGCATGAGACAGATACCTGGCACACCATGGTTTCACATGCCAAACTCCTGCCCACGAATTTTGCACAAATGTCAGATCTTCTGAAACACACATCCAAGCTAAGTGGCCACACATCTGTGGCCCTCCTCTTGACCAAATCTCCAGCTCGCTTAACTTGTTACCTCCGAGACGCTACAGCCTGGGCTCCTCAAGAGAGGAGGAGAAAAGACTGGTTCCCCAAGGGTATACCCATGGCCAACTCCATCAAGCCAGACAGGAGGGACAAGCCATGTGAAAAGTGAGACCATCATCCAGTGAGCCTCTGCATGCTACAGAATATTCAGTAACTTCTCATTAAATGCTCTGAATATTATTTCTTTTAGTTCAGAGTCATGCTAGTACATGGCTAACACGGCAAAATGCACACCCAGCACGCCACCCCTAGGCAGGAACCTGCACCGTAGTTTCACACCAATTGACCTACCTGCTGGAAGCAAGTTCACACGGGTTGTGTACATTCCACACAGTCTTAGTATTGCACACGGCCTGCTTTTCTTCCCACCCCTCCCCCCTCTTAGTTTTCCACACCTACCTTTATTGAGCGACACATGGATGTGTGTCCAGATGTTGAGACATCCAAGAAATGTATAGAAACTCAATGTTTGGCTTTGCAGAGGGTGTGAGGCCACTGCCAGTACATCAGACTCCAGGTTCTACTGCACATGCTTGGCCTGGCACAGCCCTGTGCCACCACCAGCACTACCCAAATGTGACCCAGACTCTTGTTTCTGCCCCAGCACCTCCTCTCTTTTTTCTGTCTCACTCAAAGGACACAGTTATCAATCTACAGAGAACGTGTCCAGATTATCCATAGACAAAGCCAGCATCTACTAATAGGAGACCATGGCTGAGGGCCAGATTGTCTGCACACCTCAGTCTGGGACCATGAGCCAGGGCTAGCTGCTGGCTACCCAGGTACAGGGTGGACCTAC
This sequence comes from Cricetiscus sungorus, assembly GCA_030556225.1. Taxonomy (NCBI): domain Eukaryota; kingdom Metazoa; phylum Chordata; class Mammalia; order Rodentia; family Cricetidae; genus Cricetiscus; species Cricetiscus sungorus. The sequence goes on along the minus strand of JANBXA010000651.1, from coordinate 86,091,332 downwards.
TCCCTCACCCTCATGAATTTCATCTAAAATACCTATCAATCAGAATTCAGTTTCCAGTCCACCCTTCTCAGGGACCCACAGAGACCTAGATCTGGCTGTCACCAGCCACTGTAGAGCATTGGCTTCCCCAGAAAACAGTGCAGACTTCATTCCATCAACTGGGATGGAGAGGGAGCTCCTTGTTTTCTGAGGAAACACCCATCAAGCCCCCTTCCGCTCCATCATTCTCTGTGTCCCCTGACTCTAGCCTCTCGGAGACCAGTTTCCCATTCTCTTGATATTAGGGGTCCCATGGTAGTCCTTCTCTTTTGATGCTCTCTCAGCACAGACCCACCTCAGGTCTATATAATTGGAAGTGATGGACAGAACATTCTAAGCCTCTGCTTTGACCCTAGCAGAGGACTCTTGTCAGTCGTCTTGGATGGTAAGTCCCCTTGTGAAGGGCACAGTCTACATGGTTAGACCATCTTCCTTTAGGTGTTGCTGCCAACACTATAGCTAGAAAAATAAGATGGAGAGCCATCTGTAGAGGGCTGTAGTCCCAGCATCTGTAGTCCCAGAACCCCAGTGTCTGAGGCAGGAGGATTGCTGCAAATTCAAGACCAGCTTGAGCCATATCCTCATTGTCAGGTCTTTAAGGCTACACAGCAAGACCCCATCTCAAACCAAAAACAAAAAAAACAAAAAACAAAAAAACAAATATTAATAAGAAGACGGGGGGCTCTGTCCTGGATAGAGGAACTCCAGGTTCTCAAACTTGAACTCCATGTTGTCACTCTCTGGGCACACCAAACATTTCACAGCTGAGAGGTCCGTGGACATGGACACTTCTAACACACACACACACACACACACACACACACACACACACACACACACACACAGCTTGCTTTCTAAAAATTAATCCTCAGATTGCCACTGAGCAAAAGATTGGATGAATATAAAATCCACAAATGCCGTGAAGAGCAGAGAATCCCCCACTGGTGTGGTTTTTACATTAAAAATTGTCATAAAGCTGGGGCTAACTTTACCCTTACCTAGTCAGCTACCATCTCCTGAATCTTCACTGAAATAGTTTGTCTGTGACAGAGGAGGCGGGGCTTGGACTCTGGACCCTCCCGCACTACCTGTGGGAATGCTGCAGCTTAGACAGATACTTTCCAGAACACTGTTACTGCTTGACCCGGAAATCCCCTCACTGGGAACCTGCCCTAAGGAAACTACTCGAAAGAACAAGAATGCCATGTGCATGAACCGTTTTCACTGCTGCGGTGGTCTTTATAAAGTCAAACAAGAATGCAACTTCAACCTTCAACATCTGGACGGCATAAGGGAACTATGGCATGTGACAAGATAATCCCTAGGAAATAACCGAACACTAGGCAAGGGAGAGAGGTATTTCTCCAGATGAAGGAAGGCCTGACTCTCTACTAGCCTTCTCTGTATTCCAAAAAACGCTGGCGGAAACACCGTTGTGCTTGTTTAATTAGGATGCCGGAAGTAGAGGCTATGCGTTGAGAATTTGCTCTTTCAGTTTTTCATGGGGACAATGGAGGAGCCCAAACACTAGGGATGCGCCAAACAGCAGACAGACCCCCAAGAGGAGTTGCGCTGCCAATTCAAGTCATGGTGCAGGTTATGGCACAAGACTCAGAACTGTGACATGTTATTCAATGGCATGGAGGAGTCTGCAATATTGAAAGAAGAAAGCAATTTCCTAACTTTATTTTCAAGTTTCATTTCCCTCTAAGTCCTTAATTTTTCATTTTATATAATAAAAAAATTTCGAACACACACACACACACACAAACACAAAAGTGTTCCTAGAGGTAAGCCTGATCATTTAAAGACAAAAATATATGTTTTAGCTAAAACTAAAAACCTCTTAAAAGGAAACATGCATGTAAAACCTAAGACCCTGGACTGCATATGATGCCTATAAACGTTCAAGAGTCCAGACTAGGTAATATTCCTAAAACATGACATCAAATGCACAAGAGCCCATGGGGCAGGGGCAGTAAGCAAAGTGAACTTCACCAAAATTAAAGACATTGAAGGCACCCTACAAAATGACAAAACAAAATGTTTTCTCAAAACATTTCTCTAACAAGGGCTTGGGATCCAGAATTTATTGTTATATTATAAATTAATACAATAGTATATTTATATAAATAATAAAAACAATTTAACATAGCTATATTTATTATTTAATTACTTATTATCATAATTTATGATTATATTATTTTAATCTAAATACATTTATTATAAATATAATCAGAATGGTGCACTAATAAATATTTTATGTATAAATATATAAATGATATTTTATTTATTATCCTTAAGAATAGTATTTGAAAAGGAGGAAAAGAAGAAGAGAAAAAAGAGGAGGAGGAGGAGGAGAGAGAGGAAGAGGATGGGAGAGGAGGATGGGGAGGAGGAAGGAGATAAATGAGAGGCAGAATAGGAGAAGGAAGAAGGAAGAAGCAGCCCAATCCCCCATGAAGTCAGGAACTTCATCTAAGGAGTGCATTAGTAGAGGGACCCTTACCCCGGGGACACCACCCCAGTACAGGCAGCCCTCTGGTCAGGGGCAGCAGAGACATTTGTTCCCTTGGGTCACGGCTGGAATCTCTGTCTCTGATTCCAACCACGGGTCTGAGCTCTGTCCTGAAGCACCAGGAACGACAGCCTCAAGCTCATCCCCACGATGATCAGCCAGCCTGGCGGCAAGGACGCTGCCACCAGACCCATTACATCAAACTGTATGGACTAGGCTCTCAGAACTGTGTCACTGAGGCCACCCACCAAACGCCAAATGCTGCTTCCTTGAAAATGCCCAATGAACACAGAGAAAAGTTCTCACCCCTACATGCTTCCAGGAACACAGGGGTCGCCAGCCCAAAAGCTCTACCCCCCCCCCCCCGACACCATTTCAAAAGACAACTGAAGCCAGTCAGCACTGACTGAAACTAATCACGTCCCGCCAAACGTGTCTTCCCCTAAGCCTGGTCAGTAGTTGTATCTTTGGGGACAGCAGAGTTGTGATCCTGTGCCCAGGGGCCTGACAGAGTTACAGGACAAAACTTGTGAAGGAACAATAAAACCATGGGGCTGGTCCTCAGAGAGCAGCTTTGAGGCACTGAGACCCTAGACAGGCAGGCAGAGAAGGCAAAAATGGTGGATGGACAAGCTCACAAGGAAGGGAGGGGTGTGTGCGTGGCTCATCTGGTCATACACAGAGTGATCTACCCCAGGGTGTCCTCACACGCAGCTTCCAGTGGAAGGCTAGAGAAGGCACAAGGCTGAACAACACTGAGCAAGTCCCTGGTCCAGACAGCAGCGAGCGTGTGAGGCAGCCACAGCACTGACACAGCAGGAGCCAGCAGTGGGCCCATAGGCCACAAGGCTTCCTTCCCTCTTGCTCCCTTCCCTCTGCTCCTGACCTTTCTCATCTCCCTGCATGCGTGTCTCCCAAATCCTCACCCCACTCCTACCCTCAGAGCTCACAGATCTAGCCTTCAGGCTCAGTGACCACTGTGTTTTATTTTGCAAACTTTGAAGACAGGATCTCATGTAGCCCAGGCTGGCATCAAACTCATTGTATAGCTGAGGGTGACTCTAAAATTCCACCTTCTTCTCCCAGGTGTCAGGGTTACAGCGATGTATACCATGTGACCTGTTTAGGCAGTGCTGGGGACGACTGAACTTAAGGTTTGGGAAGCCAGGTAAGTGAGCGGGACCCCCAGTCCTCCATGGCCTTTTAAACTTCACACAAACACTAGAGCACATCAGTCTCAGAGAGACCACCCCCCAAGATGGAGATTGCTACCCCCACTTGCAGGTGAAGAAACTGAGGGGGAGGCAGGTGGATCGCCGTGTCCAGCCTGCCCAGTAAGCTGGAGGTCAAAGACAAGCTCCCACCCATATGGGCTTCCAAAGTGGCTCTCACTCCTCTCTCCCTCTTCCTGGTCCACTGTGGGTGGGAAGAAGCTGATCTGATCACCAAAAACACACCCAGGACAAATATGACACAAACTCACTCTCATGGGATCTGTTCTTGATCTCATTCCAGGCAAGCTTTCTCTTGAGTGTCTAGTAAGACTGGAGCTGGGTCTCCACAGGGCCATAGCCATCGCTGACCTCAGGAACCCCCACACCGTAGCCCAAGGGCTTGCTGTCACACATGCTCATGCTCCCCGTGTGTGTGTGTGTGTGTGTGTGTGTGTGTGTGTGTGTGTGTGTGTGTGTGCGCGCGCGCGTGCGCGCGTGTGTGTTTCCTCCCTCCTCTCACAATGCCACCAAAGCCATCAGATTAGATAGGAATCATCCTCATTATCTCTTTTAAGCTGTTACCATCCACTGCCCCATTTCTGAACACTACTACATGTTGTTAATTAGGGTCCAGTGTTGGACACATAAATGAAGAAATACATTTCAGTCGCTTACTGGGTTTTGTTGTTGTTGTTGTTGTTGTTTGGCTTTAGAACTAGGATGCAGAACCCAAATTGGATCATCTGTGCTGTTGTCATCAGTGACCCTCTCCTCTGCTGCCTTACCAGCCACAACTTAGAGAAACCTCCAAAAGAATCTGAGGGCCATTCTTAGTCCCCCACCATGACCTAAATGCCACCACCAGCTCTTTGGATGCTGCCAACATTTCAGAATTGGCAGACACCACCACCCCAGCCCTTGCCTACTGATGAGATTGCTGTCCTACTAATTTTGTCTCTGGCCCCAGCTGGTACCACTCAAGCAGTAGTGGAAACTATCACGAGGCTGCATGTGTCTTTGTAGTTTCTGTTTAGCTGCCCTTTCACCTAGGCAGATGGACATCTCTGCAGGAAAGATCAAGGTAAAACACCCCCTTGATTGTCTCTCCTAGAGGCAAAACCACCCAGAATTTCCTAATGAGAGGACAACTGTGGTATGCAATTGCAGAGAGGAAAGCCGGTTGCAGAAGCTGGCACCTCTCCCCAATCTGGCCCATGCAGAAGTCATAAAGATGGCAGGTGCTGACCTGAGATAAGAGAATTCCAGATGAAAAGCAGGAGTTTGCCTCTGTGTTTGTCCCTGGGTTAACTCCACACAGATCAAAACTCCGGGCCTTGTGGAATTCCAGCCTTGATACCCTCATTCAGTGCACTGGTCCCATGACCAACACCGACAATAAACACATCAAGTAGTTTGTCTTCCTTGGGCTATCACCGATCTCAACCTTGAGTGCATGTTTAAGTAGATTATATGTGAATGGTTTTACAATGTGGAGGAGCGGACACCTCTATAAAGACTAGCAGCCAGATTGCACAGTGACCATAAACCCACACACTCAGTGGGTTTCTGGGGGGCTGTGAAAAGTTCCAGTACACTACAGAGAATCTCTTGGGTGAACCTCCAGCTGATAATTTAAAAACAAAATGCTTAGCCGGATGTGGTAGCGCATGCCTTTAATCCCAGCACTCAAAAGGCAGAGGAAAGTGAATCTCTGCGAGTTCCAAGCCAGCCAAAACAAAACCCTGGCAGAACTCAGACTGGCAGTGTGTGCTTGTCCTGGAATTTTTTATGAGCCTCTTACACCTTGAATGACATTGGGCAGGGAATCCATGGCAGCCCCCATCTCTCCTGTATGAATAAAACAGAAACTTGCTATGGACCTCACAGTGTGAGCATGAGAAGTGCCGAGCATGAGAAGTGAGAATGTGTGTTCCATTGCCTGCAGAGCAAGGACCCAATGCAGTTAGGAAGTAGGACCGAATTCCAGAATTCTCCAGCACAACCAGCAAATGTGCTTTACAACCACTTGTTATATGTTTTATAAAGAACCAGAATAGAAAGTGGGAAGATTCCCAACACAGATAACTGTTTAAGGACCCAGAAAGGCTAATTTTTCTGATTTGGTCATTATAGACAGTATGTACTTTAAATTGTCACACCATATCCTGTAAGTGTGTATATCGATGATATGTCAATTATAAATTGTAAGTTTCTTTAAAACCTGGAGAAAAAAAATAACCATGCAGCTCTCAGGAATAGTTTAACATAATGTTCACAACAGGAAAATCTCCTCCAGCAGCTAGGCATTGCCAATCCAACCCAAATCAATGGATGTTTCAGAAAGGTATAATAGGAATTCAGAAGGGGCCCTACACTGAGCACCCCTAGAAACTGCCAAGACCTCCTTAGTTTCCAACAGTCCTTTTGGTGTCCTACTGTTTTCTATGTTAGAATTCAGACTAAGGACCTAAAAAGTCAGCCACCTCGTAATAGGTTTGAAGACCCACTTAAATGGAAATGAACAACCCCCTGGGGTGGTATGGGGTAGAGACAGGAGCTTGGGCCCTGCTGAGCCCCCAATGCCTTCTTCTTGAGGCCTTGATGGGAGGAGCCTTTCTCAGAGGGTACCATGCAGAAGCAGCTTAACTTGGCTCTTCTCTTGAAGAGGGCAGCTTTCAGATTCTCCTCCCCATTGCTCATAAAGTGAGGGTGTAGCAGCTACCCCCACTCGCTGGCATGTTTTTGTTTTTGTTTTTGTTTTAGAGTTGGCTGGCTATGTCACCCTAAGTCACACACAGGTTCCATGCTAACCAAAGCTACGCTTTTGCCAGGCCAGCTTCCTTTCCACAGGCCCCAGGAGGGGTTTTCCGTCCTTGCTGACACTCCTGTCCCCTCGTTGGTTTATTTTGGCTTTGATCATTAACACTATCTGGATATAGAATTACCCAGAACAGAAAATGCCTTTGTGCCTCTGGGAAAAACTCCAGACACCTTCCAGCTAGAGCTGTGGCCTTGGGTGGAAATGAGGGCTTGCTGGGTCCCTCTGCTTCCAGCTGAGGGAAACACTGGGAGGCATCAGCACTGAGCAGGGCCCAGTGTACAGGCCTATTGTCCAAACTAGTCAGGAAGCTGAGGCACAGGCATCCCAAGTTCAGTGCCAGCCTGAGCTCCAGGCCAGCCAGGGCATCTTAATGAGACCCTGTCTAAACAGAAAAGGTGAAAAACAAAGCGGGGGGGGGGGGCATAGCTGGTGAGTTCTGGACTAGCATATGGGTGGGCTCCAGAATTTTTGTTTTGTTTTGTTTTGTTTTGTTTTGTTTCGTTTTGTTTTGTTTTGTTTTGTTTTGTTTCAAGACAGAGCTTCTCTGTGTAGCAGCCCTGGCTGCCCTGGAACTCACTCTGTAGAGCAGGCTGGTCTCAAACTCACAGAGATTCTCCTGCCTCTGCTCCCCAAGTTCTGGATTAGAGGTGTGTGCCCCCACCTCCAGGTTTAATACCCCCATAAACTCTTCATCCTCCAGTTGATGTCAGGAGTTCCACAGCAAAGAGAAGAGTAAGCCACCCGGCATGTAGCATTTGGGTCACATGAGGCTACAGACTTGAAGATGGTCAGAGAGACGTTCTCTGGAAATAGCTATGGCAAGGTCTGTGCCCTCAAACCGTCTAAGCCAACTCCAGGGGAAGGATACAGAGGGAAGGTGCTGTCCTTACACTCTTCCAGGGGACTGTGGGAAAACAGCTCCAAAGTCAAACTCTTGAGCCATACTCAGTGTAAGCCAGCAGTGCCCTGGAAATGGGCTCCCTTCCACAGTGAGGGGACAGTCGCTCTCCTCACACAGTGAGTTTGGTAGCACATCACAAAATGATGCCAATCAGGGGGCTCAAATACAGCAGCTTGCAGAGCTGAAATGCCAGTTCCCAGGGAAGCCTGGTGTCTCCCCAAGAAATAAAACCCACAAACAAGTTCTGCTTTGTGCAGATGGGATCTTCCTCATTCTGGTGGCAGTATGTTTCAGACCTTCAGGTAGAGATGCAGAAGCAGCCCCTAAGCCTAATCTTGTGGGCTACATGCCTGCTGGACACACCAGGCCTACAAAGGTTGACCCTCCCCTCCAGCCTTCTACCATAGCTCCAGCCATGAATCACTTCGTGGGTATCTCTCAGAGCACAACCTGGGGCTTCTTACTATTTATGACAGAGCTGGTCCACTAAGAAGAGTCCTTGCCAAGGTGTGATGGAGGTGGCATACCTCTCCAGCTAGCCACTTCGCAGACATATGGCCCACTATCCCACCAGTCAGGAAGTGATTATTGGAATGGCACAAACAGATTTCTTTCTTCCTTTCTTTCTTTTTTTTCTGTCAAAGTGGAGGTGTGATTCTCTCAGGTTCTGTGAGAACAAACACACATATTTTTACCAACCCAGCCTGTTCTACAGCAGCGGGTGGCTGTGGGGCCTGGGAGCCAGCTTAGATGACAAGAGAGTCAGGGTGAACCTGCTGAGCTTTGGAGACTGTGAGGTACCTGGAGGGAGACAGAGCTAGCACTTGAGGCTAGCACTCGAAAGCCCCCTGTCCACTGGGGACTGTGAGCAGCCCATTCCCTCACCTGTGACAGGAAGAAACATCATGAAATCTGCTTGCATGGGCTGGGCTCATCTGAACTGAGCCAACTCATGATTGCTAGTTTAATTCTAGAATCTAATTGAAATCAAATTAAGGCCTGCTTGTCCATGGAGGACAGGAATATGTTCTTGTTTTCCAAGTTAATCTATGGGTTCTGATATGGCAGCCACTGGCTCTGCAGTGTTCCACTTACTTTTTTTTTTTTTTTTTTTTAAATTGAAACTGCAGTTTCTAGACCACAGTCCCAGGGGCTACATGAGGCCTGGTGTGTGGACATAACCACTCTGCTGTCACAGAGTGGCTAGAAACAGTACAGAGCCCAGGAGATAGCAGCAAAATGCTAGTAGCAAGCGAGTTTCTTCATTTCCACCAGGCTGAGGCTCAGTGTGAGCCTCTCTCCCTCCCCCCTCCCTCCCTCTCTCTCTCTCTCTCTCTCTCTCTCTCTCTCTCTCTCTCTCTCTCTCTCTCTCTCTCTCTCTCTCTCTCTCTCTCTCTCTCTCTCTCTCTCCCTCTCTCTCTCTCCCTCTCCCTCTCCCTCTCCCTCTCCCTCTCCTTCTGTGTATGTGTGTCTGCCTGTCTGTGTGTGTGTGTGTGTATATGTGTCTGTCTCCCCCTCTCTCTTTTGCTCACCCTCTCCTCCCTCTCTCAATCTCACTGTCTCTATCTCTCTCTTTCTCCTCCCCTCTCCCACCTCCCCAGAGGCCATTAAGCAACAGAAAACACGCTAATGCACCCAGGGAGACCATGTCCTTTTCCTGAAGATTTGACAATGACTGGGGTGGGACAGAAGCTTGGACCAGAGCAAAGGGCACACTAGAAACTTCTAGAGTCAAAGCAGGCTGAGTAACCACCTCACCTGAAAGCCAGTGATCCCTGATGAGTAAGTCATGCAACTTCCCCTGAGCCTCAGTTCCCTTGTCTCTAAAGTGAGGAGAGCAAGAGTGTTAACTCCACATGTAAACTGGGAACAAGATAGAGGTAGGGACACATGTGACTTCTACATGACAGGGATGCCTTCATCGTCATCAGTCTTTTCTCATCTCCCCAGAACACCAGAATTTGACTGAAATATTTCCCACTCACAGGTCTGATTCTGTGTTTTGGCAAACCAATCATATTTCCAACGGTGACATATTTTTTTTGTTGTTGTTGTTCCTTACGGGAGGTAGGAAAGGGGAAGGTCTCTGACCTCAAGAGCCAGACTTAGGGCTCACAAGTTTCCTTATTTATCCACTAGACACTTTTGGAGACCTGCATTCTAGATGAAGAGACAGACAATCAATGATAGGCTTGGTACATAAATAAGTTACAGAGTAGGTTAAAGATCACATGGGGAAGTCGCATGGGGGAAGCTGAAATGGGTGGAGAGGGCAGAGGCAGGTTGAACATTAAATGGATTGTCAATATGGACCTCACTGAGGGATGAGAGCTAAAGAGGATGTCAGAGACAAGCCCATTCCAGGGGAAGAGATGGCTGGGCGTGTGCATGTGCCTGGAATGTCTGCAGATGTCCCCACAGCTGTGTCATAGTCTCAGATCCTCACCTGGGCCTCTAGTGGCATCCAAGATGGGTCCAAGTCTGCCCCTGGGAATCCAGCCTGGCTTGGGCTAGAAACAGAGGTTCAGCCTCCCCAAGTTTCCCAGACACTGTGTCCAAGGGGCACTTGGTATCTGTAGGGAAGACCACCTAGAAAACAGTTTCACTCTGGGCTCTGCTTATACCACTGCTCAGCTCAGCTCACATCCTCGTCATCCTGCAGGACCAAATTCCTCTCGAAGTAAGGTCCTTCCCTCTCATTTCCAGACCACCACTGGCCAGTTTCCCCTTGGGTGCTGCAGAGGGCCAGGCCATGCAATTAATCACACACAGCTCCCTCACCCTAACCACCCCTTAACTCCCAGCCTCCGTTCCTCACCACTCCTCAGCCCACTGTGTTTTTTAATGCTACCAGGACAGCCCTAGGAAATAAACACAGTGGCATAGTCTGGTGGATGGACAGCAACTGGGAGTAGACAGCTTGGTGGGCAACTAAGAAATACATGCTAGGAGAGAAAACAGCCTTTCTTTCCAAAAAACCCTCTAAAGAGAACCACGATTTCCCCCAGCACTATCTCCCACTCTCTTTACCCATAAGCCCCAGCCTCAGTGCTGCAGCCCTGGTCATACACAGTCCCTCACCTACCTCCTGCATTGCTTCAGTAAGACTGTGGGAGCCAAATGCACACTCCATGGGGACCTTAACCCTGTGCTGGGTAGGTCAGTACTTCTCATCCATTGCCAATTGTAAAATGATTTCCTCACATAAACTCTCACTTATGTAAGGAAACTATAAAGGACAATACAGGGAAGCGAACCCACTGGAATACAACAGCTTTCACCCAGCCCAGCACTGCCCACCGCTCTCCCTTAGCCAGGACATGAGGACCCCCAGGCAGGACCAGGAACAGGGAGAACACAGCTCTGTTGGGCCTAGGGCCTCCACCATGGAGCTCAACTACAATGCCTTTCAAAGAAGCTACTATAACCAGAGTAGATGAACTCTGTCTGCCTGCCTGCTGTCTGTCCCGTCTGTCTGTCTGTGAGACAGCATGAGAAGGTACATATGCATGTAAGTGAGGAATGCCAGTCGATGTGTAACTTAACTCTACAAGGCCATGGCCAGAGTCATTTCACCAAATGGCCATAAAACTACAAGATAAAAAGGATAGCCCCAAATGACAAGGATTTTTCTGAGGAGGGAGTGGTGATAAGAGCAATGGCTGTGACCTGAGTCAGGCTCACAGCAACCCAGGCAGGTGGGCAAACAGAAGCAAACCCTGCCCCCCTCAGCTGCCCCATAAAACCAGGTCCCCAAGGCTCAGGTCAGGGCCAGGTCCCCATACCTGGCATTGACCTCTACAGCAGGGAGTGGTCCCCAGTTTATGATGAAGGGTCTCACAACTTACCACAATAGGAGAATTTCACCCTCAGCCCCAGTAACTAGAAAAGACGAGCCCACGCTTCAGTTACGCCGAGAACCTCCAGGCTTTGGGGACCTGCCTCCCAGACAAGCAAAGGACAGAGAGTTTGGATGGCTTCCTAGATGACCCAGCATAGAATGTGGAAACCATAAACTGGATTCCAGGTCTCATTGTTGGGCCATGCTAGCTTGGCCTCATCCCACCCCAAGAGACTCTGTGACACCAGAGTCACCAAAGCCATTCTCATGGCAGAGTCATTATCAAGCCCAGAAAAAATACCCTTAACATCCTCAATTGCCTTGTTAGCAAAGAAAGACCAGTATTGGCCATGTGGCCATTACAGTGGCCAAGCCTGAAGGCTGAGCCACACCTGTAAGGGTCAGCCAGGACGTGGGACACTTTTCAATGGGTGTAAGCAATGAGGAGGAACATGTTCCCTCCCCACGATACCTACTTCCCAAAGACCATTCAGAGGTTCGCTGTGCCCTGCAGGGCAGGCAAGCCATGGCCTGGCATCTCTTCAACCTCATGAAACTCCCATTCCTGGCTGTGAGCACCTGGGATCCCACTGAACTGGCAGTTGCCATCAATTGGCAAATATAGGACACCTTCTTCTTCATGTTTTTACTGACAAGAAGCCTCACACTGAGAAGACTGTTAATTGTTGCCAGCATGTGTGTGCTCCAAGCAAAGACTTCATCCTAGCCCAACCAGGAAGCCCTAGCCCAAACACACTCCAAGGTCTCAGGGACACCACGTCATTGGGGACCTCACTGTTCCATCCAAAGAATTCTCTGGGCCCCTCCCTGTTAGTCTTTAGAGCCGGCGGTGGGGGTGGTCATTTTACAAATGGTCAAAATCAAGGAGAGTTGTGAAGAACCTTCAGGTTTGACTGAGTATGCCCCAGAGAGACACCTGTCTAGCTTGTCAATAGCAGGAAAGAGCATGAGTAAAAGGTGACATGCCCTTAGACTCCTGCATTTATTAACTAAATGCCAGGCCTATGTGCAATGGCTGGTGCTTCTCAAAGACATTCCAATGTACAATTAATTGTCTCACCTATTTCACAGGAGAGGAAACTGAGGCTCAGAGTGTTCCTTAACATGTGCCGTCATTCCATTGACAAAAGCCAAGGATGGCTGTAGCCATTGTGAGAGAGGGAGGCAGGAATCATGGGAGCAGCTGCAGGTTGGAGGGAAACCCTGCACTATGTCCCTGCCTACAGTAGGGCCATTCCTGGGCCTTCCTTCATTCATCTCCCTCTGAGAACACTGCAGAGCGGGAGCCCTTCTGAGATCACAGAGTATATGGGGCCAGGCGTTCCCAGAGCAGTGTTTCTCAACCTTCCAAATGCTGTGACCCTTTTATACATACAGTGACACACACTCACACACACACCATGAAATTATTTTCATTGCTACTATAATTTCATTATAACTATAATTTTACTACTATTATGAATCATAATGTAAATATCTGATATGTGGGATATCTGATAGATGACCCCTGTAAAAGGGTCATTCGACCCCAAAGGGGGTCAGGACCCATAGGTTGAAAACCACTATCCCAGAGGCTCCTGCCCAGCCTGCAGCTATCATGGCTGCTCTGGTTTGATAACATTTTATCCATCAGAAGATCAGGGCTACCCAATTTTGCAAACATGAGCCTCTAATTAAATCTTGCTCTGAGATATGAATTTCCCACAATTCCACTAACTCAGGCACATCTCAGAAAGGTGCAGAAACCAAAACCAGGGCACCAACCATGTTGGTCAGCAGCAATGTGTAGAACAGGAGGAGCAGCCATGCCTGGACGGGACTCCACATTCATATCTCTGTAAAGCTGGGACCCTGTCCTAGTGACAGCCTCAATCAGTAGCTGGTATGGCTTTGAGGTTAAAGCCCTGGGAGGTCCAGGATACAACACCCTTTGTATCCTGGGCTTCCAAAGTTTATGCCTCAGCTCCATGGCCCTTTGGACACTGACAATACAGAGGGGGAAGGTGACAGTGCCCACAGCCACACAGCAGAATGAGAAAGAGCTGAAGAGCTATCCCGGGGACTCCTCCACAGATTGAGACCCAGAACCCTGACTCTTGCGCCTTTAAGACACTCCATTGCTGATGTGCATCAGGAGGTGGCAAAGCATCACCTGTCACCTCTGGGATTTTTTTTAGGTGTGTGAGCATCCAGAAGTCAGCATGGCTCTAATTTCTACTTGGCGGTTGGTATAATGAATTTTAAAGTGAGAAATGTGTCAACTTTGGTCTCCCTTTCTCCCCAGTGCCATAACCACTGGCACAGAAACCCCTGGCAGTCTGCTCTGCCCATGGGTATCAAACCTTGGCAGGGACCATCCCTGGTCCCTGTTTCAGCCAGAGAACTCTGGGCCTGTGGCTCCTGCCTGGGTCAGGGAGCCAAGCCATCAGTATTCCTGGGAAACCTGTTCTAATAACACCCTGGTGCCACCCTACCTTCTAGGGCTGCCACGCACATGCACACGTACACGCGCACACACACACTGCCCAGTGTGGCCCTCCTCACTGCTCAGGGCACCTTCACTATCAAGAGCTTCCTGGCCACCTATTATGGGTGGCAAGACTATTCCACTCTACCTCCCAGACACAGAAGAACCCAGTTCCGTGGACAGTCTGGCTCTAGTTGTTGGCCTCATCATCCACGTTATGACTTCCAACCAGCTCTTACATACCTGCCTGTCTCTGAATTAAGGGTTATTATAGAAACCACCAAATCAAATATTTGTCATAATAAGTGATAAATTGTGATAACTCAGTAAATGAATGCTTGTGAACCATGGTAAGAACCCAGGGAGCACTCTACTGTCTATCGGGAAGCATACTACTCTCTACCAGGGAGCACTCCGTGATCTGTGACTATGGTCATATCTAAAATTTTCTAAAAACATTTCCAATCAATGATCATGTATTAATCAAATAACTTACAGAAAACTTTATAAGAGTCTCGGCACCCGTCTTAGTCAGGGTTTCTATTGCTGTGATGAAACATCATGACCAAATAGCAACTCAGAGAGGAAAAAGTTGGCTTACACTTCCATATCACAGTTCATCACTAAAGGAAGTCAAGACAGGAACTCAAACAGGGCAGGAACCTGGAGGCAGGAGCTGATGCAGAGGCCATGGAGAGGAGCTGCTTACCGGCTTGCTCCCCATAGCTTGCTCAGCCTGCTTTCTTATAGAACCCAGGACCACCAGCCCAGGGATAGCACCACCCACAATGGGCTGGGCTCTTCCCCATCAATCACTAATTAAGAAAATGACCTACAGGCTTGCCTGTAGACGATTCTAATGGAGTCATTTTCTCAGTGAGTGCTCCCTACCCTCAGAAGGTTCTAGCCTATGCCAAGTTGACATAAATTAGCCAGCATGGCACCTATGTAATTTTTAGACTTTGCTTGTAGTACCCGCCACAGGAGTCCAAAGAAGTGGGTGGACTTATCTCCTGAGTGATGTATGTATAGTTAGCAAATACCTCCATGAGCATACCATACTCCACATCTTCATCTTCACTTAAAATCTGTTTTAAAGGGCTCTGGGCTGCTGTTAACAGATTTATTTTGGGGGAAGTTGTCTGGTTGGTTGGTTTGGGGTTTTTTGTTTGTTTACTTGTTTGTTTTAAAGACAGGGTCTTCTTGTGTTGTTCCCAGTGTCCTAGAACCCACAATGTAGACCAGGCTGACCTCAAATTCACAGAGATCTACCTGCCTCTCACACCCTGTGATTAAAGCTATGCACCTCTGTGTCTAGCTCAGACTTACAGCTTTAGGGATTCAGAAAATAGAATTTTTATATAAAGTAACAGAATGAATTCAAATAAATGGGATTTGTCTGTAGTTCCACTAATTTCACAGTTGAGCTCCCAGTTTTGTTTTTCTGAAAATTCATTTAAGACCTCCAGTTCTGGGCAAGCCCACACACAACTGCCTTCATCCCTCGTGAATAAGATGCTTAGCACTTTCCATTGCTCACAAGTCCAGACGAAGGTCCCCAAAAGACAGAGAAGGACCTCACAGCTGGAGTAGAAAGGGACTTGGGAGGTGCCTTAGAACTGGGTCCCTTTGGCTGCAAAGTGGGGCAATAAAGACTTCCCCATGTAGCCTTTGCCCTCTGCCTTGGACACTGACATTTTGCCCTGTGGTCTCCCGAGACTCCCCCAGAACACTCACTAACTCACTGTGCTGACTCAGGAAGGCACCTTGGTGGGGATCACAGATTCTCTCCCAGAGCTTATTTACACATTGCACAGAGGTAACAAGCTACCTCCTGTCACCAAGGCTCAGCAAGCACAGGCCACTCAGGACACGAGTAACTCTCAGAGGCTAAGCTGTTGAAACCACAAAGGCGCCCATAGTCTTCTGGAAAAAAAGGACAGCACTCACAACTAAACACAGCTCATAGTCCAGAAGACCAGGTACTTCCTCATCAGGATGGCCAGCCTGAAAATAATGGCATGGAGACTTACTATTAATCATGAAAACTTGGCCGTCAGCTTAGGCACACTCCCAACTTGCTCTTATAACTTGATTAAGTTTCTATTGATCTTCATTCTACCATGTGGCTTTTTTTTTTTTATCTCATCTCCATTTCTGCACACCTAACTTGTTCTGCATCTCCTGACCATCTCTTCACTTCTTTTCTTCCCAGAGTTCTCTCTCTCCCCAGAAGTCCCGCCCACTCTCTCCTGCCTAGCTGTTGGCATTCAGCTCTTTACTCAGCCAATCATAGTGACACATCGTCACACAGTGTAAAGAAGGGACTCTCCCAGGCTCCAATCTTCCTTGAAAGGTATCATTTCTTCCACAGTACATGTCACAGGCAGAAAGTGGCTAGAAGGGCTAGGGCATGATTTAGGACACTAAATGTCCTAGTAACCCAGGGCAGGAGGACTCCACTGAGGTGGCCAGAAACAGGAATAAAGTAGTATGGATGGGGGTCCCGAGGGGTACCCAAGAGCCTCAAAAACACAAGCTCCTGTCTCTGATGAAGTGGCATCACTTAGGCACAGGCACAGAGGGAAGGTGGCAGGACACTTGGGTGAAGTCATGAAACAGCGGCTGGAGCAGGGACTCACCATCTCAGGATATATGGAGAAGGGAGAGGAGTGGAGAATGATACCCTATGACTCTACACGGCCCAGAGAAATGAAGCCCATTGGACACTGGGGACACTTCAGCACAGCACCTCATAGGGAGGAACTTCCCACCCAGAGCCCAGCTGCTCCCATTAGAAAGACCTTTGAGAATGACTTCAAACTACAGACAGCAAAGACAGGACAGCTCCCCAAAACCATTGGCCTGTCTCACTACCTATAGGGAAAGAACCATTAGCTAACATTTTTTAACAGAAACCACAAGCTGTCAAATAGGTACTGGTGGCCAGCTGGATTCAGAGAATCCTGAGATAGGCACAGAGCCAAGATGGGAGCCGCCCCACACTTCCTGTCCAGGAGCCTACATCTTCCTCACAGCTTCTGGGGGCCCAGAAAGGTAGCTGCGGAGGCTTATATGGGAATGGGAAGCACAAGCATACTTCATGACACGACGACCCTTTCCTATTGTCCGACCTCTGGGAGCCTCAGGGCCCCCACTGGAGAAGAACAAATCCTCCCCACCTCCCCAGAGTCTGGGTCCCTTCCCTCAACTCACACCTTCCTCACTTAACGTGAAGCCACACACTTTTCCAAATCAGACTCACTAGTTTCTGGTCTTGGAAGTTTCCAAAACTCAGGCCGCTTGGGACTTACTGTCACTTTCCCTGTGGGCCACATACCAATGTGGTGGGAACAGAGTCAGGTCAACTCCAGGGACCCTGCACCAGCCCAGGCCAGCCACAGCAGCACAGATAGTTTAATTATTAACTCTTTCTGCCTTGCAGCCAGCCTCCCACACACACTCATGAGATCCTAGCCCCTTCATTTCATTCGACATAACTCGGCCGCCCACAGGGTGACAGGACCAGCGTGCCTGGGCTCTGAATCACAGCTTCATGTAGGTTCTCAATCCTCCCAGGGCTCCCTTGTCACCTCAGGAGAATCATGCTTGCTTTGTATTTCAATGGCTCCCTTTGGAATCCATGTCTCTACTTCATCGTCTCCGATCCCCCTGCCTCCTCCTCCCTCTGTCACCCTCGACACATGACCCTGTTCAGCAGCAGCATTGGGTTCCCAACCCTGACCATCTCTAAATTACTCCCCCTCCCTTGAGTACTTTAGGAAATCAATGATTCTCTTCCCTCCTCTGGGTACCACTGTGCCATAGGAATAACCATGTCCTTCAAGCTCATTTCCCTTGATGAGCAAACATCTCAAACCACTCCTGTAGCTTTGCTGTTTTACTTCCATAGCTCCCTATCAATGCAAGTGACACCAAAGTTAAAGTCCCTCGTTGTTTTTAACACCAGCATACCCTGGCTCCAGTATCAGCCCTATTTTGCTCATTCTAAAGATTCCAGTAAGTAGAAGGTGTATTACCCCTACCCCCTGCCCCCTGCCACCCTGCTCACGGTTGCTTCCTCCGTCAGTGATACCCATTCCCCTGGCTCTGCCTTGGCTGTGAGAGTCATTCCTCCCTCCTGAAGATCCCCTTGGCCCCATGATCTCCTCTTAAACCCAGAGAGCATGCTGTACTCCCTGCATAGTCTTGAGGTGACTGGACACAGCACCCTCCTCTCCTCTGTGGCATTCCACACACAGGAAGAGCAAGCCTGGGTTTGTGGATCTGCTCCCTTGGCTGCTGTAAATGGGACTGAAACAGTAGGGACCTGTTTCTTCATAGCTCTGCGCTAGAACTGCGAGGCTAGATGTCCCAGGCTGTGCTCTGAATGCACAGGAGAGCCTTCCTATGCCCCTTCCCAGCTCTAAGAGATCAGCACTCCTTGGCTTATAGATGCAACATTCCAAACTCTACTGGCATCTTTGTGTAGTATGTGCTGTGTATGTCCAAGTCCCTCCTTCCTATAAGGACACTAGTCACCCAGCTGGAGCCCAGGCATGAGATCTCATCCTATCTTGATTATATCTGAAAACAAACAAACAGAAAACCTCTGTATCCAAATAGAGCCATGTTTTCAAAGACAGATTAAGACTTGAATGTGCCCATTGGAGGAACATGATTGTGTCCACGTCACCAGCTGCATGCCTTGAACACATGGATGCATCCACACAGTCTGGGTTCTCTGATCTAGACACAGAGGCTCTGAAGACACAGAGAAAGCAGCAGGCTGGACCTGGGACAGCGCCCAGCACAGGCTCCTTACCCATGATGCACTCTTGCATATAGAACATGAAGTATAGCAGCTGTTTTCTCCCTTCCTTTTCCCCCTCCCTTCAACCCTCTCTCCTCTCTCCTTCTCTCTTTCTCTCTCTGTCCCTCTCCCCCCTCCCCATCTCTCCCTCCCTTCCCTCTCTTTCTCCCCCTCCATCCTGAAAACAGACCACATTGAAGTGACAATATGGGACCAAATCCTGGGCTTGCTACCTTCTACTTTTTCTTTGGGGAAGGGGGCACCAAATGTCTGGTGTCTTCCTACAGCACTTTCCACTTAGCACCTTGTATTTTGAGATGGGGAGCTCTGTTCAGAAACTCACTGGCTGGGGTTACAGGTGTATACCCAGTTTTTTTTACATGGTTGTTAGGGATCCTAACTCAGGCCTTTATGCTTGCCTAGCAAACATTTTACTCATCTCCCTGGCCCCTTAGGAATCACTGCAAATATGCTACTTTATAACATATACCAGTTCCCAGGAACATCATCAATTGTTCTAAAGCAATGAAACCATAGCGGGAGGCTTTTGTGGAGCCCAGAACAACAGAGTACTCCGGTCCTGAGGCCTGAGTGCCAAGCCGGATCACACACAACCCTGAGAAAGCCATGCTGCCCTCTGTGTCTCAGGATCTCCTCTATGAGCACAGCTCTGGGTGGAAGCCCCTAGGGAAAGGCCACAGCAGAGTGGGGCTATTGTGTGTTAATTCCCATCAATTCTCCTAACTTCCCCTGTTTTGTGCAGTGTAAATAGAAGTAATAGAGGCAATTTGAGCCCAACTTGTTTACATTGTACAAAACTGAAGGCCCACAGACTCTTCATAGTAGAGTCGTCATAGGAGACGTCAAGGCCAGAGAGTTCTCTTCTGAGCTGGGGGTTCTGCTCAGTCAACAAGGGGCTGCTATTTGCTGAGTGTTATCGGGACCTCCAGGGCTCCATAAAACCTAGAGTTTGGCTCTCCACCCTGAGAAGGCAGAGATCAAGGGTCTCTTTGAGGATCAATCACTCAGAACCCAGAGGGCTCACAAAGGCAGTGGCCCCTAGCCCCACCCCACCCCCACTCAATTTCAATGAATCTTCATCAGACCCCACAGCAAATGCATGACTTGCCAATGTGAGTAAGACAGCTGTGAAAATGCCACCAGAGGTTTCAACTTTGAAGATGGACAGGGTATCTGGTGCCTGTAGACTCTCTCTGCCCTCAGCCTCTGCAACCTCTCTCTCCACCTCACCCTCTGCTTATCTCCATGCCCACAGATTTGCTTCGACCTCCTCCTGACCCTGTGGCCCTAAGCAGCTTCTCAGCCTCTTGAAGCACAAGAGGAACAAAGCTGATGAATCCCTTGTCCCTCCCAGCCCTGTGGCCCATCTAAGAGCTGAACCAATGAGAAGGGAGAACTCTGGAAATAGGACCCAGCATCTCCATGGGATGCCAGCCATTTGGCCAATGGAAAGGACAGTGGATCACTGAGTAGGTCTCCCTGGAAAGGGCCTCAGCTATCCACCTCTTTCCCCCTGTGGTTCACTCAATAACCCTTGTGGTTTGACGTCTGTCCCGGTCTGTGCGCCTGTCCCTAGTTCACTTGAACAGTAGTGGGTTTTCTTTTCCAAGAGGGCAAGTTATGATGTTCTTCTCACTCTGTATAAGAAGGGAAGTTGAAGCTCTGAATAAAAGGGGTTTGGGTTGTGGAACTCAGGCTTGAACATCTAGGCCTTTGACACACCCCACCCCCCTTCCCTCGCCGAGCTGTCTCCCTGGCCCACATCTAGATAATGACTTAATTAGAGTAGTGGATTTTTTAACTGGGAATTTCTGATTCCAAAGGCAAGCAGGGTAAGGTCCTTTGGGATCCACAGGGGGCTCTTAGTTTCCTCTTCATTTTTCCAATTCCCCGCTTCTCTGATACCTCCCCACCCTCACCCCTACCCCACTCTCCACCAAGATACAGGTGCTTCTAGGCAGTACTGAAATCATCCCTTATGATGATGCAGAGTCGCCTGTACTATTTCAGAAGAGCAATCCGCAAGACCTTATGTAATTCCTTGGAAGGAAGCCCCAGAAATTGATTCCTGAGACCCCCCCAGCGGGGCTCCAAAGGAGCCTCTGAAAGCTGCAGAGAACAAAGGGGGCTTAGCTCCCAAAGCTTTCCTGTTGGCTGTGAGCTCCACACAGAAGCCCTCCCCACTGCCTGAGCTAACCTGTAGTCCCTACATGCATCTCCTGTAGGCCCTCAGCATCTCCTCTGCTCTTTCCAAGGTGTCTTTTATTATGTTCCAAGTTCAGTCTCACTAGATGAGCCCTCAGCCTGGGAGAATGTACTGTAGTGTTCCACACTTTGCTGGGCTATTTTCTGAAGGCCTGGGTGTGAGCCGGGTTACTTTAAATAGGGTTGATTTTAGCCCTTGGAGTAGGGAGAGAGCTGCCACCTTTGTGCACTGGCTGGGCTATGGCCCAGGCCCACGGGAAAAGACTGAGAAGGACTTTGGGGATGGATTCCATTGACCTCTTCTGTTACCTGCCCCAGGACTGTGTTCCAGAAAGTCGCTGCAAAGTTAAATGACTCCGATGCAAAAGACTCCTGTCTCTCTAAAGCATATTTATACCACTCTATGGATCCCAGGCTAGACCACAAGAACAGTCAGTCCCAAGAACAGCTAATCACCCACACTAATAGCTGAGGTCAGTTCCAAGAGACATCGAAGCCAGACAAGAGTCCCCACCATACAGTGAGAATGCAGAAGCGGTGACATTGGTCTTCAGGGAATGTCCTTCCCTACAGTTCTGTGGCCATCTCCTTGAGTACAATAGCCTTAGCTCCAGTCCCCACCCCACATCACAGCACCCTATCCCCAAATGGTACCATGTAGCCCTGTGTAAACAAGCGATCCTGAGAACAAGGGGAAACAGACAGCTTCAGGGAAGCACTTGGTTTAATTCTAGACTTCATTTCTCCCCATCAATAGGCACGGGAGCTAGAGAGATGGCTCAGTTGTTGAAGCCCTTGCCGCAAAGCATAATGACCAGAGTTTGGAGCCCTAGAACCCATGTAAATGCTGTTTGGGAGTGGCAGCCTCTCTGTAATTCCAGCCTCAGAAAGCAGACAGGGGTTACCCAGAACAAGCTGGCCAGTCATATTATCCTGATTGGCAAGCTTGATGTTTGTTTGATCATCCTTGGGTCAATGAATATAGTGGAAGGGCGGTTGAGACCAAGTCCCTAAATCAACCTGAGATCTCTGCAAGCATGAACATGGGTTATGATAATGCGCGTGGGGACTTTGAAGATTGATTCCATGTAAGGTGACCAAGGCAGAGGGACAAGCATGCCAGGCAGACAGAGCTTAAGTGAAAAGTTTTATTAGAAAGGGAGTGGGGGGAGGAAAGAGAAAAGAGATAAAGAGACATAGAGACACAGAGACAGAGAGACAGAGAGAGGACAGAAGAGGGAGACAGGAAAAGTCCTGTCTGTCCAGGGGAACAGCAGGAAAGACAGAGCAGGAAAATGTCTGGAAAAGAGAGTGAAAGTGGGCAGAGGTGTTTCTTTTAAAGGGGCCCTTTGCACCTGCGTGCAAACCAGTTGTCATGGAACCCTGGGCTGACCAGGGTACTGCCTGAGTGCATTCTGCCAAGTGACAGGGGCAGACCAGCACAATGCCTGAGTCCTTATAACATGTGTTTGCAGACTCTTGTATGTGTCTCTCCACACATATGCACTCACACACATGCAAAAGCATGTATACACACATGGGGAGAAAACAAAAAAAAAAGATGAATGAAAATAAAACAAGTTTAAAGGTTGTACCAACTGGTGTCCATGTTTTTATTCCTTCCTCCCTTTGACACAAAATCTCCTCCTGTTCTTGCAGTTTTTAAATTAGGACAATTTGTGGTGTGGGCATGTATATTCAAAACCAAACAGGAATGTCCTTATCCTCGACACAAAATAAGACTGAAGTGCATAGAAGGATCCCCGATGCCTCATCCCGGAGCCCATTGGCCAGGCAGAATGCCCCACGTAGGCAGTACGGCTTTCTCCCTTCGAATGGGCTGGCTGGCCTGCTTTTAGCTGATGTTCCCCAAACCTGCTTCTCGAAATTGCAGGAAAAAAAAAAAAACTGGGTTTTTTTTAAGCATAAGATTGAAAAGACATCTTTTAAGCATAAGATAGAAAAGACAGCTGCCCTAACTAGGGGAGCTGGGGAGGTCCAAGAAAGCAGGGGACCTGGAGAAACACCGATACATTTCTGCACACGGGTCTCCTAGCCGGTGGCTCGCTCAGTCCCAGCTCTTTACCACAGCAGTGGACCAGATTTCCTTGATTAGTAACAAAAGGTTTGCTTGGGACCGGGGCTGGTTCCCACCATCTCTATGCAAACCCGGCAACTCTCACCGTGTGCATTAACATTTCAAGGCGTCTACTTCTTCAGGGTGGCCAGAAAGGCCCCTCGTGGTGGGCAAAATCTACCAACCCCCCCGCCCGTGACATCTGTTCTAACTTTTAAAGCAGAAAGAAGCCTAAATAATGCTGGGGTGCCCTTTGATTTACAGTCCTGGCCCTTCGGACACAGCCCCCAGACCACACCTGTAAGTTTTTCTTCCTAGCGAATTCGAAACTTCCATAGAATTTAAGAAGCAACTCTGACCGTGTCATTTAAATTTTAATTGTCTTTTTCGTGATTTCTTTTTTCTTTTTTGTTTTGTTTTGTTTTTTGTTTTGAGACAGGATTTCTCTGTATTTCACAACTTACTAATGACGTTTTTAATGGGGCTAAACCTCACAACACTGTGTCTCATCGCTATCTATTGCGCTTCTCATTCTTGCCCTCCCCGCAACTCCACCCCACCCCTCAGCTAACTTTGCTTTGCTTCCGTTAGGCCACTGAAATATATACAGACACAGAAGAAACACCACGGCAAGTGGCGGAAAGCAAAGAAAAGAGCAGGCCGGTGGATGTCAGGGCCCCTCCCACCATCTGTACCAAGGCTCGGGCTCTCTTACATTGGTCATCCCCGAACAAAGCTGACGGCAGATTCCAGCCGGCTTCCCATTCACTATTCATTGAGGGGCCCATCCACTCCATATGCATTCAGCCCACTGCTGTGTTAAATCAGCGCCTACTCGGGGATTGACATGGTAATGAAGTCTTGGTCAGCTCCCTGAAAAGCCCCCCAGAGGTATGCCCCTTTCTGACAAATCCACCCTTTCACCCCATTGAGGCCTGGAAATTATCTCAGAACATGGCAACATCTGTGCGCAGGACCCCCGACACTGGAGCCGAGCCCGCCTATTCCCCTCCTGTGCCTCACATGGAGTGAGGCCAGGCCCAGGCGCTCCTGGGGATGTAGCTCACTGGCCCCGTGGCCCCCTCCCTCTTGGTCCTTCCCAGATCCTTTGTGTCTTCCCGTGGGATCCTTACCCTAAGCGCCAATGCTTGGAGGCTGAATGGGGACCTTTCCCCTACTCGTTTTCAGACGTTAAAGGTGGAAGGTAGAGCTAACTTACTCCCTATACACTTGCTAACAGAAAATCTTATAATTACGGCATGGGGAAAACCAAGCCAAGGCAGGGGGCGGGGTGGAGCTAATGAATTTTGCTCAGACTCTAGCAAACAACATTTGCTCAACCAATAAGTAAGTGAATTTGAACTTAATTTAGCTGGCCCAGGTCAATAAAATGCTTCTTGGGAAAGCAGTAGGGCTGGCAGGGTCTGGAGACTAGCATTATCTGCCTCCTCTATGTGCCCTGGCTGATACTGCGATTTCATTTAATTTAGTTTGACATTTACGAACTCTTGTCGGAGGAAAAATGGAGGTTTCTGGGTTCCATTTGCTGTAACTTCACCTGAGTATACACAGGGGAAAGTAGGAGAATAAAGGTCACATTTGGTTAAAAAACGGCTGCCAGGCCAGGCCTCCTCTGCAGGGTGGGAAGGCCTGAGTCAGGCCCCTTCAACTGGGCATTTCTGGGGCATACCTGAGGACAGGGTATGGCGTGTACAGGACAAGCTATATTTTGTTTTGCTGGTGTTCTTACATTACATTTTATTTATTTGTTTGTTTGTTTATGAATGGGGGGGGTGGCACACACCAGGGTAGCCCATAGAGGACAGTGTGTAGTAGTCAGTTCTTGCCTACCCTATGAGGCCCAAGGGTTGAACTTTGATTAGCAGGCTTGCAGCAGATGCCTTAGTCCACTGAGCCACCTTGCCCACCGACCCTGACCCCTTCTCATTTGCTCTGTTACCTGTGTCCAGATGCCAGTGGCTGCATAAAAAGTGCTTGCCTGGGCATCCTCAGCTAGCAATGTATAGAATGGTTCTTCCCAAAGGAGTCCAAGATGATCTGGATGGGAGAGGCTCCCAGAGGGTTTGAACACTTGGTCCTAGCTGCTGAAACTGTTTGGGAAATGTAAAGACTCCTTAAGAAGCAGAGCCTGGCCAAGGGAAGCAAGACACTCAGGAGAGGCCTCTCTCCACTTTCTTGTCAGCTTCTTGTAACAAGAAGCCACCTCACACAAGGTCCTTGCCACAGAGCCCCCGTCACCACACCCACCCTCAAACCAGCAGCCTAAATATACTCTTACTCCTTTAGGTTGCTTCTATGAGGTACCTCATAGAGCAACTAGAAAATACAGAACTCAGGCCTGCACTGTAGGGGAACAGGCAAGGCCACAGTGATGCCAGGTTTACCTCAGACTCCCTTTGCTTCCCTTCAACACCCCTCTCAGAATGACTCCAGAGTCTTCTTGATGTATCAAAGTCGATGCTTACACTCGACTGCTCTTCTCCGTCAGGATGGACCGACAGACAGGCCACCACCCTGACCTCTCTGCCCACTCCTATCTGGGATCCTAGACCTGAGGTCTCATGGCCTCATTTCAGCCCTGTCTGCCTGAGCACCTCTCAATGGAGCAGTGGGTCAGGGACAAATTAAGTAATTCCCTCCTCTTTATTGAAGTCCCAAGCCCCAGCACCTCAGAGTATAACCTGATTTGAAGATAGAGTTCACACAAGGGCAGCCAAGCTAAAGTGAGGTCCCCAGGGTAGCCCCAATCTACCTGACCTCTATCCTTGTAAGAAGGGAAAATTTTGCCAGCCAGTGCTGGCGCACACCTTTAATCCCATCACATGGGAGGCAGAGGCAGGAGGATCTCTGTAGAGTCCGAGGCCAGCCTGGTCTACAGAGTGAGTTCCAGGACAGCTAGGGCTACACAGAGAAATTCTGTCTCAAAATACCAAAATAAAAGTGGGGGAAGAGATTTTGACACAAACATGCTGAGGGGATAAATCTGTGAGGAGAAACAGACATCTATATGCTGAGGAGAGAGGCCTGGGCCAGTCCTTTCTCCTGTTCCTCAAAGTAGCAACCATAGAGACACTTGGTCTTCCACATCAGACTTCAGAACCACAGGGCAAGACGTCCCTGTTACATAACCCACACAGTCTGAGGTGCTTTGTTACAGTAACTCCAGAAAACTAACATCCATGCAAGGTCTGTAGGGCACACGGGTCCCTGGCCCCATCCCAGGGGCATAGCACCCCTCCAGGGCCCGAGCCGCCTTCCTCCTTCGTGAAGATTGGCAGGTGATGACCCCACTGCTGTGCACACCTAGGACACAGCATGCCACTTGTGGAGAGACGTAGGAAAATGACTGCGTTCAGGGCTGAGTCTCACAGGCCACTCACATGGTCTTTGAGGTGACAGATGGTTCAGATATAGACGCAGAGATAGGGAGATGAAAGATGTGGGCCAGAGACCCCAGCCCCTCCCCCAGCCCTCACTCCAATGATAGTTGAAAGCAGTGTGTCTAGAATAGTATCTTCATTCCTCAGTTTCCCCGACAATGTCTCCCCAGGCTTGTCACTTCATTAAAACTTGTCTTTTCTATTCCATATGGAGAGATACCTTGCCCAGCCTAGACACAGGGGTGTGGGAGGTGGAGAGGTGCCTTGGTCCTGTCTCAACTAAATGATGGGACAGACTTAGTAGACTTCCTATGAGAGGCCTAACCCTCTCTATGGAGCAGATGGGAGGGGGGAGTGAGGGGAGTGGGAGGGAAGGAGGGAGGGGAAACTGGGATTAGAATGTAAAAAATAAATTAATAAAAGAAAGTTAAAAAAAAATCTTTCCTTGCATCATCCTGCCCTCAACTAAGCATTTCTCTGAAGCCGCGGGGCTTGTTTTCTTCCTTTTAGGAATGCCATCACCTCTCCTGAAGCCCAGTTTACAATAGCCAATCCAGGCACCACTGTCATGTCAAAAAGCTGCTTACCCTCTAACAGCTGAGGAGAGAAAGGCTGACTATGCCCACACGTTCCTTGGCCAGGGCTGTCACCAGCCTCTTCACAGCATTTGACTTGTAAATTTTTTATCTTTATGCTGAAGTCCAAGCGTGTGTGTGTGTGTGTGTGTGTGTGTGTGTGTGTGTGTGTGTGTGTGTGTAAGAGAGAGTCTGTGTGTAAATGTACGTATATCTGTGTGTGCACTGTGTATGTGTTTCTGTGCTTGTATTTGTATGTACATTATGTACACACACAGACCACCTGGGGAGAACATCCCAGAGCGTCATCTTTCTCTGTTCTCTCTACTCCACCACCAGCATTCAGAGTCCACCCGCCCCCTGTGCCTCCAGCACCCTCCTCTCAGGGCCTCTGGCCCTTCCCACTGGCCTCCTCCCCGACCCTATAAAGACATGTTTCACAGCAAACCCACTCATCTCTTCGTGGTGGAGGAACCGGGCAGTGTGGTGTCTTTAGTCTGACCCAAACCCCTCTCTTCCTCTGCTGCAGCCTCTGTTCTGCTGCCTTGCCCTTCCCCAGTCTTCTGAACTTCCTGTTAGGGTAGCCACCTTTACACTCTTCCCTGGACTACAAGGCCAATAGAGACCTGACCTGTATGTAACCCTTAGATCCACAGAGGGTCCTTTAGAAGTGCCCTGGACACACGGGAACAAAGGACATGCATGACACTCCTGCAGCCAGGGACTTTTCTTTCAGACTCACAATTCATTGATGCCATCAAAACCATCTTAGTACCTAATAATTCCAGTTTTCTGGGTTTGCTTTTGTTTTGTTTTGTTGGTATTTGTTTTGTTTTGTGGTAGTGGGAATCAAAGGTAGAGTTTCACACACGCTAGGCAAATGTTCTAATAGTGAACTCCAGCCCAGATTAAGAACTCCGCTCACTATACAGATGACTTCTGATCATATTCTAAGAAAACCAGGCAAGGTGCAGCAACCAACTATGAGGAGTTTGCCTTGAAGTGAGAAGTGTACCAGTCCAGGAATAGGGCGAGGTCAAGGAGAGCACGGTGGGTAGGAAGATGGGGGGTGCCCTGGAGAGGAATTGTCAGAAAGGCTTAACAGTGAGGGGGCACATTTGAGTAGGCCCTTGCAGGGGGAGCTTTTCCCTACAGAAAGTGAGAGGGTGTGAGCCCAGGAGACAGCCCACAAAGCCACACAGAAAGCTGGCTGAGCCATTAAGAGCACTTTCCAAAGGAGTGTGTCCTTTTTGGATGACACTGGCAGCTACACACAGAACCAGAGCGAGCTTTGAGAGTGCCAAGGCCTTGAACACAGACTCTAATGTGGCATCTGAAGTGATTAAGATAAACTACATTTTAATAAAATATTGTACAAAATTGAAACCAATTCATGCCGAACAATACTTTCTACTGTTATGAGTGTGGGTGTTTTGGCTGCCTGTATGTCTGTGTGCCACATTCATGCCGTGCCCACAGAAGTCAGAAGAGGGCATTGGATCCCTTGGAACTGCAGTTAGAGAAGGTCATGAGCTACCAAGTGGGTGCTGGGAATTGAACCAGAGTCCTCCGGAAGGGCAACCAGTGTTCTTAACCCTGAGCCATCTCACCAATCCTATATACACAGTTTTTAAAGATAGGAACAATAATCATAGATTTTGCTTTCTGGTTTACTTTTGCCCTGAAAAGAATGTGACCTTTGAGTGTTTCAAGACACAAGTTTGATGCATTTGGTTTTTTGCCTCCACCCCCTCTCCTTGCTGTTTTGTTAACAGTAATCTCCTTGGTTTTTGAGATAAAGACAATGTTCATGACCCGGTACCCACAGCTCCCTCATTTCTGTCTGTGTTTCTCACAAATTTGTCCCCTGCATAATGAAAACCTCTCAGCTGAACCCTTCAACTCAGCAGCTGGAAGCTCTCTCACATAGAATTCTGCTCAGTGACATCCTTTTCCTCTGTTACCTCAGGCACGGCCCAAAGCCCAGGCCACTGACTGCCAGCCTGGATGGAGCGGATGCCCCTGCATCCTGCAGGAAGCTGCAGCCCTCTGCCGGGAGCAGCAACTGTGAAGAGGTCAGGCTCTGGGGAAACTGGACCATACTGGCCTGAGTAACCCGGGATGTGAGAGGAAGGTGTGTGCAAATGAAGCTGGTCATTAGTGGCTTGATTGAGGATTTCTAAGGAAAGGGAGGAGGTAACTTGAATACTAGGGGCTTAATTAAAGGGACAGGTGAACAGCTACCCCAGCAGGGCAGTCATCCACTCTGTCCCCAGTCCTCCCTACTGAACTCCCAACACTGGCCTGGGTCAGCATTAAGGGGCCATCTTGGCCATTTTTGATAAAATTTCTCAAAACTTATCAAAGAAGCTGCAAAGTTATCGTCAGGGTTGAAGGCAGGCTTCCAAACATCCACTAACCTTCAGCATGACTTCCCATATGTTATTAACTACTGCGCAAAGCTCTGTAAAATGAGCTAGCTCAGTCTGGCAGGCCTCAGGTAATCCCATGAAATAAGAAAGCAGTCACTTTCTGTGAGGTGTGAGAGGGCCCTGGTCTTTCGTTTTCCATGTTATCTGGGGACCCAACAGCAGCCACTGTGGCTGGCCACACATACAGGCTGATTTTCTTTCATAGTCTCTCACTAACCTCAACATTCAAAGCTCACAGAAGCCGGCTGAAGCAAGACAGAAGATAATGCTCAGAGGACAGGGCGGACCCTGAAAATGAAGCCAACTGTAGCTCAGTGGGCCGCAGTGAGGCAATGAGAGACAGACAAACATCACAGAAAGATGAGGCAAATGGTCACTGTTTATGGCAAAACAGAAGCCGACTAACTTTGGGGTCATACATGACAGTGGAAAGCTACATGTTTGCCATCCCCCTAAAGTCTGGCACACCACCCCCAATCTCTCCCTTAAAACACAGGTTGGAACTAATAGGGTGGCCTGACCTGGCCCTCCTGTCTCCTATATACTGTGATGCTGGGGTCCCTAGCCATCACTTCTCTTTTTCCCCCCTGAGGTACTCTATCCATAGCTCCAAGGAGCTCCCCAGATAGGGAGCCACGGTGAATCTGATGTTATCACTCACCTGCCGAAAATTGGCCATTGAACACCCATGGGAAGCATCCCTACTGGGTCAGCAGAAGAGCACAGGCCCAGTCCCTTAGGATGTGGTCTAGTCTGAAGCCCCCATCTTAATGCCTGTCTAAACAATTAGGCCAAGAGGGCGGGGCTGCCACAGCCTTGCATGCATACCCTCGACCTCTTTGTCCCCTTGAACTACCACTTGACACTCAAATAGGCAGGCAACAGTGCCAACCTCCAAAGACCATGGTGAGGAAGGAATGCAGAGGGGAAGCCCCATCTATCCAGGACACTGTCTGTCTCTCTGCAGCATGGTTGTAACTCTCAGCTCCTGCTCTAGCACCATGCCTCCATCCTCCCTGCCTGCCTCCATCCTCCCTGCCTGCCTCCATCCTCCCTGCCATTAGCAGTCATGGGCTCACCCTTTAGAATAGTTCTCCATAGACCCGAGCCCCAACCCCTCTGGCCTAGAAGCTTTTTCTCACTTTATAAGCTGGTCTTGAACTCACAGAGATCCAGCTTCCTCTGCCTCCCAAGTGCTGGGATTAAAGGTGTAAGCCACCAATGCCTCAGTCCTAAATCAAAAGAAGCACTGAGTAGCCTATGCCAAGAGGACATGCAGAGGCTAAGCCCCGCCCCTGCTTTCTGCACAACCTAGTTACATCAGTTACAACCATGCTGCAGAGAGACAGACGGTGTCCTGGATAGATGGGGCTGAGCGCTGTGTCCTGACCCATAGGCAGCAGGAGACAGACGGACAGACAGACAGATGGACGGACAGATGGATGGACGGACTGTCTGACTGGCTGAGAGCTGTGTCATGATCTGTAGGCAGAGAGAGAGAGACAGACAGACAGACAGACACAGTCAGACAAACAGACAGATGGACTGGCTGAGCCCTGTGTCCTGATCCATAGGCAGCAAGAGACAGACAGACAGACAGACAGACAGACAGACAGACAGACAGACTGAATGACTGACTGACTGACTGACTGACTGACTGACTGACTGACTGACTCTGAGCTTAGCATGGGCTTTTGAAACCTCAAAGCCCGCCGCCCCCCCCCCCGACATATTTCCTCCAATTAGGCCACACCTCTTAATCCTTTCAAATAGTGCCACTCTCTGGTGGCTAAACTTTTAAATATATGAGCCTATGGGACCATTCTTATTCTAACCACCATAGCTCCTTAGAAAACAACAGCACTATGGACACAGAAAGAATCAGCAAGACTGTTCAGCTAGCCAAGCAAGTCTGGACATCATGTACACAACAAAGCCAAGAGTCTTGGGTGTCCACCATCAGCCGTAGAAACTGACAAGGCTGTCCTCTTTCAGAACAGAAGTGATGGCCCCAAGGAAAAGGTGGTGAGGTCAGAATCAGGGATGACTTTAACGTCTTTCATCTCAAAACCAGGGGAAAAACTAAATGAAACTGCGATTGTGTGGATTTGAACAGTCTTTCTGGGCTGTGGCATAGCTCAGTGGCAGATGGCTCGCCTGACACACAAGGATCTGGCTTAGATGCCTGGCATTGAACAACAGAGCAAAGAAACCTCAGTGGCTCATTTTCCATTGACCCTGTAGGAAGCCATTTATTGGGACACAGTTGTGTGTACCGGACTCAAATGTTTACCGCTTCCGCATGGATTCCATTCATGTCCTTCAGCTTCTTAGACTTGGAGTTCCATGTGTGACCATGTTGCAACACACAGACATGCTCAATGCTGTAGCAGTACTCTTGGGTGGGGACTGCCAGGTCACACATAATGACATGGAGACTTACGAATTATTAATGCTCAGTCTTGGCTTAGGCTTTTTCCTAACTAGCTCTTCTAACTTAAATTAATCCATCTCAGTACTGCCCATCCTGCTTCCTCTGCATTTAGCTTACGACTCTGCCTTTCTCCCTCCCAGAGTTCTCTCTCTGCCCCAAAGTCCAGCCTCTACCTCCTGCCTAGCTATTGGCCTTTCAGCTTTTTATTACACCAATCACAACAAAACATCTTCACACAGTGCACAAATGTCCCACAATACAGGGCATCATGTGTGCTGATTTGGGGGCACTACATACCTCATTTAAAGACAACAGTCCACGGAGCCAGTAGGTAATACAGTAGAGAGAGAGAGTTTCCCAAGCACATTTTCCTGGTTCAGCTCTCATTCTCCCACATACTCCATGCCAGACACTCTGGGAGATCCAAAGCTGGGGCAAGGACCCAAAGAAGCCACCTGCCTTGGTGCCAAAGCCTGAATCCAAAGTTAGAATCCCCAAACAAATTCATCTCCAAATCTAGACTTCTCACAGGTTGACTCCCTGCCCTTAAAACCCTAAAAACAGACACCAAAACAGTTCAAAGTGAAATACGAAAGCAAAGGGTGTATGTAGCCTAGGAGTAGAGTGTGCCAGGCCCTAATAATACAAATGAACAAAAACCAAAATAACAAGAAAACCCTTCCAGCCTCCCCTCCTCATTGGCTGACCTAAGCAGCAGATTCTTCCTAAAACATAACCAGCCAGTTCCACTGAAAAAAAAATTCCCAGTTCTGAAAGGAAGGGGGTCCAATGAGTGGGCTTGGGTGGTCACATGAGCTCCAAATAGCAAGATATGGAAGACAGGAGGCCAGCTCAAACCACTGTGCAGTGGACCTGAATGCTGAACAAGAGGAGTGTTGCAGTGGCTAGCCTTCAAGAGGAGGGCATCCTTCAAGAGGAGGGCATCCTTCAAGAGGAGGGCATCAAGAAAGCCCTTGTCCCCGTCGCTTTGGGAGTGACAGTATGGAATCCCCCAACTCCAGAACTAGCCAAATGCCAGTGTTTGTACATCCTGGTCAAGTGGCCATCCGTCCACGCTGCTTACAGAGAAAATGAAGTCAGTACATCACATTAACTTAGAGTTTGAAATAAAACCTACCTCTGCTGGCAAAGAAAGAAAAGCCCACAGTAGCAAGCCCCAGACTGGACCCCGGTATCTGTCTGTCCTAGAACCTATTCCTGGAGAGGTAAAACAGTTCAGTTGCTTCCTTTCTCTCACGATTAAATTAGAGTTGTCCTTCCAGACAGTGTCAACTTTTGTGCTGTACTGGTATGTGGCAAATTGTCCTGGCTCCCACGAAAAGCTAGGTTGTTAAGTCATGCTGAGTCACTGGGTTTCCAGGGCCCCAGGGAGGTCACCAGCAGGTTGGGGCAGGCTGGGGCTGGCTGTGTCCTCTTTGCCCTCCATTCCAATGAAGGCAGAGCTTGGAGTAAGTCCAAGAAAGGGTGCACATGGGCCAATGCCTAGCAGGTCTCTCTCACAGGGCTGGAAGTGGCCCTGTCAGAGCTCCTAAGACAAGCTGCTAAGAAAACACAGGGAGATGGGGCCAGTGAACAGCATGGCGAGACTCGTGGGGAGAAATGTTCCCTCCAGTTACAAAAAATGGGCCCTTTAGCATCAATGCAGAAAGATGCCTTTGATCCAGCACTGTTGACATTTGCTTGAATTTCCATCATCTTCCACCTCCCAGGTAGAAGGATTATGGGAAAGTGCCAGCAGCCCTGGCCCAAGCTAAGGTTTGTTTTGTTTTTGTTTTGTTTTGTTTTAACTGTCACTTGGGAGTGGGGAGGGCAGTGTTGTGGCTCAGCAAGTGAAAGGACTTGCCCTTATGGCCAAGGATCTGAGTTCGGTATCCCCACAATGGAAGGAGAGAACTGCCTTCCTGCAAACTATCCTCTGACCTCCAAAGGCACACTAGCTTGAGAGCATGCATGCACACCAGCCACACACACACACACACACACACACACACACACACACCCCACCACCACCACCACCACCACCAACAACAACAATAACAACATATGAGAGTTTTTTAAAAACATGTACGCTGGGCAGGTAGGGCAGGATTATAATCCAGTTATCCAGAGGGCTGAGTCAAGAGGCTTGCTTATGCCCAACCTGGACAACATAATGATACTTATGTCAAATAAAATAATGAAAAATTTAGAACTGCATCATGTACAAGGCCATCTGGGGACTCCTTGAGGCCTAGCTCCAAAGTCATAGTTCACTTCTGCATGATCTAGGGGTGGCCAGGAGTCTCATTTTAAAAGTGTGAATTTGGGACTGTAGAGTTGGCTCAGTGGTTAAGAACACTGACTGCTCTTGCACAGGACCCAGGTTTGATTCCCAGCACCCATATGGCGCTCACAACTGTCTGTAACTCAAGGGATATGACTCCTGCACACAAAATAAAGTCAAATTATTAAAAACAGTGTGAATTCCTTCCAGTGCTGCGCACGTGACCCCTGTTCTAAGGGGGGCTGGGCAGGACTGAACTACACAGTCCAGTGACGCTTGAGGTCTGAAACTCCTTCTGACCACTTGTCACTCTGAGCAGAGAAGACACAGGATGGTCACCTGCAGGCAGCATTGCTATGTTCCTCTCCAGAGCAAATCTCACCAGCTACCCATATTTGACTGACAAGAAGGGATGAAGATAAGGAAATACATGGTTTAAAATAGTTTAAATGAAGCTGAGAATGGCTGTGTACAACTATAATCTGAGCACACAGGAAGCTGAGGCAGGAGGACCACAAAATTTTACTTCCACCCCTCTGTACTTTGACAATTATGTTTAAAATAAATCACTCTGTATACCTGCCACACTGGCCACCTCCATATACCATGAACACCTGTGTACAAATGCCTTGGACTGTTGGCTGTTCTCTCTCCCAGAATGCCATTCCCCAGATCATGTCATGCTTACCACCTTTCTTCCTTCAAACCTCTGCTCAAATGTCACCTTCTCAATGTAGTCTCTCAGAGCCTCTTTATCCAAAATTGCTTCTGATGCTTTTCATTCCCAATTCCTGCCTTGTTGTCATAGCTTCATCCATCCCACAGTAAACTATTCATCTATTCTCCAGTGTGCCTGCTTTCTCTCACCTCACAAGAATGAAAGATTTTAATGATAACATATTTACCAGCATTTTATAAGCTGGGAGAGTTTCTTGGCATACAGTAGGTGTTCAGTATCTACTGAATACATGGGCAGGTGGATGGATGGATGGATGGATGAGTGAATGGGTGGGATGGGTGGATGGATGGATGGATGGATGAGTGAATGGGTGGGATGGGTGGATGGATGGATGGATGGATGGATGGATGGATGGATGGATGGATGGACAGGGATGTTGAGAGGGAGGGATAGAACACGGGTGAGAGGGGAAAATGGATGGATGGACAGATAGGAGGTAGATAGATAGATAGATAGATAGATAGATAGATAGATAGATAGATAGATAGGTGAATGGATAGATGAGTGGATGGATGGATGGATGGATGGATGGATGGATGGATGGATGGATGGATGGATGGCTGCATGGATGGATGGATGCATGGATGGATGCATGGTCTTTGGGTTCCATTTCCCTAGTGCTATCAGTCACATAGTTGTGATTTCTGTGTTCAACAAACACAGGCGGGATGGGAGCTCACTGACTTCCATCTTTGTGCCCCACTTCATTTGTTTGACTGCTGAAATGTTTTCAACAGATCTGTTTGCGTACTCATTAACTCGTGTAAACGTTCATAAAAGGACTATGACAACAGCTTCTGACATGTTTCCTCTTGCCTTCACTCCAGACTAATTACATGATCACCCAATAGGCTGCTGATGCCAACAGGGTTATCCTTTTATTGTGCTTCCAAGTGACAGCTCCTCTCTGGGATCACACCTACAGACGGAGTGTTTACCTTCCCCATTACTCCAGCACCATTAGGCTCTCTGTGTGACTCAAGGATCCTCAAGGAAGACAAAGACATAAGAGCCCCCTCCCTTGACTCTGCCACTGACCTCATCCATTCCCACCCAGGCTGGCAGAAAAATACCTCTACCTTTCAAAGGGATGTACTCAAAAGTGGGCTCTAACCATGGCATCTCCTCCCTTGCTGTGTCGAGTCATTGTCTCCACTATTTATCTATTCATGAACACCAGATGCCACAGAACCAAACTGTGGTTTCTCTGCCCTTGTCACTGTACGGAGATCAAACCCATCACTCACATTCTCACTACATCCCCCACCCCCACCCCCACCCCATTTCTTGATGCAAGGTTTCTCTGTGTAGTCCTGGCTGTCCTGGAACTCACCTCATAGACCAGGCTGGCCTTGAGCTCACGGAGCTCTGCCTGCCTCTGCCTCCTGAGTACTGGCGTGTGCACCACCACCTGGCAATTTCACTCCCTTTCAACAGATTCTCCCATATGTTCAGCAACGCCTGAGCCAGCCACACATATCAGCAGACATTACCTGGGAGCATCTGGGGTGCCCTGTTCCAAGTGAAATTAGGGACCTCCATGGGGGAACATCCAGAAACCAACTTGTAATAGATACAGGGAGCCAGTTCAAGCAAAGGGACGGGAACACTCTGTGAGTAACATCTATGAAGGACTTGAGAATTCAGGACTTTTATACTCAGCCCCCAGAGTTCATTTCTGCCCTTTTTGGTCTTAGAGGACTCCAAAGTCAGAAGTTCTATCCTCAGCATTCTGAAGGAATAGCTCAAGGTGCCTTTCTCACCCAGGCATCTTCACAGATCAGAGCTTAGCTAAAACAAATGCAAGATCTCACACAAGCACTTCTTTTTAAAAGAGGAAGAGTGGAGAGGAGGAGGAGGAGAGAGAGGGAAGGAGGGAGGGGAGGGGAAGGGAGGGAGAGTGGAGAGGAGAGGAGAGGAGAGGAGAGGAGAGGAGAGGAGAGGAGAGGAGAGGAGAGGAGAGGAGAGGAGAGGAGAGGAGAGGAGAGGAGAGGAGAGGGCCCACGTGTATATGGTACCCACAGAAGTGAGGAGGGGTTGCTGAAAAAAGGAGTTGTAGATGTTCTTAAGGGCTCAGCCATCCCTCAAACTCAGGTAAGAACATCTTGTTTCGATCATATGATCAACCACTGAGTTCCTTAGGTCTAACAGATAAGTGAGGAAGCATACACAGTCTGAAAAACAGTTATGCCATGTCCATGTAAAACTCTGGCTCTCAATGGGTGTCCCGAGCAGCTGAGTAATAGGGTCCTCTTAGGCATTGTGTACAAGGTGAGTGGAACACTCCAAATAAAATCACAGAGAAGGGCTACCGTCTCCCATCTCAAATGTGACAAAAGGAGGTAAAACCATCAGACCAGTGTCCTTTGCCAGGGTGCCATCCACCCTCCACGGTGCAGCGCCAGGGTGGGCCCACTGCTAACATTAAGAGCTGGGCTCCTCTCTCTGCAGCCAGGGTTGAGGGCACAGCAGGCCATCTTTCCTCTAACCCTCATAGAAGAGCCTGGCCTTTCCTCCCGCAAGGGTAGTGGTTCTCAGCCTACCTAACACTGCGACCCTTTACTACAGTCCCTCACGTTGTGGTGACCACCAAGCATAAAATTATTTTATTGCTACTTCATAACTGTAATTCTGCTTCTGTGAATGAATCATAATGTAAGTATCTGATATGTAAGGTATCTGATTTGTGATTCTGTGAAAGGGTTGTTCAACACCACCCCTCCCCCACGAACCCACATCTCAAAAACCACTGCCCACGGGCAATGACCAGGACACAGTATCCTAAAGACACAGTGAAGTTGGTTACGTTATATGGTATTTCTGAGAAATCATTAGGTATCTGTGGTAAATATGTCCTCCAGTAAAGCTAGCATTTCTCCCAAAGAATTAAATAGATGTGGAGCATTTCCAGAAAGTTAGGGGCCACTCAGTAGCAAGGTTTGGTTCACATTCTTTGAGGTCAGAAAGGCACGGGCTGGGACTCCTTGGGTTAGAGTTTTCCCCTCCAGTCTAGACTGTCCCAGACAGGTGACCCGGCATTGGCCCTTGGCCATACCTATGAGCAGTAAGGTTCAGTAGCAACAAGTGGAGAGACCTGACTCTTTACAGAGAACCCTGGGACCCACCATGACTCACCTGAGCATACATGGCAACAGTGTGTCTGCTGAGAGGAGGTGTAAAGGAATGAAGGACCAACTAGGGAGAGATGGGCGTGCCCACAGCTCAAGCTGTGCACCAGGCTGTGGCAGGGGCATAGCTCTTCAGCTATGAAGAGACCCACTGAGACCCCAAGAGAAGGAAGGAGGGAGAAAAAGGGAAAAGAAAGGGGGCAGGAAAGGAGGGAAAGGAAGAAGTGTGAAGGGGGCAGGGTGGGGGAGGGGGAGTTGCAGCCTCAGCTGGGTCTCTCTTCCCTGGCTGTGTGTGCAATAATAACACAAACAGAAAGAGTGAGCCAGCCATGCTTCACTGAGGGGTTTGCCCTCCTGCAATGCTGCGACTCCTGGCTGTTTTCTCAGGCCATGTCACTAAAGATGTCTTGTGTTAGCTGCCAACAGCTACTACCTAAGGGCTCCCACACCCACTCTCTGGGAACTCAGGGCTTTTGAGTCCAAGCCATCAGTCATCTGGTCTCTCTCGGAGGCCATGCAATTATTTTACAAGGTGTGTGTGTGTGTGTGTGTGTGTGTGTGTGTGTGTGTGTGTGTGTGTGTGTGTGTGGTGCACATGCATACAGATGTATGTGTGCATATTTTTAAATAGAGTGAGACCACATGGGGTGATGTTGTCTCCCAAGAGCCAAGCACACTCTAACAAAGCCCCAGTGCCAGGCACTTCTATCATGGGGTAACCAACATCTCCCTAATTAGACTTAACATTTATTCAATAGAAAGGAATTCACATGTTACTGAAAACCCAGCCAAGTACTTATGGCTGGAGAGGTCATAGACCCCACAGGAAAACCTCTTACTGTCATTTTCCTAAGCCAATACACTTTCTCACTATATTCTAACTACTTATGCTCACTGGTGAGTGTTGTTCTTACTGTATCAAAAAAGCTGCTTTCTGCAACAGATGGAGACTATTATTGAGATCCATGACTGGTCCAAATGCAGAGAATAAATGACTGTGGCGTGCCTAAACTCACTCTACATCCCTGCAATGCAACCCTATATCCAAGGCTCCTAAAAATCATGGGAGGGGAGATAGGCAGATTTTAACAGGTATCCTGGACTGATATTGCTAAACCCTGTTCGCTAGGCATAACATGGAAAATGCACCCATTAAATCTCAACAATATGGTTTCCTGGGTAAGACTGACAGGGTGGCATCACCACATGCCATGTGGGCAGGGGAATTTCTACATGGTCCCATCCCTAGAGGAAAAGCTACAGGTGACCAATGGCTACTGAGAGAGAATAAATTAGTTTCTTCAGGGATGAGCTCCCACATTGGGTGTCCAATCCCAAATAGTCAACCCTGGGTGCATGGACTTATGAGCAAAGCAACATAGACTCAGTAGACATGTTTGTGCGTGCACGCATGTGTGTGAGTGTGTGTGCTACACACACTAATTAAAGAAGACAGCAAGTATTTGGAGAGGAACACTGCAGTAATGCAGATGCAAAGCTCCATTTAAGAGTTTTCAAGAGAAAATTAAAATACAAAATAAAAATAATAAAAATAAAAATGAGTGTGTGGCCTAATCCACATGCCTTTCCTCCAGGCTTCTGCTGAAGGGCAATGTCCACATCTCAACAGGCCACACCCAGTGCCACCCTGCCAAAAAGATGACAGGATGACATAGGGGCTCCAAGAGGCTGAGCAGATCAGCCCAAATCCCTGTCTGTGTCCAGCTCACAAGCCTTGAGGGGTCCTGGCTTTCTCAGTCAGCTGCAGTCACCTCCTGAGGATATGGCCCATGTCCTGCCCTTTCTCAGAGAATGAGGCTCAGGCAGAGGCGCGTGCAGGAACAACAATGACTGACACGTGGTGGGGGGAGGGCTTGCAAGACCAACAAGAGTGCTTTCCCTTTAACTGCAGAGAAGTCTGTGAATTACTGTGGTGGTGGTGGGGGGAGGTCTCTGGAAAGAATACCTAAATATGGAGGGGGGGGGTCGTCAGACTATTTTTAAAAACAAGTTTTCCCACCCGGATTCGAGCCACCAAAGCCTAGGACGATGATGATGGGCCCAGTGGCCCGCAGAGCTAACACCAGAGCTGCAGGCGCACCCACGGAGCTCTAGCGGCCACACCCCGTCGGGGGTGCGGCAGGGGTGCCCCAGGCGCACGTGGTGCGGGCTGTGGGCTCGAGTAGACTGCAGTCGTGTACTTGGCTGACTGCAGCTCGGCAGGCGCGCAAAAGAGGCTGGAGCCAAGCGAGGCGGGGGCAGCGCGCACAATGTGTTTCTTGTTAGGGACTCCCAGGCCGGGCCAGGTTTTGCTTTTGGTGCGACATTATAATATTAAGAAGTAGTTTGATTCCGTACAAGCCCGCCCTTGTTGCAGGCTGCTTGCGGGTTCCCACGGACGCCAGTGGGCAGACGCGGGTGGCCTGGGCGCTACGCTCGCTTGGCGCGTCGGACTGGGGGGCGCCCAGCGGGTTGCGGCCTGGGGTCCCTGCGGTGACCCCGGCACCCGTGGTGGCCCGACCCGCGGTGCGCGCCTCCCGGTGGTGCAGACTTGGCGACGCCAGCCCCGGCTCTCGCCAGTTCGCAGGCGGCCAGGGATTGTTTTCCAAGACAGTATCACTAAGTCCAGTTAATTTTCTTTTTTTAATTTGGTGACCGGAATAGAAGTCCCAGGAAAATCCTTTGTGAATGCCAAATGTGACCACAAATCGGGGCACTTTACAGTATTGGAAACACAATATTTGTAGCGCTCCATAGTTAAATCGTCCTCTTCCGCCAAACTTCCGAAGCTTTCTTTGACATGGCTGGAAAGTGATCTTCTAAAAGGGGATCAGAAGGTGGCAAGCATTTGGGTTTGGCGCGGCTCCTTTTTTTAAACCTGGGGCTCGAGATACTCAGGTAAACAGCACCGTGCGGGAATCCTAGAAGGAGTTATGGCCGGAATTGTGGCAGAGAGAGGGCAGGCCAATTTAAGGCTAAGCCATTGTAGTAGCAGCGGCGCTTTGCTAATGCCATTTATTAGCTGTGTCTGACACGAAGTTAAGAGGTTAGGCAAGTGTTCAAAAAAAAAAAAAAAAAAAACCCAAAGAGAAAAATAAACTTCCTCTTGTTTGTTTTTCGTGGCTTTGCTCACTCTCCTTCATTCCTAGCGCCCCTCATCTGAGGCCTTTTTAAACCCAAATTAGGTTTATCTGGTTGCAGGATAAGGGCTCCCTCTTGCCAAGGTATTAAATAAACACGTAAAGAAAAAAAAAAAAAAAAAAAAAAACTCGAATCCTTATGCAACCCAGATGCTTTTTCCTCGAAAACCACTACAAACCCGGATAAGACAGATAACAGCCCTGACCGGTTGTGCGCCTACCCCCTCCCCCAAATCCCCTGCAACACCTCCCCCCCCCCCAACGCCCTTGGGTTTTAAGGCCAGCAGAGAACGATTGTATTCGGGATCTCTTCTGCAGGGCAGGGGATGAATAACTGCCGCTAACACTCTTGGCCGTGGATGGGCACCCTTGAGGGATCCGGGTGTCATAAACTATCCGGAAATGTTGGCATCTAGTTCCTAAAAGGGAACTTTCCCAGGAGATAAAACCCCGGACAGAGAGAGAAGGTGACAGCGTCTCCAGGCTGACTTTCAAGTTTCTGTACTCTTGGTGATGTCAGGCAAAAACTCAGCACCGTGGAGGGGTTCGCCCACCCCCTAACACCCCTCCCCCCCGCGCGCTTTTGTAGCGGAAATGAGCACGCACGCAGATGCGGGAGCATCATGCAGAGATGCAGAGGAGCCAGAGGACCGCAGGCAGCAGGGCAGCCTATCATCTCTCAGGGTGGGGGGTGGGGCTGTTCTGGAAAAGTCTGATGCTTTTTGCATAACCACTAAGGATTTCTAAGAGAATGGCAATAGAATGAAGGGAGGGAAGGGGGGGGGGAGCGGATAGTGGTCCTTCAAAGATTTTTTTTTTTTTTTTCGAGTCCAAGCCGTCCAGGCAAGGATCAAGAAGATCCAGGGGAATAAATAAATCTTGCCCTGAGATGAGACAGTGACCTCCTTCGCATCCACTTCTACCCTCCCTCCAGCTCCACGCCTCTGTTGCAAAAACAAATGAAATAAAGCAAAACCTTTCGCTTTGGCAACGTCCAAGCCACATTAACGGCCCCTTTTGCGAAGGCAGAATTCTTTCTTCTCCCTCTCCTAGCTTTTTTTTTCCACCCTCGATCTCCTACAGCCCCCCCCCATACACACACACACACACACACACACACACACACACACACCCTTTCTCCTGTTCTTTTCTTCTCGGTCCTCCTTCCTTCCCCCAAATCACTCGAAACTTAAGACTTGCAGAGGCTGCAGGTGCGCGCAGGCTGACGGCCCGGTCAGGGCGAGCCTGGGACCGCCGGGCCTTGCAGGCATTGATCAGCTGGGCGCGCGCGCTGAGTGACGGCGCCGTTGCCATGGCAGCCGCCTGAGCGGCGCCGCGAGGACAAGGCTGCAGGGCGGCGTGAATGGGCGGCGTCACGCGCCTGGCGCCAGAGAGTCTGCTCCGGGGCTCCGGCTCCGGCCCCGCCGCGGCCTGGCCCGCGCGCCGCCGCCGCCGCCGCTGCTGCCAATTCATCACCTGTCAGGGATCACTCGGGGGGTCACGGGCGGAATGGACACAGCTGTGAGAACAAAACCGA
This sequence comes from Cricetiscus sungorus, assembly GCA_030556225.1. Taxonomy (NCBI): domain Eukaryota; kingdom Metazoa; phylum Chordata; class Mammalia; order Rodentia; family Cricetidae; genus Cricetiscus; species Cricetiscus sungorus. The sequence goes on along the minus strand of JANBXA010000651.1, from coordinate 86,048,724 downwards.
GGGGAAGAAAGGCGAGAGCTCCCAATTGCGCCAGATGTGCAGAGAGGACCTTGAGACTCGCCCCCGCCGCGCCGGCTCCTCCCGCCCCCTCCCCGTGCCATCGCGCGGGGATAGTAGCCAAGGAGGCCAGGCCCGAACCTGCTTCTGATTATCGCGCGTGGCCTGGACACGGTGGGGGGATAGGAAGGGGGTGGCTGGGCTCGGGGAACTACAGAACCCGGCTGTTGCTTTAAGCGGGGGGGGGGCGCGCCCCAGTGGGTAGCTGGGGCGGCCAGTATTTCCACCAGCAGCAGCCCCCACCCCCCCGCCGGAAGCCCTTCACACCTTCCCACCACCCACGGATCCCTCCCTTACTGCAGCTGGGCGCGTCCTGCAGCTGGGACCATTTGAACTTCAGGGCTCTCAGATGGAAATCCACATCCACACCAATTGGCAGATTTTTATATGCTATTATAAACCACCCCGGAAAAAAAAAGGCTCCCATCCAGGGCCCCCAAAACATAATTTCAAGAAATGTCAACCCGGGCTTGCTGTGACAGACAAGTCATAGTAACTAGTAACTCCGGCCTTTGCTCAGCCATTGACTTGCACAGTTTCACAATCCCCTTAAAATGATCTTTAAGTGAATGCAAAAATGGGGTAGTGTGCCAACAAAATCGGATTCAGCGCAGCCGGGCAGACTGGACTCTGGCATGGCAGCCAAAGAAAGAAACGCCAGAGAACTTTCACCATATTTAGCAATTTTACTATATCAGGGTACAAGAATGGTCTTGGGAGAAGGCGCTCATGCGTTGTTGATATCTGCCAGTGTGTGGAGCGAAGCTGCACAGTGCTCACTCGTTATCATCCAGCCCAGGGCCTTTCTGTTGGGATAATGAGACTGGCACGGGTGCTAACATACGGTGTCCTTGGAAAAAGCTAAGAATGCGTCAGTATCGCAGAGATGCAATGTCCAAGAATCATAAGTAATAATTTGAGAATCCCAGAGATGTTTGTTTACATTGGCTATTATTGTAAAATACTCAAGAGTATAACATCATGAACCAAAAGTGTCAAAACAAAATCTGTTCTGCTGTGGCACGTATGTGACAGAAACACATGCACACGCAGTACATCAAGAGGCTCGAACTGTGCAGGGACTCAGATAGTAAACCACTTCCAGGCTTAATAACGGAGGCAGGCGAGTTGTCAATCGAACTCTGTCACTGACTTGCAGGCGGCACTGCAGGGCTCGCGCAGATTTCCCTGCAAGGCAGCATCCCTTTGCAGCCTCCACACCAAGGTGGCCTGATTTTACCACCTCTTCGGCACTGGACTCTGCCTCCCTAGAGAGAAGCCCAGGGGCACATGGCTGTCACGTGGAGGTCAGAGATTGCCTGGCCCACCAGCTGAGGAATTAATCATTAATTGAAGGGAAAATACTGCCCCCCCCCGTTGCGTAGTGTTGCCCGGATTCTGCCTTCTTCCTCTTTCCTACATTCTTATATGTGGTGGATGGGGGGTGGGGGGAGTCAACATGATACTACCAGTTTACCCTTTCTATTTTTATTTATTTTTAGAGAAATATTTTCCCTCCAATATACGGTAGTCTTCTGCAAAGCAAGGATTCAGTGTGAATGAGGGTACTGGAGTCGAGAGCTCCAAACTTTCTAAAATGTTGCTGCATCTAAAAAGAGTGCCGAAAGATTCCTAACCTCATACGTAACAGCATTTGCTTTAATAACAGCGATAGGCTGTCAGTCAATAGCTAGGACCACCAACCTGACAAAGAGCTTCCCAAGAGCCGAGAGTGCTGGAATGTGACACCAGAAATCACGATTTGTGCATAATTAATCGCGTCACTTTGCCACCTACACTGAAGGACACAGACCAAGGGCAGTGTATGTAGTTCAGTGCACAAACCCTACTAATGACCTCCGACTAATGGAGTCATTATACCAACCCGACCTCATTCTTGGGGGACGGAAGAGGGAGAATCCTGAACGTGCCGGGTCCCTCGGGGCTTCTCTGCGGTCTGAGGGAGACCGCACAGTGTTAGCTACAATACTCCAGTCACTGAGTTTCCCAGAAGGCCTCCCGCTTTGCTCCAAGTTGCAAAACCCCGCGCTCAACCTGTCCTGAATGTGTACCTGGGTAGTTCTCTTTTCTCCCCCTCTCAAATATGGCTTTTCTTGATCTCAAAAGAAGAAACTCGCTCTGCAAACGTGACTTCCTAACGGCGCGCTTCTTTTCCCTTCAGCAAAGGTCGCTGTCTTCACTGACGCTAGCGACCTATGACTTCCCCTCTGCTGAGCGGAGACCTTGGGGCAACAGACAGCCCTGGGGCGGGGATGACTTGCTCCGGGCACATCCCCAGGGCGGGGAGGGGGGTCCTACTGCTCTGGGATGGGAATCAGGCGTGCACATTTGCACACCCGGGGCCCCTGAACTACCAGCGCACACTGTACTCAATTTACCACCCCAGCTGGGCTCACGCGCGCTCCGCCCACCCCACGGGCATTGGCTGCAAATGCGGAAGGACAGAGCGCTCTCACTCACCAATGGGAGAACTCGCTCGGCATGATGGACGGGACCCCTTCCACCAATGGTGGCTGAGGGATGCCTGATCGAGTGGCCCGGGCGAGTGCACATAAAAGCCGCCCCGCCCGGCTCGCGCTTCATTCTGAGCCGAGCCAGGTGCCGCACAGCCAGCTCAGCCCCCTGCGGCGGCTCCCTCCCGGCCTCTCCTCCTAAGAACAGCATGAAAGCCTTCAGTCCGGTGAGGTCCGTTAGGAAAAACAGCCTGTCGGACCACGGCTTGGGCATCTCTCGGAGCAAAACGCCAGTGGACGACCCGATGAGCCTGCTCTACAACATGAACGACTGCTACTCTAAGCTCAAGGAACTGGTGCCCAGCATCCCGCAGAACAAGAAGGTGACCAAGATGGAAATCCTGCAGCACGTCATCGATTACATCTTGGACCTGCAGATCGCCCTGGACTCGCACCCCACGATCGTCAGCCTGCACCACCAGAGACCTGGACAGAACCAGGCGTCCAGGACGCCGCTGACCACCCTGAACACGGACATCAGCATTCTGTCCTTGCAGGTGAGACTCGCTCGCCAATACCCCGCTGCCCGTGAGCTCCGGGTCGCCCGACCTGTCACTCTTAAAAGTTCCGTAGTGGAAACAGGCTCATTAACTTTATTTTTTTTTTTTAAGCAAACTGTGCATCGAGCCTCACGTGAGATCGCTACTCAAGTTCTGTGTGGGCTGCGTCTCTCTCTGCCTTGTAGCATGAACCTGTTAAATGGGACTTGGCACTTTCGTAAAAGGAGTAGGGAGGCTGTCTTTTAAGATTGTCTAATATCCTGCCTTTTATCCTCTCTCTCTCCAGGCATCTGAATTTCCTTCTGATCTTATGTCGAACGATAGCAAAGTACTCTGTGGCTGAATAAATGGTGAGTGTTTGCGGGTGCCTCCTGTGTGCGCGTTTTGGTAATGTGCTCGTGTGCGTCTGTAAAATGTTTGATTTGGTAAATGCATGCTTACTTCGCTGTTATGGGGTGCCTCTTGTCTTACCAGATAGGCATGAAGGGGCTTGTAGCTGTAGTTGCTCGAGATTACAGAACATTTGCCTTTAAAAGAAAAAAAAAAAAAAAAGAAAGAAAGAACGAAAGAAAGAAAAGGGAAAAAAAAAAGCCAGTAACTTATGGCAGGGCAAAGTGTTATTACTGGCTTTTGTGAGCCCAGCGGTGGTACGATGAGGTACAAACCTCGGCTGCAATTAATCTTATCGCCATAAATTCCATAGTGATTCTCCTTCCCCAAAACTGAGATTTCTCCAGCCAGCTGAGAATTGCTACCCTGAGCCTTGCCCCCTGTGCTCTGGGATCCAGATTTCCCTATCTGTTGACTAAAGGGCTGTTTTCAATCAAATAATTGTTACAAGAAGCATACTGGCGCCTGTGAGCAGGCTGTTAGAGGTCCAAATAGGAGACTGGGTTTGGGAAGTTTCCCCCTCGAGTCTCTGCTATTTTCATGTTTAATTTGTGCTGTTGAGGCCGGATATGTATGCCGCATCTGGACGCCAGGGTTTGGTTTAAATGCTCAAACTGTGGCTTCCCCGGCGCCAGGCTGACCGCCTCTGCCCTTAGGTTACTCACCCCTAAGCTGCTTTTCTCTCCCAATCTTTTGCAGGCGTCTGGGGACTTTTTTTTTTTTTTTTTTTACTTTTTCTTTTTTGCACAACAAGAAGTCTACAGGATCTTTTAAGTTGCTGAACTTTTTTTTTTTTCTTTCCAACCATTTTCCCAGGAGAACAATTTGAATGGACCTTTTTAAAAAGAAAAACAAATGGGAGGAAAAGGGAAAGTGACCATCTTCCCCAGGAGTTCTCCAAGCCGGACTGTGATACCGTTATTTATGAGAGACTTTCAATGCCCTTTCTACAGTTGGAAGGTTTTCTTTATATACTATTCCCAGCATGGGGAGCGAAAAACGTTAAAAATCACAAGGAATTGCCCAATTGAAGCAGACTTTACCTTTTTTCAAAGGTGGAGCGTGACTACCCGAAGGACCCAGTATTCGGTTACTTAAATGAAGTCTTTGGTCAGAAATGGCCTATTTGACACGAGCCTACTGAATGCTGTGTGTATATTTATATATAAATATATATATATATATTGAGTGAAACCTTGTGGACTCTTTAACTAGAGTTTTCTTGTATAGTGGCAGAAATACCCATTTTCTGCATAAAAATGTAATGATGTACTTATGCTAAACTTTTTATAAAAGTTTAGTTGTAAACTTAACCCTTTTATACAAAATAAATCGTGTGTTTATTGAATGTTGATGCTTGCTTTATTTCAGACAGCCAGTGCTTTGATTTTTTTATGATGCTATGTTATAACTGAACCCAAATAAATACCAGTTCAAATCTATGTAGACCGTATTAAGATTATAATAAAATGTGTCTGACATCAATACCTGGTCTCTGAATGATTTTTGAGATGGCTAGTGCTTGTTTAGGCCACATCCTTCTCACCGCTCTTTATCACAGAAGTGTTCCATGCCAGCCCAGCAGACCAAACACCCTTGCTGTTAGGAGATGGTGGGCAGACTACACACCCAGCAGTTTGGTTCTGTGCCTGTGTGTTGGGACAGGGTTTAAAACAGGATTTGTGGGAGGTGACTCCCTTGAGTTAGGTCATTGACAGTCTAGAAAGTGTACAGTCCAGAAGGACTTGTGTCTGGGGTGTGGAAAGACACTTGAAGCAAGATCCAGATTTAAAAGGAGGAAAAGAGGGGCCTTGACTGTCACCTATGCCCGTGGGAATTAAGCTATCAAACCTGACGGGAATCCCAGCCCTCCACCTCCACCTGTAGCTCATACAAGCCTGCCTGGGCCAGCTGCTTTCCCAGTCCCATGGCTATTAGGTGCTCTTCACCTGTGACTGCGGTCTGAACTGCAAGGAGCAGAAGGAAGGTGCCAGAGATAGGGAAGCCCCTCCCACTCACCCCTCCCCCCCCCCAAATAACACCAGCATTACCACCTAACCTGTCAGATCCCTGAGGACACCGGGCTGGCCGCTAATTTAACTATGCAGTCTATGACTGTTTAGATTCTGTTCCCAAGTTGGAAGTGACATGGGGGTGGGGTGTTTCTGGGAGGTGGTCCTGGGAGGACTGGCACAGTCTATGAAAGGATGGGACAAGGGACACCAGTGTGCACGTCTCACCTGGTGCCACTTTTCTAGGCCAAGCAGGTGTTTGGGTGGCGCCTGCTAGTCTGACTTGGCTGAGGTGTTTCCTGGCCCCTGACACTGAATCCATCAGGGCGAGTGGAGGAGGGGCAGCTTTGGTTCCGGTGGTCCCCGCCTCTTTCCTGCGGGGCGGGGTTCCTCCTTAATGATTACACCAGGGGATGCATGCTTTGGCCGTTACACCTGGGCTGGAAACTGCCCCGGGGGCCGAGGCAGCCGCCCAAAACACTAGTCACCTGTCGCTTACTATAGCCCCTGTATGCACACCCGGCCAACCCAGAATGCGGTATGTCCCCCGACCTCCTCCAAAGCGGGAAGGAAGTACCAGGACAAGTTGCCGCCCCACCCCCTCCTCAGCCTGGTGACTGTCCCTTCTCATCCTCCGCCTGGGTGGCAGTGTGATCTGGCCCTAAAGTGCAATCCTGACACATTCACCACAGGGCCCTTCGGAGGCCCACCTATGAGGTCGCTGGACAACCCACACCGCTCTCAACACGTGAATGACGCCTAACCCGCTGCAGCCCTGGAAAAGTGGAATCTTTTAGAGGGGAGTTGTGACTGCAGCTGATCGCGCCATGGATGCCGAGCGCCACCTGCTGGCAAATGTGAGTATCTCTGCTGGCCTAAGATTTTTGCTGTCCCCTGGCAGGTGTGGGTGCTGGGAGCAGATGACTTGGTCTGTAGCATCATCCTCACCGAGCTCTGGCCTTGCTTCTAGAAATGATGAATGTCATCCCTAAAGACTCTGCCTCTATCACGTGTATATAAAGCCGTTCCATCCCCCCAGAAGGCTTCAGCAGCAAGTTTCCCCTTCATGGTCTCTAACTTTGCCTTTAACGGTTACTTTTCCTGAATTGCTTAATGCCTTTTAACCAGAACCCCAAATGTTAACTTAGCAGAATAGGATGAGAGTGAGCAACATTTTCCTACTCCAGATCTTAATGTCATTTTCCCCTCCACTGTGTAAGATGTGGGTCCAGAGAGTTCATGTAGTTTATTAGTTTTTGAAAATTTTCTCTCGGCTTAAACTTTTGGTAATTTTGATAATTTTAAATCATAACACAGTGGCAACATTCTCATACTTAATTTGCCTTTTTTTATTCATTACATAAGTTCTTAATTTCCTTTCACTGACGTATTTGATTTGCAGTGCTGGGGGCCAAACCCAAGGCCTCAGTAATATGAGGCAAGCTACCACCTCAGCCTTTGATGGGAGTTTTCTCAGCAAGCTCTCTGTTCTGAAATAAGCTGTGCTTTCTAAAATAACTCTGACTCCAGTGTGATGTCGATTTGTTGTTTTGTTTTGTGGCTATATCTACCACAGATTCAGTTAAACCCAGTATTTTTATTTTTATTTGTAATTTTGAGAAATAAAGGACTGACTTTTTCCTCATACCATCCTACCCTTGGTTTTGGAACAATAGTTACACTAACTTCAAAGGACAGGAGTGGTTAGTTTTTCTTAAGTGTCCAATGCTGAGGTCAAATCCTAAAGAAGAGGGCAGATGTGTAGTCCTTCCATGTAATAGAAACTGGTCCTGGATGGGTCCCACACAGCCAGTCTGTGAACAAGCCAATTCCATGTGTCATTGCTTCCTTTCAGCAGAGGTGCTTCCAGACAGAGCTGATCCAACAGCAATGAGTTCAGTATTCTTTCCAGTCAAAAAATGAAATTCTTAAACTCAGTGATCCCTTTCCCCAGAACTATGGAGACTCCCACAGGGCACCTTTGGAGTTCTCATCACTTGCTCTTGGCACTCCAGGCTTTGGGTGTTTCTGTGGCATGGACCTACCTGGACTTTGACACTTTTTCCCCCTAGCTTATGATGGAGCATAGCACAGCCATTCCTTGGGGACCCACTGAAGCCACACTTTCCTGAAGCAGAGTGATGGTAATGACCAATAGAAGACCTTGACCTGAAGTGTCATAAACAGAACAATCAAGCTGATAGCTAGCTCTATAGTGACAATAGTGTGCCTAGGCATTGCCCTACACAGAAGGAGGAGGAGTCAGAAGACCCTGGTCTGAGAGTCCACTCAACCCTCTCTCCTGACACCCAGGGGCTTCCTGGCAGTATACATAACCCCTGCCTGTGAATTGCCCATGATCCTATAAGTAAATAACTGCAATAAACCCTTTATGGACCCTTTAATCTATGAGTGCCCTCTTTCTCCACATGCATAGGCATCCCGTTACATCTTCCCAGGAAGCACATGTTAGATTTGCAACGGCAGCAGGATGATCCAAGAAGCCTAGGGCTGGGAATTCTGTTCAGTGAAGTCGGCACCGTGTGGAGATTTCCTAAGGGCACACACAAGGAAAGAACAGAGCACTGCACGTGCACCTGGAGTGGCCCCACATGAAGTGGACCCCTCTAAACATGCTGGGGCTTTGGCCAACACAACCGAAGACCAGATGTGACAGTCTGGGGAGGCAGACTGTATTAAAACATAAAGCATTAGCCCAGACCTGAGACAGGTCCCTAAAACAGCCCAATGCCTGGGCATCTCCCCTTGGAAACACATATCTGCCCCTTCACTGCATGACACACCCGTGGGGCCCCTGCTGTGGATAGTTTTGGGTCACGCATTTCTTAGTGAGAGAGATATACAAGGCCAACTTAAAAACAGTACTGGGTACAAGCTGTGTGAGTGTGACTGACAGGGGGAAATCCCTATTTGTCATCTCATAATGTACGCTTGGATGGGTCCTACATATGCTTAAAATTATGGATATATGCACAATGCAGGAGCAAACTGTCCTAAGTTATGTAACAGCTCATCTGTCAATCAGGTTAGGATCAAACCCATTCCTGATGGCTTCCAACCACTTCCTCCCTCCACCTAAATACATTAGAAAGCAAAACAAAACAAACAAACAAACAAAAAAAGCGTACTAAGAACCCAGAGCTCCTCAGCTATGCTCTTACTCTGGCCAGTGTCCAGTCTGCAAATATTTCCTATGCTAAACTCTGGCTTTTAGTAACTTGAGTATGCATACTTGAGTATGGTCACTGTGTTTTGTCCAGTCTGCTGCTTTAGACACCAAAAACCTGGACTTTATGTCAAGGCACACACACACACACACACACACACACACACACACACACACACACACACACTGCTCATCTCTGCTCGGGAATGGAGAGAGCTTCTTTTCAAATTCATGACCACCAATTGCTCTGGTCTGGAGTTGGGACGGCAAGAGTTAATTAAGATTGAATTAAGATTCTGGGGGGGGGCGTGGCACCCAGACTACCTGACCGATAAAAATGAAGTTTTGGGGGGTTTAGTGTTTTGTTTTGAGAGAGAGAAAGAGAGAGATAGGAGAATGCACAGAATTCTCCCGTTTAGCGGTGGGATGAAAGGCACTTATAATTAAAAAATATAACCAACACAGCAAAAACATACTGTGTAGGATAAGCAGCATATACAGTGAAGATGAAGATCAAAAAACAGAACAGTAGAGGGCCTACACGATGAACAACAGCAAAGAGATTGGGAAAAAAAGCATTAATTCTAAACAATAATGAAAATAAATAATTAGTTGAAAAACAAAACAAAACAAAACAAAACCAGTTAAGTCTCCAGCCCTGCGACAAATGGACCAAGGTGTCTATTTAACATATCAAAGTAAGACGTGGCCACCAGGTTCTCCCAGCATCCCTCACTCCCTACCTGTTACAGGGTATGGCTGGCCTACCCTACCCTGTAGCCATTCCCCCAACTCTCCAGCCCCAGGGCTGGGCTGCCCCCTATATAACCTGGACATTTTGGTTACCAGTCCCCTTTTTACCTTCTGCCCTCTCAGCTGCTGCTCCTGGTTCCCCCCTCAACCTTTTCCTCCCTGCTCAGGGTCACCCTCACTCTGGACTCTCCCAGAAGTCTGTACTCAGGCTGTACCCTCCCTTTCATCTACAATTAACTTTCTTCTCCACCATACCTACGTGCAGTCCCATCCTTCTTTTTTTATTTATTTTTTCTCATTCAATAAGCAAACCACACACACACACACAAAAAAAATGCCCATATAAAAACAGTAAGATTTCAAAATGAATAGAATAGAATAGTCACTGAAACTCAAAACTCTATCCACATGTTAAAATCCAGGTTAGAAACTACTGAAGGAAAAGGCAATAAACTGGGGATCTTGTACACGGGAGAAAGACATCACACAGTAAGAGGCACGAGAAGTCAGTGAAGAGAGAGCCACATACGTGAGGAAGGCTTGACCGACAGCTGCAGCTACAGCAAGGGCTCCTCACAGCCGGCAAGTGAGTATTAGGCATGTCTGTCCTTACACAGGGTAACAGTCTACACATCCAACTGTACAAGAACAATACTCATAGAAAGCAAACACAGATCGTCTCACAGGTTAAGAACATCCCACTCCATACCTGCTCCTGTCCTTGGTAGTCTTCACCGTCCTGGCATCTCCAGTATGCTGGGATTTCCCCTGCAACTGAGGCTGCATCTGTACCAATGGACTTCTCCATTCTCTTCAGTGACTGCAATCCTGTCACCCGGTGCCAAGCCCCGGCCTCTCTCCACGATCCCTTCAACAGGCCAGATTTCTTCAGTGCTGCCCAGACCACTACCATGTCGGAGAGCCCATCCATTGCCAGATGCCAGAACCACTACCACATGGGAGAGTCCACACGTTCCCAAGTCAGCCTGTGATGCTCTGGACCACAGCTCTGCCTACTGACCCCACGGAAATCCTTTCTTCCCAGATCTTTACCGCATACTGCAATGGTGCTGGTCTCTTGTTGAAGTACACCCACAGCTCTAATGAAGTCTTTACCTCCCTCTGAAACTCCAAGAGCCAGGCCTCTTTTTCTGCGTCTCTCAGCATTTCTACTGAGTATGCAACAGTCTTTCGTAGCCAACAAACAAACAAAAAAGCCCTCCTCAATCGTCCCCTAAAAGCGCAGTGTGGTCGGGTCTATCAAGATAATATTCAACTCCAGATTTTATAGTCCACTGCAGGAACCCAAAAGAACTCAAGCACAGGCCACAGAGGAATGCCGCTTCCTGGCTTGCTTTCCATGGTTTACTCTTTTTTTTTTTTTTTTTGTTTTGTTTTTTGGAGACAGGGTCTCACTATGTAGCTTTAGCTGGCCTGGAACTTACAGAGATCTAACTGCCTCTGCCTCTGGAGTACTAGGACCAAGGGTACGCACTGTCACGCAAGCTCAGCTTGCTTTCTTATACATTCTAGAACCACCTGCCTCGGGATGGCTCCATCCTCAGTGGGCTGGAACTTCAATCATTAATCCAGAAAACGCCCCACAGGCATGCTCACAGGCCAATGGGATGGAGGTAATGGAGACGCCATCTTCTCAGGCGTTTACAATAAATGGAGGAAAACTAACGGCCCTGTAACGTGTTACACGTGCATCTGTTCATTAGCACAGCTGACCCTAACCTAGAAATCTACCCAGCAGTTACATTCCCCAACTATGAATTAATGCTGTACCAGGTTAATGGATTTAGATCTTTTCCCTTCTTCCTGTTTGGTGTAGCTCTGACTAGCCTAGAATCCATTATGTAGCACAGGCTGGCCTGGGACTCAGAGATACACCTGCCTCTGCCTCCTAAGTGCCGGAGTTAAAGGTGAGCACCACCATGGCCCAGTAAGGGCTCAGACAGTTCCAGCTCATCTTCAAACAACACAGGTCCAGCCTGTGTCCCTAGACGCACGTTCTCAGGGCAAAGGATAGCAGAGAAATCAGACTTCACGTGGAAGCCATGATGTTAGCTGGGATGGTGGAATGATTGTGTGTCTCTTGTACGATAAAGATGTGGTTGATGTTACTAGGACCCAAGACTTTCCTCATAAGGGAAATAAGGGCCACATAGAGTCTCACATTTGAACTGAAAGTGTAAGCCACTTTAGATTGTTTTCTCTTTTTCCTGGAAAGTATGTTTCTAATTGGCCCCTGAAAATGCTTAGGAGAAGTAACTGCAAAGCCAGGGTTATCTGAAGCCTTTTGCCTAGGAGAAAGCAGGTTGCTGGAGAAATGCCTAAGCTGCAGAAGGCATGAGAAGTTCAAGTAGGAACAAGAGGAGGGAAAAGGGAAAGATCTCTTCAGGTATTCACGGAGGTTTAATGACACCTGCTCCTTAAGTTGTTGCTGTTGTTGTTGTTGTTGTTGTTGTTGTTGTTGTTGTTGTATGTCTATCTGTCTATAAGAGTATGATGGGGGCAGGCATGTGTGATGGCTTAAGTTATCTTTTTTAAAAAAGTATTTATTTATTATGTATATAGTGTTCTGCCTGCATGTATCCCTGCACGCCAGAAGAGGGCACCAGATCTCATCATAGATGGTTGTGAGCCACCATGTTGTTACTGAGAATTGAACTCAGGACCTCTTAACCAGGTCCTGATGCCTGGTTAAGGCCTGAGGTCCTCTCAGCCAGGGCTCTTAACCTCTGAGCCATCTCTCCATCCCACTAAAGTTATCTTTGAAGCTTAAATTACTGTGCTTAAGAAATTTATAAAATAAAAACACCTCTAACCTGTAAGCCCTCCTTGCCCAAGGACAGACAACGCCCTGGAATGCTGGGGCTGCTCATGTAAGATAAAAGGCCCAGTGTTTTCACTTCTGTAAGCAAGCTTGGTTGAACCAGTAGCACATTATGTGTGCTGGATCACACGGAGGCGGGGGTACAGGGGCAGGAAGATCATAAGGATGTGTGTTTGCCCCTGATTGGACCAAAGTAGGAAGGATGTAGCCTTGTGGGTTTTGCCTTTGTAAGCCCCTGACTAATATAATTCAAGACCATACTCTGGGAATCCTGGGTTTGGACCTGGACAGTAGTTAATAAGGTTGCTTCAAATGTGGCTCAAAAACTGTGGTAATTGCCAGGCAGTGGTGGCGCAAGCCTTTAATCCCAGCACTGAGGAGACAGAGGTAGGGGGATCTCTGTGGGTTTGAGGCCAGCCTGGTACACAGAATAAGTTCCAGAACAGTCAGAGCTGTTACACAGAGAAATTCTGTCTGGAAAAAACAAAAACCAAATAAACAAAAAACAACTGTGGTAGTGGTCTTATTCTCATCCAGTGGGATTAACACGTGCACTGTAGGGGTAGAAGACAATTGTGTGGGGTGGTCCCTCCTCTTCTGCCCTTACAGGGTACAGGGGTTCGGGGATAGAACTTAAGTCCCCAGGCTTTCGTAGCAAGGGTTTTACCTGTTGAGCCCTCTTGCTGACCCCCAACTTATTCTAAAACTGGACGACTAAGGGAAAAATTGAACCGTTCACCCCCCCCCCCGAAACAGGGTGAGCTGTTAGGACCAGGGTGGTGATGCACATGATACCAGAAGCCAGTGTGTTGGATGAAATGAGTCGGATGGTGTGTGGTTTCTCCCGTTATGGAAAGGTGAACAATAGCAGGGTAATAATAAGGATAAGTTGATGACTTGTAAGTAGAAATGCTACTAGAGACGGTTGGGGGGCAGGAAAAAGAGAACACAGGGTGGAAGGTAAAAACTAAACTAGACTTGTGTCCCCCTCTACAAACACACACACACACACACACACACACACACACACACACACACACACGCACGCACACTTGCTGGTCCTTTAGTCAGGCTCTAGCTGCTGACAAGTCCCTGGATACATTGTTCACTCCAGGCAGGCTGACCTTGACTGGAAGGTCTCTGAGTTCCTTCAACAGCTGACAAGAGGCTGTGTAGTTGTGACAGGTCCCTACGGTGGGTTCCTCCAACGGAAGGCACCTCCCCCACCCCACCCCTACTCCCCCATGGCCATTCACAGGAGAGAAAGCACGTGGGTACATCCTGTCAGAGGGGTCCTGTTTTGACAGAGTTCTCCACCTAGAGGCTGCACTGCAAACTGTTTCCCCTGCCTTCCTCCTTTTAGACCTCGTCTTCCCCTCAGAGTCTCCTTTCTAGCTCATGTCTCACACATACACACATGCATAAACACATATATGCACAAACACACAGGCGCACACACACACACACACACAAGCACACACACATACACATGCATGCACACACATACATTCACACACACACATGTACACACTAACACATGTGAAAGGCAACACATGCATATACAGGCACACACACACATGAACATGTACAGCCCTCATGTGAGGGAAAGCAGCTGACTCTCCTGTCTAGTTTGCCTATAGGCAAACTTCAAACCCAGCGGTAAGCAGCTTCATGGCTCTGGAAGGAAGTTCACCAACACTCAAACATCTCCTCAAACTCTGGCTCAAAACTCCCACGGAAGCAAAGCCAGTCACAGGAGGAAATAGCCATTCTTAGCGTCCTGATTTTATCGGAGCTTCCTGAAGCCAATCAGTTTAAAAAAAAAATGCACACATTAAAAATGCCCATTAAAATTGCAACTCCCTAGAGTAAAATATTTTTTAAAGTGAAAAATCTTGTTTGAATTTAATCCAAGCTGACTGAGTTGATCTGATCTGAAATGCCCTCACTGAGAATTAACTTCCACTCTTTCCTGACGATGGTTTCTGAGAGTCCTCTGGAGGCAAATATGTAATCTGTGCTTGCAGACATCAGCAGATAGGAAGTAATCCCAACCTTATGGGTGGGGCCGCATGCAGACAGGGTCCCCAGAGACACCCCAGCCCAACTGAGACAAGCAGTAAAAAGACAGAGCCTATGGAGAGAAGAACCAAATGAAAATCTTTGAGCTGAAAAGTCAATGGCCAGAAAGAAAACTTCACCACTGAGGTCTGAAAATGGTAAATGGAAAATTCCAGAAATAATTCGTAACTCTAAATAACTTTCAGCACCGAATGTTATTAGTTAAACACATGCACACTGTGCCTCCCTGAGGTGATTTTACCATGATTATGTCTGTGTTGGAAAACACAGGGTACCTGGGGTTCCACTCCAAGTTTCTGGGATCCACCTAGGGTCCTGAGCCACACCCACAGAGGACAATGAGGCAGATGGCTTTGGGACTCTTAAAAACAAAAAAAACAAAACATGATTCTTGGGGAATTTCACATCATGCACCCCAATCCTGCCCACCTCCCAGTCCCTCCATATCCTCCCCTCGCCCCTGCAGCCCCTCCCAACATAACCCCCGAAAATCAATTAAAAGCAAAACACACACACACACAAAAGCCACCTCTCTCCATCTTTCCAACACCTCTTCATTCATCCTAGTGGCCTTGGAAACGTCTGGTGTGTCTCTAAGTATACCCTCATGTCCAATCGGCCCCACCCACAAAATGTTCATTGCAATGAGTCATTGTTCTGGTTCAAGGCCTCTGGCACACCATCATCACTGAACCTCACCAAACTCCTCTCAGATATCCTGCTCTTCCCCCAAGTCATGGAGATCCTGTAGCTATCTTTCCACAGGACCATGTTCACGCACTCCATCCAGCAGGTCATAGATGTGGTAGGTGTTAGGGTGGGCCAACCCAAGGCCCAGGATGTGGGTCTGAGTGGTAGCTGAGCTTGGTGTCAGGGTCACTGGGACCAGCTCCTCAGGGGCTGCGTAGGGGCGCAGCTGCTCTGCCTCCTGAAGCTTTCTGTCAAGGCTATGATCCCCAGAAGCCCCACCCCACACTTCTTCATCCTGGCCTGCCATGCAGCACCCACTCCACAGGGCAGAACAGCAAATGGCTGCCCCTCACCCAGGCCAGTAATAAGCCTGCTGAACCCTCCCTCATGAGGTGGCTACCCCAAGGGCTGACGATATTCCCTTTTCTTGTTACCCGTTAGTGCCCTATTCATTGACAGTTGTGTCCTCCAGCCAGATACAAGACAGTTGAGTTCTCAACAAGTGCAAAGGCCCCTAGACAGCAGTGTGGTGCCCCCAAGACAGTGCCAAGGAGCAGGGACCAGCACCACAGGAACTGGAGAGGCTGAAGAAGTCTGTAAAGGAGAGAGATGCTGGCTGACACTTTCCTGGTTCCCTTGCTTAAGGGCGGTGCTCCTTCAGAGTTCAGCAGAAATACCAGAAGCAGACTGTAGTAGCAAACACCTTTTCAGATTTCTCACTCACAATCCACCCACCTGCTAGTATACTCGGCTTTAAAAAAAAAAAAAAAAAAAAAGAAGGAAAGATGAAGTCGTCAGAACGGTAACACTCAAACTTCATATCACAAACTTTGATTCCACAACAGCTTTGCAATACTTGAAATTAATATTGCACTCAAAAGTGTGAACAAAATTGCATGACCTCAAGGTGACCCTGCAAAGCTGGGTTATGATGAGCAGACAGACAGACACAGTTGTCCTGACGGTGATGCTGTGGCTACTCAGTGTGTGTATTTGTGTGAGCACACGTGTGCATATCTTTCTGTGTGTTTGGCTGGCTGGTTTTTAAGCAGGGTTTCATGTAGCCTACACTGTCCTGGAACTTGTAACGCAGGATGATCTCGAACTCCTGATTTTTCTGCCTACACCTCTCGTGTTCTAGGACTACAGCCATGAGCATACTATGCCTGGCAGCTTGGTATTTGAGACAGGGTCCTTAGCCCCAAAGTGACCTCACATTGGCAGTCCTCCTGCCTCTGTCACCCCACACAACTAGTTTCGTCTCCACTTTGCTCGGGGTCTCTGACTCCAAAGAGCTGAGTGGACAGTGGGTAAAGCATGGCATACAAACATGAGGACCAGAGTTCAGATCCCCAGATTCTACGTCATAGCCAAGCAGATGTCACAGCCGTCTGTCACCCCAGTCCTCAGGAGGCAGAGGCATAGAATGTCCAACATAACCCAGAGTCTGCTCATGGACTAGTCTGGGTTCAACCGAGAGTCCCTGCCTCAATAAATAAAATGGGGAATGGTCAAAGAAGACACTTGACATCACCTTCAAGTCTTCACACGTGTGTGACCACACACATGGAAACACACATACGTACATGCATGCATGCATAATACCCAACATGCATATGCACACACACACCCAAAAAGAGCCATGGGAAGTGAAGACACATCCAAGAAGCTTAGTGAGCAAGTGTTTAGCTGACTGAAGTCTGAGAGGCCAGTAGGACAATGCCTCACTTACCAGCTCTGACAGGCTGTCTGCAAAACGGACCACTTATTAACCTGGAGGGGGATCAAGCACATTGGGCTAATTTGCTTCTACATTTGATGTGGGTTGTTTCCTCTCAGGATTTTCATAGCTGTAATTACTATGTCGTAACAAATGCTGAAGTTGAATGCCTCATTTACAACATATTTTTATTGTTATCCCAGGAATCAAAAAGAACCCATCTTTCTCAAAACCTCTACCCTTTCCAAAACACACATTTTCATTTTCAAAATTTCTTGCAATAATACTGTGTCATAAACTCTTCTACCTTTTATCCTTTTATCCTCTGACTAAGCTGTAAAATAGTGTGAGTCTATTTTTGCTAAAATATGTATACATACATATGTTTATATACACATGCATATTCATATATACACACATACATACACATATACATGCATACATATACACATACACATATGTAAACACATACATACACACACATGTATATACATACATGCACATGTATTAGATACATACATATACACATACATACATGTACATGAGAAGCTGGAGAGACAGCCCAATGATTAAGAACTCTTCCAGCTCTCCCAGAGGACCTGCATGCAGCTCTCAGCACCCACACTGGGCCCCTCACTATTTAACTGCAACTCCAGGAGATCTGATGCCCTCTTCTGGCCTCCAAGGGCACCTGCATGCAGGTACATAATGCCATTCCAAACATATACACACACACACACACACACACACACACACACACACACACACACACACCTGGCTCTGTCCCCTGTCGTCGGTATTTTGGGCTTCTGCACTGTTGGGGATTGAACCCAGGGCTTCATGCATGCTAGGCGAGCACTCTACAAACTGAGCCACCTCTCCAGCTTCATATTCTTTCCGCCCAGCATCAGTGTTTAACTTTCTGGTGACTGCCTGTCCAGATAGAATCCAAAGATGCCCAACAGGACAAAACACAGTGACCATATTCCATGTTATGTCTTATGAGGATGCCAGATTCCCTGGAACTGGAGTTACAGATAGCTGTGAGCTGCCATGTAGGTTCTGGGGATTGAACCCGGGTCCTCTGGAAAAGCAGCCAGTGCTCTTAACCACTGAACCATCTCTCCAGCTCCCCCAGGTTGTGATTTAATGCGGGTGATCACAGCTATCAAAATGCCCCTTGAGCTCATTTACAGAATAATGTCATGTTTTGCCTCCAAATCTATTTTGCAGACATTTACACCAATACAAAAATTTTAGAAGGCAAGAAAAAAAGTGTGAGAATATATGTATTTTCACACGGTATTAAGCAGTTTGCATGAACAAAAATGTTTCGAGATTGTAATTTCTGAAACGCTTGATCTCTTTCTGTTTCAGACTATGTTCAAGCTATCAGCTATCATGTTAGAACCTAGTCCAGACAGGATGTTGTGAGACAGCCGTGACACGGCTATGCTGACAGTATTGTCTTGTAATTCTACGGGGTTTGGGTAGGAGGGAACCAACCTAAATAAGGTGTTATTTTAGCTGAATTTTTTACTGATGATGATGGGGATGGGCGTGTGGTGTGTGTAATAGGTTTTCTGCGCCTCCCCACTCCCATAATAAGTTTGTCAGCCGACACAGTAGGCCAGATCAAGCCATGGTGAAAAAGTTTAACAACAGGTTTATTTTAGCAGAGCAACCCAAAGACAAGTTCTCCAGTTCCAGAGAAGCGGCACCCCAAACGAAAGCAGGGAGACTTCATAGGCTGTAGGCAAGGGTGTGCCTGCCAGAAGCTGGGCTTGTGCCCAAGTATGGCCAAAAGCCAAGCAAGCAGTTAGGCAGGAATTTGGGCTGCTGGTGGCACAGGGGAGGAAGACGTGATAGTCACCAAGATTTGGTGGCTCTTTGTTTGGAGACTCCCTGAGCAAGGCAAGATCTGGGGGGACTGGGGGGCTTTCCAGAGCATGCAGGGGTGAACTGGTGCTTCCAACCGAGCATCGTGCACACCCGTGGTGCAGAAGGACGTCGTATGCTCTACTCTGTTCCCCTCTTCTCAAGCTCTCTCTCTGAACCTGGAGCGAGGTTGGCAGCCAGCAAGTCCCAGCAATCCTCCCGTCTCCATCTCCACGGTTCTAGAGTCAAAGGTGCATTCAGGTTTTTATATGGGTTATGGGTCTGAACTCAGGTCCTTGTCTCATGCCTCAAACACTCCCGCTCACTGAACCATTTCTCCAGCCCTAAACAGATATTCTTGCATAAGTAAATCACACAGTTGTGGACAATGGCCAGGGCATCTCAAAGTTGCCCTCATACAAGCTTTTTATTTTAATTTTGAGACAAAGTCTCACAATACAGCTCTGAATGGCCTGGTACCCACTCTGTAGACAAGGCTGGCTTCAGACTCACTGAGAGCTGCCTGCCTGTGTCTCCTGAGAGCTAGGAGTAAAGCTGCACACCACCTTTGATGGCTTATGCTGGCTGTCACTGGCAACATTTTTCCTGCCCGGGCTTTCCTCACAAAGAGGCAGCTATAAACAGGTCATGGAGGTCTTGAAACAACCAAGTGGAATCGCTTTTTTCATGAGCTGATCTTGATCACTGCCACTGCCTGTCACTGGAGGGAATCATGAAGTCCGTCTCAGGCTCAAGGGGAGGGAGGCATAGATAGCAGCCTCCTTGGGCTGGGACAGAGCACTGGATCTGCCTGTACAGCCGCAAATATTTTTGCAGCTAGTTTTGGAAACTACAAACAGCCGTAGATCACTACAGGGGGAAGGGACAAACACCATCCCAGATACCCATCACCAAAGAAATTGAATAGGAAAGTCTCTGTGCTCCACACAGGGTGCTCCTAGCCTATCTGGGGAAACTGTGATCTTCTAGGGGCAGCCATGATGAGGCTGAAAGGCTTTACTCCTGGGGAGACGGAGACCCAGCCAGGACAAACCCCCTCTCACTGTTGGGGAGGCAGGGTAGGCAGTGTAGGCATGGGGCAGCCTCTTTGGCTTTCCTCCCTTTGAGGTCCTTTGTGCTCCCATAGTGCCTGTGGGGTTAACAGGCCCTTTGGAACCAAGTGGTCTTCCTCCTTTAATACCCTCGGCCATCCAGCCATCCGTGTTCTTCTGGTATCTGATTTCCCCTCCCCCAGTGCTTTTCTCGTAGTTGGAAAATGTCAGTTACAATTCACACCCATAGTACAACGACAGCGATGCAAAAATTAGAAGCGGCTTTCTGTTGCGATGAGATGCCGCCACTGCATTGCTCTTGAATATGGCTTCCAGTAAGAATGTCGGGTTTTTTCTTTTTCCTCTTCCATTTCGCTGATGGCTTGGCTACGGGCTCTTGGAAAACCTGGGCTCTTGCCTATGACTAAGAATATAAAGGGCTTACAGAGAAAACGTTAAGTGTATAAAAATCTTTAATATGTGTTATTTTGGGATGGCATATCAACATCGGAAAACTCAAGCCCCCTCCCTCTATCTAATGACAGAGATGCTACCTTCTTCCTTCCTTTGGAAATGGCCTGAGGGCTTGTACAAAATTTCCAGAACCTCCTTCCTTCTGTCTATTTCAGCCAGTCTCTAGGACAAGAATGAGACTGAAATCCTGTGGCACACAACTTTTATCCCAGCACTGTGGAGGCAGATGTGGAAGCAGGCAGATCTCTGAGTTCAAAGCCAGCCTGGTCTACGGAGTGACTTCCAGGACAGCCAGAGCTACAGAGAAATCCTGTCTGGAAAGAGGGAGGGAAGGAGGGAGGGAGCACTCACTGGCTGCTCTTCCAGAGGACTCAGTTTTGATTCCCAGCACCCACATGACAGTTCACAACTACCTGCATCTCCAGTTCTAGGCGATCCAAAGCCCTTTTATGGTCTCCTTGGGCATCAGGCAAGTATGCACGTGACATATAAACACACATGCAAATAAAACATGCACACATGTTTTAAAAAGATAAGATACTAATTTAAAAAAGAATGAAACTGGATGTTTCCAGAGACAGCAGGTTCTGCCTCAGGTGTCCTTCACCCTCGCTGGCTGGTGTGGAAGAAGAGATCCTGGCTGTTATCCTTGGCTGATGTCTTGGGAACAGCATCACCTTGATTCCACATCTGTCTTTAAAATGGTCAAGTACAAAAAAGCTAATTGTAAGGGTGTCTAAACTGAAAACTGTATCTGGGGCTGGGGAGACAGTGCAGCAGTTAAGAGCACTTGCTACTTCTTTTTCAGAGGGCGGGGCTTCAGGTCCCAGCACCTACATGGTGCCTCACAAGATCCATAACTCCAGCTGCAGGGCGTCAAACACCCGCTTCTGGGACCATGGGCACTGTGTACATACATGCACACAGGCAAAACACTAGCACGCATCAAATGAAAATGAAGAAAGCATTTAAAAGAAAATATATATTTTTTTTCTAATATATGTAGAACCTACTTTTGTGTGTATGTAATTTTACGATGGGAACATTAATCTGATATACACACATATATTCTACAACCCTTATTGTCAAATATAACACATATTCTGTCTCACAGATATGCCAGAATTACAGATATGGCACTGTAAAAATAGAAATGCTGTTATCTTCCACTGTCGCCCAAAATTCAGCTAAACTCAGGAGATGTTTAATCAGCATGGGGGTAAGATTTGGGAAATGTCAGTGATCTAGTCTAATGAGTTATGGTATTCCATAGCTTGTGCTTACACAACCAACTATTTCCTTGGGTTCAAAACCAAGCTCAGTGTGTCCTGGTAAATAACACTGGGATAGCTTGACTCTAAGAAAGACATGTGGAAACCATCGACACCTAGACATTTTGGCAGCTGGAAGAAATGCCAGCATCACTCCTAAATTGAGAGCCTTAGTGGCACAGCAAGATAAGCCTGGGGGAGTTGCAAGGCCAAAATTATCCCTGCCATTTCCACCAAATGTTTCTGCACAGCATCTAACATGGTGTCTGTAGTGGGAAGTTAGCCTTTTCAGAAGGGATGGCTGCCATGAGCCGGTGGGACAGGATGTCCACTCGTGATGGACTTGGACCCCCAGGCTCATGTGGTGTCAGCAAAGGTCTGTATTTGTTACTTTCCTTACTGCTGTGACCAAATACCCAACAAGAGATTGAAGGGAGGAAGGATTCTTTGTATTGGCAGTTTGAAGGTACAGCCATGCGGGTGCAGAAGGAGTGGTGGCGGTGGCAGCAGACAAGTGAGGCTGCTTGCTCACATCTCCCATCTCCAAAAAACAGCGTTGGGAGAGTCGCACCATCCCGCTCTTTCCTTTTTATCCAGTCCACCACTCCAAGGAGTGGTGCTGCCCTCTTCCAGGGTGGATTTCATTTTGCTTTTGCTTTTTGAGACAGAGTTTCACTACCAAGCTCTGGGTGTCCTGGACCAGAGCTCGATAGTGACCAGGCTGGCCTTGGACTCTGCCTCTGCCTCCCAAATGCTGGGACTAAAATTGTCAGGCCGGGGTGGGTCTTAATCTCTCTGATAATCCTCTCTGGAATTTCCTTCAGATACATCCTAAGTGATTGTCTTGAAAACACCCTAGACCTAGCATGATCCAGTCAAGGTGACAAAGCCTATCAAAGCAGCTCAGCCTCCTGCAGCTGACATTCCAGCCCCTGCCAAGTCCCTCTTGTAGCAGAGCTGGGGGTTTGTGTGACAAACAGTGATGATGGGACGCTTCAGATCACACACTGTAAAAACACACAGATACTGTGTAGGGCGCTGTCTCTGTGTCTGCTTTGTTTTGCCGATGCCACTGCTATCATACTAGTGTCCCTGTGGAAAGTCTCAGATGTTAATGAAACTGGACCTTTGGGCACACAGGAGTGAGGATAGCAATGCATTTGCTCACCTTGTCCAACCTTAGGATGACCTTTGTCCCTGAAGCTGTTCAACCCAAACCTCTCAATAAAGGTGCTCCCATACTCTGGCCCTCTAATACAGTGCGTGTGTGTGTGTGTGTGTGTGTGTGTGTGCTCATCCATCAAATATGATTCTTAATGTCTCCTCTCAGTGGTGGACTTCACCACATATGGGAACCTGGGGGTCACTGAAGTTCCAGCCTTCGAGAAGGAAGAGGCCATCTGGAGGTTGGCTCTCAACACGCTTGGTCAATCTGGTCAGACAACAGCAGGGCCGGTGCCAGTGTCCACTCTCCATCCTTGCTAGCCTCACTGCATTTAGGATTATGTCTGCTCAGGGTGAGAGGCACCCATTTCACAGCCGTCAGACATGTTCATTCACACTCAGTATTTCTAACACAACTATAACACCAGCTCTAAGAGGAGTACAAAGACAGGGCTATCGCTGGGTCTTGCTGACTTCTAGTCTAGCTGATATGGGGAATTCTAGCAGGGAGAGAGAACTTGCCTCTAAAAAATATAGAGGAGGAGACTTGATACCCTCTTCTGGTTTGTGAGTATATGCACAGACAATGTGTATACATACAGGCATGGACACTTGCATGGACACACACACACACACACACACACACACACAGAGAGAGAGAGAGAGAGAGAGAGAGAGAGAGAGAGAGAGAGAGAGAGAGGGAGTGAGGGAGAGAGGGAGAGAGGGAGAGAGGGAGAGAGGGAGAGAGAGAGAACAAATTAATATATTTAAAAAGGAGAATTTGCCATTGCTCAGTTTAAGCACTCCCTGGCTTTTGAGCCCAGTTTCTTCCTCTCTGGAAATTGTAGCAGAGTCTTTTCTTCAACAACAGCTGGTTTTACTTTTACCATTTAACTGCTGCTCATTCTTAGACAGGGCTAGAAAAAACCACATAGACCCCTCGATAACCCTTTCCCCACATAGTATTTATTGATAGGACCCTTCTTATACACGTGATTTAAATATCTTTTTGTCACTAGAGTCACAGAGATAGCCTTTACTAGTATGCAAATGTCCCCACAAACATCCAATTGCTAAAAAGCTCTCCTCGTGAACTGAGTCCAAAACCCAGGCTCTGTGTCATTAAAAAAAAAAAAAACAACTATTTTTCAAATCAAAATTCAAGTCAGCATGTTTGTAGTCCAGTAACTAAGATATGTATGAATGTGGCTGATGGCCAAATGATTCAAAATAGCATTGGTCTGAAATAAGCGAGATAATAGCATGGAGTATGAGGCACTCCTCCCAGCATCTGCTGACCGGGGAAACTCGGAAAGACAGGAGTGCTTCATCAAGCAGCTCAGGAAAGCCAGGGACAAACAAAGGAAGGAGACCTGGGTGTGCTGAGATGTGTCACTTTCTGTTTTCCCTGTCATTATCAAGCAAGGCAATACTTCAGAAATTGGAACTAGGAGGATTATAATGAAGCACGCCAGTGCTGGACCCATATCCCCACTCCCTAGAAGCAGATACCTCCTGCTGCTTTCCTGGCTTCCCCGCACCTAGGAGAGCAGTAAGCACGCTGTCCTATGTCCCCCAGTGGTCAGTTCAGCCTTAGAGGCCCTGCTGTCTTAGTTAGGGTCACTGTTGCCATGAGAAACACCATGACTTAAAGTAACTGGGGAGGAAAGGATTTGTCTGGCTCACACCCTGGCATAGCCCATCACTGCAGGAAGTCAGGACAGGAACTCCAGCAGGGCAGGAGCCCGGAGGCAGGAGCTGATGCTGAGTCCATGAAGGGAGCTGCTTACTGGCTTGCTTCCTGTGGCTCGCTCAGCCTGCTTTCTTGCAGTAGCCAGGACCACCAGCCCAGGGATGGCTCCACCCACAATGGGCTGGGTCCTCCCCCATCAATCACTAATTTTAAAAAATGCTCTACAGGCTTGACTACAGCCTTATCTTGTGGAAGCTGAGGCTCCCTCCTCTCTGATGACTTTAGACTGTGTCAAGTTGACATAAAACTATGCAGAACACCTGTATTCACTTCTTACCACAACAGAGAACCAAGAGTTCCCCAAGATGGAGCCCGCACATACAACTTCCCCATTGTTCATCTGCCCAAGCAGAGTCACAAGCAAGCCAACCGTATTTATACCGTTTCAACTACACCAGACTAAGCACAAAGGCAAGTGTGCACCTCTTCTTGCTGGTACTTTTAGTTTTTCTAAAGCGGGTTTCCGTATTTTCTGTCTCTCTTATGAATTTATCTCCAAATTTTCCAATGTATCTGATCCTCTTCCCCCCCCCCCGTTCTCCTCTTAGAATGGTGACTTAATTTCATTATTTTACACCTTTTCTCTCTTCGTTATAAAGAAATTGGTTTCACTGTGACTTTTAGCATTATCTGTCCCCTCTTTTTCTGTTTTACATAAACTCAAACACATCGGTTCTCCTTTTCCCCTTGAGTCTTCCTGTCTCAGCCTGAAGGCAGAACTGGCATGATAGACGAGGTATCTTCTAGCTTTTTCTTGGTTTAATGTCCTGTTCTGCTGGAGTATGTCCTTCAATAGCTCCCAGAAAGATCCATTTGAAGTAGCGTCTTTTACCCATGGCCCCTTCCCTTGGGAGTCAGTGGCCAGGTAAAGACAGAAAGAGACTCGGAGCTCAGGCTCCCACCCTTTGGGGACACTTGTAACTTGTAGTTTGTAAAATTAAATATATTATCCTCTGAAGGGCCATGGGTGGTACTGTTCTTTTGCAATTGATTTAGACATGAGCAGCAGAGGTTTTTCTTTTAATACGCTCAGTGATGAATGCACTTTATAGAAAGTGTTCAAAGTCACTTGGGAAAAACCTCTGCTAAGCTGAACCTTCTCTGAAAAGGGTTCGCTGTCCTGATGACTATTGTAATTTAAAAAGTGGAGCAAGAGAGAAAGACCAAGCCACAGAGCTCACTTGTAGGGCTTTCTATTAGGGTAAAGGGAATTGGAAAAGGGGGGGAGGGGGAGACAGCCCTCTGGAGACAAGAGCAGCAGAAGAAAAGAGAGGCAGAGAGAAGGGGGAGACAGAGAGAAGCACACAGAGAGAAAGGAACAGACGAACAGACAGAAAGATGTGAGGTGGGCAGGGCCCTTTTAAAGGGAACACAGTGAATGTGCACAGGGGGTGCTCTTAGTGGCTTCAGCTGAGGGCTGCAGCTGTCAGAATCCCAGGAACAGGATAGTGCAGATGCCTAAACCAACAGTAACAGGGAGCTAGAGTGAAGATCGTCCTGCCCAGCACAAACACACAGCTGTCACCTCAAAAAGCATGAGACATGATTTATTCTGAAGCCAAATACTGGTATCCAAGGCCCAGGAACACAGATTCAGGACCCTTCAGATACCACGAGCCACTGTGGTAATAGCTTTGTGACATTTTTATAGTGACCAAACCCAGAAAGTCATCAATCAAGGCACTTCAAATACACTGGGGGGGGGGGGGTCAGGGAGGCAGGTTAGTTACATCAAGGCAGGTGACTGTGCCTTGCTGTCACCTTAGGGGAAGCTAAGGGTCTGTGCATTACAAAAGGACTTAAAAGTCATAATGATGTGAGGGTGATCATCAAGGCAGCCATGATGGCTAAAGATAGCCCAAGAGAATTTGTCTCTGGACCAGCCACATCCCAGCCTCCACCCCACCCCACCCCACCCCACCCCACCCCACCCCACCCCACCCCACCCCACCAGGGGAGTTCTAGTCAGTCTATCAGCCACATAAAGTACTTCTTTCTGAATGGAGGTAATTCTAGATTTGCCAGATAGTGTGAACTTGTTGGTGACTCCCCTCCCCCTCCTTTTCCCTCCCCTTACCTCCCCCACACCACTAATAGTCAAAAATATCTAGTGAGTTGACTTTGTGATTCTGTTCCCCAGTTTGTATCCTATCAGATCTCATCCCAGCACACACCACACTGTTACTGAGGTTCATGGCATCTTGTTTAGCTTTTTGTTTGTTGTTGGTTTTTGTTTTTTTTTTTTTTTTCAGGCAAGATCTTGCTCTGTAGTCCAGGCTGGTCTCAGCATGATGAGCTATGCAAAGACCTATAGGCAGAGTGAGTCCAAGGCCAGGGAGGCCTCAGTCCCAAGCCCCGGCTATGAGGATCAGAGAAGAGGAAGGCAGAGGGAGATGGGGAGGCCTGGCAATGGGCATTGAGGATGCTGAGCAGGACTGGCTCCCACCCAGCCCATGCCCAGCCCTTGATAGGGCCCAAAGCATGGCAGACTGAAGTTCATCTGCCTCTGAGGAGAGCCCCATTGAACTGGGAAGTCAGCTGGGTGCCTTGGCTGATGCTGGTTGCTCCTCTTCATTATTATGGAATGTAGCTTCCCCAACTCTGTCCTTTCATTTGCAAAGGAGGAAGTCACAGGATTGATGTGTGTTTGTTTCTGATTATTTGTTTTGATTTGACAAGTTGGTCTTAAATAGTCTTTTTATTGCTTATATTATATGTAATAGTGGGTGTCATGATGACATTGACATATAGATGTTTATAAAGTATGGCCTCTACTCACCCCACCCTCTCTGTTACCCTTTTTTTGTGTCCTCCATTCCCACTGATGTACTTCTCTTTCCAATGGGTCCCCTTCTACTTGCATGCTGATTAACCAAAATGAGGGGCATTTAAACCAGCCACAAGGAAACTGAGTGTGGATGCAGGCATCCCGTGT
Source organism: Cricetiscus sungorus (assembly GCA_030556225.1). Classification (NCBI taxonomy): domain Eukaryota; kingdom Metazoa; phylum Chordata; class Mammalia; order Rodentia; family Cricetidae; genus Cricetiscus; species Cricetiscus sungorus. The sequence continues at coordinate 86,021,430 of JANBXA010000651.1, read as the reverse complement.
GAATGGATAAAGCTGTTCCCAGAAGCCATGCTATTGACTCTACACAGTCAATAGGGACTTGCATATTAACCCTGTCAACTGCTGAGAGCTGTGTCTGGCTTTGTGGCAGGCACTGGAGTCAGTTCAAGTAATTCCAAGGTGGCCCTTGGTTGTCTCAACCCACTGTCTGTCCACTGTGACTGTGCTATCAAAGTTTTAACTTCTGTGACTTCAAGAGGGGTCTCTGTTGTGTTTTCCCTTTACTTTCTTAGGAGACAGCCACGTTGTCATTAAAAACTCAAAAGCTCCACCGCAAAATTGATACATTCTATTCATTCTATTTATCTATTCATAAGATATTCGGCCACAGAGTGTAGTGCATTTAGGATTGTGACTAGCACATAACACTGACAGTGGACATGCAGGGGCACAGGTGTTGGCAGGCAGGGTAACTGGAAATGAATGTAATAAAGGTGAATATAATCCTCTGTTGTAGAAACTGGATATGCAGGCAGGACCCACAAAAAGATGACTGCTGATGCAAGATGGACATTGCTACAGGATTCCTGCTTCATGGAAGAGGCTGCCAGACAGCTAGACAGTCTACAGGACACAGAGAAAAATGACTGACAAACTGCCATTACAGGTGGACAGTTTAAAGTTTCCTGCCTTGTTGAGGAGTCTGGACACACACTATGGCCTATGGGCTGAAGATGGAACATTACAGAAGAACTTCGTGTGACTGACCAGGCAATGAGTTGTCTCTGTCATTTCTAGAGTTTATCTATTATCCTTCTGTGGTCTTTGAAGGAGTTGAAGACAGATAGTTATAGTTATAGTTTTCCTTAGTTAGGATTAAAGATAAGTTACATATAGGACTTTAGACTCGCAAAGATAGGATAGATGATATTTTCTTAAAGTCTTACAAAATGTTAATGGACTAAATATTGTTTACTATGATTCTTATTTGATAACTGTTGTATGATATATTTTTCTATGTTAAGGTTAAACCCCTTCTTTTACTTTAGACAGAAAAGAGGAGATGATGGGAGATGTTATTCTGTGTATATGTTTCTCATACTGGTTAATAAAGCCCTGTGGCCAATAGGAAACAAGATAGGCGGGGCTAGGCGCCCAGAAGGAGGAGAGAGGAAGAAGTTGGTTGGAGTCAAGATGTAGCCCGGGAAGGAGCAGGAAGCCTGCCGCGCGGCTCCCCGATAAGACAACCACGTGGAAATACTTAGATAAGTAGAAATGGGTTAATGAATAAGGCAGAGCTAGCCCATAAACAATAATGGTAATTGGCCAACAGGATTGTATCAAATACAGAGTCTCTGAATGTTATTTGGGGCACACGTGGTTGCAGGACAATGGCGGCAGAACCAGCGGCAGCCAGCGGGGAGACCTGCTGTAACATAATGGTGTCAGAAGTGGGATTGAGAACTTTCACTTAAAACTTAACAAAAGCTTAAAAAATAGTTTTTAGAAACAAGGAAACAGAGACTAGCAAGACTTATTGGTAGCAACATTTTCTCGGTTGGATTTGTTTTGTTGTAGACAGAGATTTGTGCGGCTCCTTTAAGGGAGGTTTCCAAAATTAGCATAAGCAGCAAGAAAACCGCCTTGCTTTTAAAGAGCTCTGCTAACAATTCATTGGTGTATACGAGAGCTGCAATGAAGGTTTACACTGTGTTTTAAAAAATACGCTGGCTTGGGAGAGAAAAAGAAACAGGATACAATGGTTTAAAAAAGAAAGTAGAATGAATGGGTAAAATGTGGTGGTGCACGCCATTAATCCCAGCACTCGGCAGACAGAGGCAAGTGCTCTCACTGGTCCTACTTCATGAGAACTATCAGGACAAGAGGCAGTGACAAGGAACCAGTAAGTTTGTAAACAAAATTGAAAGGTTCCAAAGTGATTAGTAACAAAGATGCTGAACTTAAAAATATTGAGATTCTTGTTCTCAACAAATACAGAGGTTTGAGTCTTCCCTTCCTTAAGTAGGTCTTTGAGAGTCTCAAACTCTGTTTCAGAGCAAGTAGGCAGAGTCTGTGGTGATGCCATACAAGTTAATGGAAGAAGATGGGTCCCTCCCTGGTGAGGAACAACAGAACACAAAGGGGGGTAAGGGGCACCACAGAACCTCAGTGCCGCACCAGCCTCTGGCTCTGCCCTTTAGAAGCTGTGTGGCTCACTATTTCAATCTGTTTCTCCTTTGTGAGTTGAGGGCAATGGGAGCATTTGTGTGAGGCTGCTATGACAATTAAATTACTTAATACGTGAAAAGGTGTAATACCAAAACACAGCGTCTTTAATAAGTTAGGGATAATACGTGTCATATGTGTGTGCTCACCTTACTGTGACCTTCTTCCAGGGCACAGAACCACACACAACTTCCCAGCCTGCCCTGCGGCTCAGCAGGAGCCCGTGACTTGGGAAACCAACGTGCACAAACATACAAAAGTACCATCCATAACATTGCAGTCCAGGCAGTCTGCCCTTCACTGTTGATCCCCGACCGTGTTATTGTTCAGATAAAGACACAAGGGCTCTGCTGCCTTGGGGAGGTGGAGCCATGTCTTTTCATGAATTTAGGTAGCACTGAATTGTTGTTCCGTGAACAAGAAACAAAATTATGCACTGATTGCTGATCGCATATCTAAGTCATAGGACATGGTGACATCAAGCCTGCAGACTTGGAAGCTCCATCCATATTGGTTGGGGTTCATTTGTCAGCTCCAATGGTGACTGGCCTGGCAAGATATACACCCTGATACAATGGTGCCGTGACATCATGGGAGTAACCAATCAATTTCTGATGGGATTTAAGGCCAGTTACACGAGGAAAACCTATCCCTGGCCCCAATAACCTATGGTTAGACAGGTCATAGGTCTAGGGAAGAACCTAATAGATGGACAAAGTATTAAACTAACTCCTGACTTTTCATCTTATCCACAAATCAGTCTCTCTCAGCCCTTACCTTACCTGGGTATCCGTCATTTGCAGTAGATAGTGATGAGCATCTGACCCACAACTGACCACAGTGCAAATGAGAGACTGAAGAATGCTGAGTCTTAAAGAGAATATACAACACACACACACACACACACACACACACACACACACACACACACACACACACACTCACACACACACACACACACACACACACACACACACACACACACTCTCTCTCTCTCACACACACACACACACCCTGCACCTCCTTTCCAAAGCCCAGGGATCATTGTAGAAGAGGGGGTGGAAAGACTGTAAGAAACAGAGCTGATGGATGACTATAGATAAACAGACACAGCAGGGCAGTTGCACACATGAACTCACAGTGGTTTTGGTGGTAGTCCACTTAAAACCCATAGGAGCCCAAGGCGGACCAAATCCCAACGTGGAGCGGGGAGCTGGGCACACACTCCCACACCTAGCTGTGGAGCAACTGGCAACTGTTAGCTGCTGGGGAACAAAGGGCAGTTTTCTCTGAGAGTTTAGTCCCTGGCGAGCTAAGCACATTCCCACAGAAGACCACATAGCCAAGATTATTTGGAGCAGCACAAACTGGTCTGTAAGGTTTAAAAGAAGGAAAAAAAGGACAAAATACAGAGTTGACAGGGAAGTGTGAAGTAGATATAAAGAATGGGGGTGTGGCTATGATCAAAGTAAAACTCTGAAAGAGCTTAAACAAAACAAAACTGGAGCTTCAATGCTGGGGAGTGGATGGTGGTGGCGCACATCTTTAATCCCAGCACTTGGGAGGCAGAGGCAGGTAGATCTCTGTGAGTTCAAGGCCAGCCTGGTCTACAGAGCTAGTTCCAGGACAGATCCAAAGCTACACAGAGAAACCCTGTCTGGGGGTAGGGGGTAGAATGATTTGCCTGCATCAACAAACAATGCACAATTGCCCATTCATATAAAGATGTTCAATATGAATTCCTAATACAGCATGCTCCTTATAGTTCAAGCAATTAGAATGGTCTGGGAAGGGGGACTGACAGATGGATGAGGGGCGGGCACTGAAAATAGCCCAGTGAAAGGAAGGTTGAAGTTCTGACCTGGCTAAGGTAGACTGGGCACTGTGCTGGTCCTGATGTTAAACAGTACCGTTGTAGTTATAAACCTGAATTGGGTGTTCACCACAGCTAAGTTACACTTGAATATAGCTTTCAAGATTCTTATGTGAATTACCAGTTCCGTTGACTCCAGAATTACATTCGTGTGAGATGGGCATCTCTACTACACCAAGCACTTTCAAAGGATGTGGTTTGCCACAATGGGCTGTGGGTATCCATGCAGGCGATTTTTAACTAAGAATAGTATTTACATCTTGACAGATCATTGGAATCATAAACAGAGAAGCTTACTGAGGTGGCAGGTGATGGGACAGGTGTAAAAGTGGGAAGGCCGCCCATGAGAAGCTGTGGTGAGGGTGCAGGGCAGCAGGGCACTCTTAACACATCCTGTAGCACTTATGCAGACTCTGGCCATTGCACTAACCTAGTTTAGAGCTGCCTGATTCACTCACAGAGATTCCTGTCCACTGCCCTGGGTGATCCGAATTTAGGTCCATCTAAAAGGCTGTGCTGAAGTGTCCTCTCCTGCTACTGTGCTAATGATGTCTTGTGGTAAGATAGGATGAGTATAATGTGACATCCAAGAAAACAGACCAAGTGAGAGAGAGACTGAAAAGAACATGGAGAAAACACAGAATCTGAAAAGAAAATCTCTTTCAAAATAGTTTAATTTGCATTAAGTAAAAACAGCATGCCTTCTAAAAGTTCTAAGAAACACAACTTGCAAGTGTTAGAACTGTGACAATTTTAAAAATATCTAACGTTTTATTAGTCACCTGACCAAGAACGTGCTACAGGACATGAGAGGAGAGACTAGGTTATTTACACATTTCTTTTTCCCTATACATTGGGCTTTTACCTAACATCTCATAAAAGTGGTACTTCATTAAAAAACTAACATAAACCCTACAGTTTACAGAGAACAGAGAGATCTGGTTAAGGTGGGTGACACATTTCTTCTCTGGCTGATTGCATGGCAGGACTAGAGTGGTGGCCGTGTCTTCTTCACCCGGATATGTGGTGAGGAAGCCAGCTGGGGAATTAACCGAGCTGCCAGGAGAATGAGAAAGAAACACTGCTTGGTCTGTGGGCAGAATACTAAGGTTCTAAGCCCTTGTTGCCTTGAAAGAGAAGGAGGTAAATATGTGTAAATACTATAAAATTAGAAAATGATCATGAATAATCAAGACCTTAGTGACCTCAGACAACTTCTTAATTTGAATAAGGACATACTTTCTGTCGTGAGAGGACGATTTCACTCATTCACATTTGATAGTTTAGTAATTAATTCATTTTGATATGCCAGTCCATGCTTTGCTAGACTGCAATAAATAACTCCCAATACACACCCTTAGAATATATAACACTACAAAGGATTTCTAGCTACAGAATAAGTTAGGGGCACGATCTCTGTTAGATAATGACCACAGGCCACACCCACCAGCAGATTCAGGCTATTTTGTGTTTTGAAACAGTAACATTGTCTGTGTTAAATGTTTCATAATGGTGTGTGTGTGTGTGTGTGTGTGTGTGTGTGGTGTGCTCTGTGTGGGTGGGCGTGCTCTTGTGTACTCTGTGTGTGTGTGTGTGTGTGTGTGTGTGTGTGTGTGTGTGTGTGTGTGTAGTGTGTGTGTGTGTGTGTGTGTGGAGTGTGCTTTGTTTTTCACTAATTTGTTGGTCTTTACTTCAGTTCAGATTCCACTGTGTTTCTGGGACACAGATGGCCCTTCATTAGTGATGCTTTAATTTTAGGGAGGTATAAAAGCAATATGCACCAGTAGATGGCATAATGTTGGCCCTTGCTGGGGCTGGTGACAGTGTTCCCAAACAGCACTTGGGAACCCCTGGAATCCTACCCAGAGTCAAGAAACATCAATAGATGCCCTTCCTTCCTGATCAATGTCTCTGTTATAAATTCCTTAATTCCCAAAATGCTTTATTCTCCTGGGAGACCTGAACAGTGTTCATCCATCCTCCAGCCATTGAGGTGCCTCTCAGAAAGGGTTTCAGCTTAGATTTCCAAAATTCCCCTGGGAGACCTTTCACCTGCCTGGGCCAACAGCCAGAAGACCTTCAGGCCAGGGCTATGGTTTGTTACTTTTTAAAAAATTTATTGCAATCACAATGGTATTATTTCCTCCTTCCCTTTCCTCCCTCCAAAATCTCCCATATACCCTCTCTTGCTCTCTTTCAAATTCATGGTCTCTACTTTTCATTAATTATTGATATATGTATATATATATATACACACACATATATATATACATATATAAATACACAAATACATATTTGTGTATTCCTAACACACAAATATAACCTGCTTAGTCTGCATGTTACTTGTATTTATGTTTTCAGGGCTGTCCTTTTGGTACTGGATGGATAATTGGGGCGCTCTTCTCTGGTTAAGACTGCTCCTCCCACTCAGCACTCCTGAGTTGCCTGTGGTTCTTTGTGCAGGGTTGGGGCCCCGTGGTCTCCCCACCCTCACCCCACCCCCAAATCCACTCTGACATGTCTACTGCCTCATCTCATATTGAGGCAGTCATGTTAGTGAGACTTCATGAGTGTAGCTTGACAGTCTTAGGAGACAGTCTCACAGCAAGCGAAGTTTGTTAATCATTAAAAAAAAAAAAAGCCTCAACCTTTTGAGTGACAATGGCTAACTCCTGGCAACTGTTCCCGATGCATCTTACTTTGAAAACTAGTTTGTTACATACCTCAGTTTATACTGGATCTTCTGAACTGCTGTCTATCTAGCACAGGAGCAGCATTTTCTTCCTAGGCAGGAAAGGGTTTAATATTATGTAAGACTTTTAAGCCTCTTTCTACTTAATTAGTCTCAACCAGGGATTCTCAACCTTTGCCAAGGGATGAGCCAATTAAACACTGTCTGCAGCCGGCTCACTGCTACCATAAGTTTCTACTTTTCAACTCACTTGTGTAACTCCAGCCTATGCTGCAGCTTGAGTGGGGAAGGACACTCACTTTGGGTGGCTCACCTGCCCCAGGCAGGAGGGTGTTCCCATTTGCTTTTCTCATCATCTACCCTGTCTGCTGAGCCCAGGAAAGAAGGTGGGGGAATAAAGCAGGCTGGGGCTGTTAGCACACATTTGCCAACAATGTTAATTTTATTGGACTCTCCTTTCCACCTAACCCTTCAAGGTCACTCACCCATTAATTAAAGGGGACCCTCTGGTCTCTTTTCCTGGTAAGTACAGTGATCTATTCAGGAGTTAACCAGAAATTCATGGACTTTTTTTTTTTAATTCTGGGATATTTCTAAAGAGGCTGAGAATTCCTGGTATAACCAAAAATTATGCGGTCTTAAAACCTTTTAAATTTAGTACTTTAGCCGAACCAAAAGAAAAAAATGTAAATTCCATTAAAAAGTTTCTAATTATTAGTAAGAAAAAGATTAATCATAAATTATGTTACTGTAGCACTGGAGCATGCAGATGACCTTGACTTCTCTGGATGAGGAATTAAGCAAATACAACTCTAAAATTTCTTTGTTAGGCAATTAAAATTATTCTGACTATATTTAAAACTATATAAAGTAACACATGAAAATAAGTTCTCTTATTATTGAAAATACTGCTTCTAGCTGCATTGTTAGTCTTCTGAGATAGGGTCTCACATAGCTCAAGTTGGTCTCAGAAATCTCTATGTAGCTGAGGCTGGCCTTGAACCCCTAACTCTCTTGCTTCTGTCTCCTAAGCACTGGAATTATAGGCATGAGCCACCATGTTCAGCAAAGCTTAAAGCTCATAGTGTAGGATTCCTGATCCTTAATCACTGGGAAAGCTGACTCAATTGAAAACTGCCAGTGGTGCCAGGCAATGGTGGCGCACACCTTTAGTCCCAGCACTCTGGAGGCAGAGGCAGGTGCATCTCTGAATTCAAGTCCAGCCTGGTCTACAGAGCAGATTCCAGGACAGCCAGGGCTCCAGATACTCTCAGAAATCACCTTCCAAAGGCCACAGTGAGTGTTGGGATGCTACATCAGCACACCCACGATGGCTGAAGATGGAGCTAAATAAGAAGGAGTGACAGAATCTAGGAGATGAGCAGGGTTTGAGGCTCCTTTTTCTAGTATCTCATCCAGCTTAGTGCAGTTTTGCCTGTGTGTGAATCAGACTGAGCTATACATTATAAATAGACACAGACACACACTGACATGCAGACTCTGAGGGGTAATGGTGACCTGGAACCCCATCTGGATGTACCAGTAAAAGAAAGGATGTTTGTCCAGAATGTCCATGGAATAAACTGACGTTCCGCAGGGATCTGGGTCGTCTGCCTCTAGCTACAGAGACAGACCACCCAGTGCTATGGTGCCATGTGCTCTGAGATGCCCATGCTTAAGGCAGCTCTAGTCAGCACCACGGCTTCAGAGCTAGCCTCTGAGAAAGACAGTAAGGGCTGTCGGGAACACTGCCAACTTCAGGACCTGTAAGTCTACAAACTCCAGTCACGGGACAAAACAGACACACAGACCACGTTTTAATTTTTAATCAGGAGGTGACTGTCATTGCTATAGTGAATAAAACTCAGTGAGTCAGAATGGCATGCAACTCTTTATTGTCTATGTGTGCACATGGCACTCCAGTAATGACTTCACAGACAGTGTGAATAAAGGGCTCCCGAGACTGGAAGCTAGAGCCACTCACCTGGAAAGAAGCCAGACAGCTTCTGAAGTACCAATTACATGATATTGCAAACTAACAAACACTACAAGTAGTAAAATGCATCATGTCAGTAACGTCGTGCTGTTTTTAATGTTTAAAATACCTGTTAAAAATCATGCAACATATGCACTCCATGAAAATACTCAATTACACTCAAACAGCCGGGCACTGAAAGATGGGGCAGTTTCCAGCACAGTGCCAAGTAAACAACACAGGCCCAGTCAATGATGGACACCTCCACAAACACAAAGCCTGCCACCTCACCATCTACAAGCCCACCGTGGCTCAGGACATACTACTAGAACTGACTACATGAACAAGCTCTGATCAATGACACACAGTTTCGATGCGTGATGATGACAGACACACTTCTAGCCTACGTGATACTTAAATGTATGTGCTTACTCTAGACTTGCTAAGAATAATGGGATGTGTGGCATCATGGTCACACTGGCTCTACCTTCTTTTTGCTTTGTTGTATGCCACACAGCACTTTTTGTAATTTCTCCTGGAATTAAAATGCTGATTTAGGCACAGACATGTGAAACAAACTGTTGCAGTACAGAAGGTGGTGACTAAATTTTACCAAATTAAATATCTGCTGTCACTTGTCTAGAGTCATTGTCACTAACTCTTCAAATGTAACAATTTCCTGATACATGCGTTCAGTAAGAATTTATTGGTGCCTCTTACACCCATGTCTTCATCAATCTCCAGGGAACGGACTCATGTTTAGGGCTGGGGTTGTAGCTCAGTGAATCTTTACCTAGCATTTGTGAGGTCCTGTGTTTAATCACCATGAGCTAAGCTAGGTTAGATGTATAATTTAAAAGTTGCAGAACAGCCCAAGATGATTTTTGAGGGCACAGGTATGGGAAGTCTGGGCTGGGTCTGGAGAGAGCATCCCAGTGATATACTGCTCTCCCCACCTCCTCTGCTAATGACTCACCATGGCCCAGGCACACACTCAGGGTTCTGCTGACTCATTTTCTTATTGACTTTATCACCCTCTTCAGTATATATTTTCTCCTGAAATTCTAAGACCTCTTTAAAAAGCCATGGGTCTCATGCAGAACACTGGCTATCCATTTGCTAAAGCATTCACTTTTAGTCTCTGGTCTCTACTTTAAAACCTAATAAATCTGTACCAATATTAAACTCTAACAGCAAAATTGGTTTCTGCTTCATATAGCACTACATCTTCCCTCAAATAAAATTGTATAAAGGAGATCTCTAGGTTTGCTTCCTTTCGGCTTTAGGTACACTTCTGACCTATTTTATACTCGGCCTGTTTCTCATTGGTCAGTGCAGCTGTGTGCCAGGAAAGGGCATAATGATGGTGATGAGACCGTAATGCCCATGATGCAGGAGACAATGGAGATGACTTCCCACTGCTATACAGAGGGTATGTGCTTCACCACATGCCTGACCACCTATCAGTTATCTGTGATGCATAAACATGATGAATAATGGTGATAGATCAATTCAGAGTTCATAACAGTCCCGTCCCTAGGGTGGACAAGGCTACTTCACATCTCTTTCCCTTAGAGAATGCTCTCTCTCTCTTCTCCAAAGCCAGTGCTGTCCGCAGAGGCTGCGTGCAGCTCGGACGCATCTTTCGAGAGCCTTGTGTAACTGGACCGCTGGCTTCGCTTGTGCGTCATGCCCTTCAGATTTTCATTCTGAACAGCCGTTGGGTTGGGACTGGGCCCAGGCCTCAAAATGACCTGAGAAGTTTCCCTGATTCCCTCCATCTCGTCAAAGTTTTGGTTGGCTCTGTTAGCTGGTGCGGTGTTGTTGTTGAGAGTCACAGTGCTGGGTGTTCGGTTCAGATTGTAGGACTTTTGGCAGGCAGGCCAGCTTTCTTCAGGGCTGCTAGCAATCAGGCTACACTCGGAAGGGCTTTTCTTGTCTTCCGAGCAAATGGACATTCGAGCTATAATTGGATCTTGCAGGCCACTCAGACTGTGTGGCATCCCACGCTTCCCAGTGTGGCCATCGTCTTCAAGCTCTATGAGATTTGCCTTTTCCAGTCGGGAGTCGTCTGCAGCCTCATTGTGAAGAGAGTGGTTGGGAGAACTCTCGTTGGATCTCACTCCCGAATCTGAGGAATCTTTTTTATCAAGGAGGGCATCTGACAAATATTCTTTTGCTTTAATGAATGTTCTGATTGGCTCAGCGCTGTGCTCTGGGGTCTTGGATGCTCGCTCTGCTTTGCCTTCAGCATTTTTATCCCTATCATCTTTGAGCAGCGGGGTATTATCTGACTCTTCTGTGCCGGACTCATCTTCATCACTGGGCAACTTCTGGTAGCGCAGACCACCTCCCTTAAGCTTCAAGTCTGTCTGGAAGAGACTGGGCCGTTCTGAGGATTTCTTGCCTGGGAGCAACTTACTACCTGACTGGTCGGATTTTTCATCTTCTTCAGTAATGGGATCCAGGGGTGAGGCATCATTAGTGGACACCCCTGAAGAGGAGTAGTCTATGACATCCCCCCTCTTCATCAAGAATGACTTGCGCCCATCCTCCTGCTTTAGCTCACTCTCTTTCCCCCTCTCTTGTTCTAGATTAGAATGAATGGAACCCCCTGAAGAACTCTGACCTATGTAGTATGTGCTGTGTGGAGAAGACCTGCCACTTATTGTTGCTGACCCTGAGCCCCCTTCTAACTGGGACATCTGAGCGATGTACTCTCTATAGGCATCTCTATATTCGGCCTGCACCTTATCAGTAAGCTTTGAGATTTCAATACTGGAGTCCTGGGAATTGAGACTCGAGAGACTTGGGGTTCTGCGAGTTTGTGACTGTGAAGACAGAAAAAAAAAATTAAGAATTCAAATAAGAAGAGGAAAAGACATAATAAACATCAGCTTAGGAAATACAAATGTACACTAATAATTTAAAAGTTATCAAAATACTAGGGTCTTAAAAAATTTGACCTAACAGTTTAACAAACTGTGAGTTTACGAACCATTCTGCGACTAGCTTATAAATTTTAGCAACATTTACTGTTTATATCCAAAAGAACAATTTCAGGTTATACAAGTCATCTGAGCAACTGTTTTTAGTAATTTCAAGTTTTTATTTTATTTAAGGTAAAAATACCTCTATTAAGAAAGAATTCCTCTTAGAAGAGATAAAGAGGAAACAAAGACAGATCTCAAAACACAACACGCAGGTCTTCAAGGTCTGAGAAAAGAACTCATCTTAACAGATGATAGGAAGCTCCTGTCACATCTAATTCAGAGGAAGAAAATGTCCTTAAAATGGAAGAAAAGGTGATAACAAAGTTCTGGGGTGAGCAGCACCGGAATCTGTGGGTCAGCTGGGCAGGAAAGGCAGAATGGGAGACAAATTTTAAGTTCAATTTCTAATACTGAGTCTCAAGGTTCCAGCTGCTTTAGATCTGAAGAAAGCTAATAAATGAGCAATAAAAAGTACAGATTAGGGAAAAGAAACATGGAATGCAGGAGACAACACCAGGGAAGTTTAAGAATGGATCACAGCAAAGTCTAGAACAAAGGCGTAGGGGCAATGCCATCTTTCCTTCGGAAGGATTCGGTCCCTCAGGATGCCACTCCACCCACTAGAGCAATTGTTCGCAAATGCAGCCTGTGTGCATGCACCTGTGCAGGGAACCCATGGGCCCTGAAGTGCATTCTGCAGAACATCATGATGCTGTGTCTTTTCCTTCATTCACACAGCACAGGAGTGCCCAGTGGAGTGCCAGGGTTACATGTGTGTGCTGTCACAAGAAACAGGAGGTAGCAGCACTAAAGATATGTGCAAAACATTCCCACTCTCACTGGGCATTTTTTGTTTGGGAAAAAAAAATAATTTTTTGTAAAAATGTTTATGTAACTTTTTTTTTGTTTGTTTCTATTTAACTATGTTTAGTAAGCTTATATCTGCAAAAGTTTTCTAGGTCCTGATAATATTTATTACTTTGTGTGTGTGTGTGTGTGTGTGTGTGTGTATGTGTGTGTGTGTGTGTGTGCACGCTCATGGGTCTGGGGATGTGTGTCGAGAGGACTTCTTCTACTATAAAGAAGAGGTTCCTACTTCTACCATGTAAACTCAGGTCAATAGGAGTCATCTCACCAGCCCCGGGTCCTAGATGTTTCTAAGAGAACAAAGGCTAAGAAGAACAAGGGGCCATGGGAGCAGTGCTGTGCTAATGGGAAGACAGGTGGAAGTCTGTGAACAGCTGGGCAAAGGAAGCTGGAAGGGGAGGAAGTGCTTCTGACGGAACAGAGAGATCAACAGACCAAGTGTGAGCTTCTAAAATAATTCTTATCAGTCAGTATTTTATAATAAAACAGCTTCTTCACTTAATGTAGACTGTATGGAGAAAAATTGAAAATATCATCACTGCCAAACAAAAGTCCCCCCCCCCCAGGAGCCCCTGCTTACCTGCACTGCCCCGACACAGCTGCCTGCTCTGGCTGGTCTCCTGTGGCTGCTCTGGCTCTCCCTAGCTGTTTCCCTCCTAGTCCCCCCACCCCCTTACCCTTCACACACTGCCCACTTCCACTTCTGCTGCTGATGCCTGCACCTGTCTAAGACATCCTCACAGAGAACATGCATGTGGTCGCCCACACAGCAGTGCAGGCTGGGGGTCCCAGCACTCAAGATCTGAGGCAAGAGAGTCACTTGAGCCCAGGCTGACCCAGCCTGAGCACCATGGGAGAAATAGCAAGTGTGGTGTGTAGTTTGTGTTCTTGTGTGCAAAGGGAAACCAGACTGAAGTCTCAGTGGGTAACAGGGTGCTAGTTTTCCACACATATGTACTTTAGTTGATGGTCACTGAATCTCACAGGAAAATAGCAAAAGGCAAATGCTCAACCACAATCATACCACCCATTCTCACTCTGTGTAGACCAGGCTGGCCTCAAACTCATAGAGATCCTCCTGCCTCTGCCTCCGAGTACTGGGATTAAAGGCGTGGGCCATCATTCTCACCTGACCACCAGTTCTTACTCTCCTGCCATTGCCTTTTGTGTCAATTCCTGAACAACCGAACCTTCCCCTGCACTTTCCCCAAGTCCCTGCATAGTCGTCCCTTCCTCTGCTGAGAGTTCTCCATCAGTATTCTCTAAATGAGCATTTTAATGTACTAGCTAATTTGCATTTATTCCCCAATCAGATGAATAATGACACAAATACCTGCCAACTCAGATTACTGTGCCGCGGGGCTCCCTCGTCCAAGCCAAGTGTGTTCAGTTCTTCAAAGCTGAAGTTCAGGGTGTAGGGGGTCTGGCTGGAAAGCTCTGTGTGAGGCAGTTCATTATGGGAGGTGCGGCGAGCAGCTTCTCCATGAGGGACTGAAGCACTGGAGTTTTCGTTGAGAAAACGTGGATCTTCAGGGACCACCTGGTTCTCCACACTTCTCATTTCTAAGACCTTAACAAGAGATGGATACTCATTTGCTTTGTCAGAGCACATTAGCGTTATCACAGCAGGGTCAGCGACGCACACTGCCCACTATGATGGTCCAGGGAATGTATTCCAAACCTTACCTTAATCCTATTAATAATGTTAAGAGAAATATCAGCATTTAGTTTAAAAACTTTAAAACTTAAGAAAAAACAAAATGTAACTCGAGTCTGTCAAAGGAAACCAGAGCCAGAGCAGAAAGCAGCAACAACTGAGGCTGCTGGCCTCAGTTCAGTATAGAAACAGCCCTACTCCAAAGACAGCACACTCAGAGCCACGGTGTGAGGAGAGGAGAGTTAGTTTTCAAGGGATTCTGGATAAAACAATTTGACAAGATTCTTGAAGACAGGCCAGGGTGATCAGACCTCAGCTGGAAGTAGATGAGGAACATCCAGGGACCTGAGGAGTACCGGGGATGATCTTATGTTGACCATGGGGCTCTTTCCAAAGTGGCTTACAGGTATTGATTGCTTCTGACACAGAGCAATAGACAAGGACACAGAGTGAAGGTTGAGGCCTGGAGGGCCCAGGGCTTGGAATTGGTCAAAGAGAGCATTTTTGTCGCATGGAAAACTGGTGAATCGCTTCTTCTTCAGAAAGGACAAGATCCCACATGCTGCTATGACTGTCCCCCATAGCACTGGGGGGTGAATACAAGTATAAAACTAAGAAAAAAAGTACACACACAAAATGCAAACGTTTTTGCATTTTGGGTCATTACTTCTTAGTTCTGGGTTTGCACAGAATAATAAAATGCTGCCTGTGAGAATGGTGTAAAACCTTACCATGCTTCTAAAAAGATGCCAGTCTCCAAAGTTCATATTCATCTCTTTCTTCAGCTCATCAACATTGCACTGAGCCAACACCCGGCCATTTATGTTTGCCTGAGTGGAAACAAAAACAAAATCAAAAGTATTCTGAATTACTGGTGCTTTCAAGTCTGCTTCAGAGAGGCTGTGTTCAGAGCAACCATCACTCTCCAAGTAACACAATGAGCCACATCTCAGCCACGCAAATCATTTGACATTTTCCTAAGTGTCAAGCATTTCAGTGAAACAAACCACACTTCAGGACCAACCAGTCTCTGAAATATTCCCACTGGTTCTGTCCTGGGCAGCATTAATTTTGCTTTTTGAATCTGAGAAAATACTAGCATGAATATGGGGTGGAGACTGGGAGGGGAATGTTTTCTACCTTGTGAGTGTGTTCATTGCCAACCAGATCTAAATGAAATGTGTGTAACAAGCCAATTCACCACTTATAGTGGATAAAGAATGTCTAGATACTAACTTCCCTGTCTACTAAACTTATGATAAAACAGGTTTTCAGTTTTGGGGGCCCTGTAATTCTAGCTGCACTTAAATGAGAAACAGTAGCATAATTCGAGGGTGGTCTTCTGATTTTATGGGGGAAAAAACCCAAAAACTGACTACTAACTGGTAAAATGAGGTAGTATTTATGTTGGGGAGTGGTGCGATGCTCCATGTCCAGGTTAATTCCAAAGGAATGAGCATACAAATCCTGTCCATGGCAGACCGAGAGCAGACTTCCCTGACACTAACCATGTGCCTGGAGGAGCAGGGTTTGTGTGTGGGAAGGAAGTACTGAGTCAGATAGGCATGGATTAGCTCTGTAAGAAAACAGACATGTGCCATACCCTTTCTGACCACATGTGGGATAAGATTAGTAACATGGTACATATGAATGTATGTGATTATTTAAAGGCATAAGCAGCAGAGGCTTGCTATCAATGTTCTACTGCAATAACTGTGATATGAAAGCTTAGCTAGAAGAAAAGTCTGTAACTGGATGCATCTAACTTCACAAGGCAATGTCTTCCCTGTGCCTCCAGACATGCTCAGCTGTACATGTGACTCTGGAGTTATGAGACTTGTAAGAAAGAAACCTTCATGTACGCCCAACCCAATGTTGTTCTTCAAACATAACACAATCATAAATCTTACATGATACAAAAATAACCTTTTGTAAGAAATGAACTATAGTCTAATTACTATGAAGTCACACAAGCATGTACTGCAGGCCGGGTATCCTTCCCCAGAACACTTGAGACTACCACTGCTTCTGAGTGCAGCAATTTTCCACCTAGGGAGGGGTACTCACTCAGACTTCACTCACTGAGCATCCAGCACCCATAGGCTCTACTACCGGACTTACACTGACTTCCGTGCTCAGAGAGCCTCCTGTTCCAGAGATTTCAGATTAGAGATGTGTACTGTGTGTAGCTGAAGACAGTGGGTACTCCAAGTAGCCTCACCATGTTCTCTGCTCCCCAGTGAATGAGCTGTTGTATTTTTCACCGTCTCATTTTATTTTCACCTATATTAAACCATGTGTGAAGTAGCGCTGCCATTCAGCTATTCTTTCATTTATCTACTTACGAAAATAGAAAGGAGGAGAGCTCCTCGTTTTACTTAGAGGTGTGGCATGCAGTGGCTCGCTGTGAAAATGTGCTGCCCAGTATCCAGTCTGTCTCCTGCACTCAGTTCTTTCTCTAGGTGAGATGTAAGCATACGTCACCTTTTTGATTGTTGTGCAATACTGAGGCAGCATGGTCTGGTCCAGCCCTTCTATTTGCCTCAGTTTCTCAGAAACAACATCCACGGTCATTGAACTCAGTAACAATGTTGTGCCTACGGTGGCTGGTCCCTAGGTAAGCCAAAGAAAAGACACATATGAGTAGCATTAATATGGAGTGTATGAGGTCATATGACAGAAAAATTTGTTAACTTATATTGCTAAAATAAAGAAAACACAGCCAATGCATATAGAATTTAAGGAAGTGCCCTTAATAAATAGATTTAGCTACTGTGACATATAATAAGTAGTGTTTATTACAGGAGGGGCAGTCTGACCCAAACCACTTTTCTAAGATGGTCATCCTGTGGACCAGGCCTACATCAAGTCCTCAAATGATTACACTTAACTTTAAGAAGTAAGGGGACTGTTCCAAATAAGAGGGAGATAACTTAAAAAGAAGAAATTACAGACACTTATAGAATACAAAGAACACATCTAAGAATAATTTTCAAGTGCCTATATCAAACAATTAGGTAACCTTAAAAACACTGTGCACTGCTTTGGTAGTCAGGTTTCCAGAATGAGTATCTAGGGAGTAGTGGACATGGGTCGAAGTGCACACAGCTGGTTAGGTTTTATATAAATGAACTGTTTTCTTTGCTCCAACTATTTCTAAAAAGGGTTCTGGAAGCTATAGCCACAATAAAGAAAATGCAATAAAGATGGTGGCACTCTGATTTGCCCTGTTTGCCCTTCAACATAATCTTTATATGAGAAATAAGATTTATCAACTCAAGTTTGGATGGGAGTGGTGGCGTCCACCTTGAATCCCAGTGCTCAGGAAGCAGAGTCAGGGGGACCTCTCTTAGTTCAAAGTTAGCCTGACTTACATAGCAAGTTCCGGGTCAGCTGGCGGTGGGGTTAGTACATAAATGTTTCAAGTATTTTACTTGACACTTTTACCAGTGTCAAGAACAATAGACTATCCTATAGTTTAAAAATACCTGTTATGTACAGTTAAGCCTTATTTGTAATATGAAAACATAATAGTTGTACTACCTCAGAAATAGGTGAACAGAAACTGTGTGTGTGTGTGTGTGTGTGTGTGTGTGTGTGTGTGTGTGTGTGTGTGTGTATGAGAGAGAGGGGGGAAAAGGAGAGAGAGGGAGAGGGAGAGAGAAGAGGAGAGAGGGGGGAGAGGGAGAGGGAGAGAAGGGGAGGGAGAAGGGTAGGGAGTGGGAGAAAGGGGAAAGGGGGAAGGGAGAGGGAGAGGGAGAGGGAGAGGGAGAGGGAGAGGGAGAGGGAGAGAGAGAGGGAGAGGGAGAGGGAGAGGGAGAGGGAGAGGGAGAGGGAGAGGGAGAGGGAGAGGGAGAAATGGGACTGTATTATTCAGGCAGTAGGAGCAGTGACTTCATGAGTCTGGGACTCTACCTAGCTCACTAGCTCACTAGCTCATAAAAGTAACACAGGTACATCAAATTTTAGAAACAGATGACCTGGAACAAACTGCATCAAAGATATTTATTTATAGTTTGCTCTTATTTAACTATAAAATGTATTATATCTTACATGATCCAGAGTAACTTTCAATATATTCATATTGGCTTACTTTTTTTGTTTAAAAAAATCATAAAAGTATAATTTGATCAACAAAATATAGATTATGTTAAATTATAGTTCACAGAAAAAATCCATGAATTCAAACACATAAGACTAAATTTGTTTTTGTTTTGAGACAAGATCTCTCTATGTAGCCCTGGCTGTCCTGGAACTATGTATATAGCAGGCTGATCTTGAACTCACAGAGATCACTGTCCTGTGACACACAAGTGCTGGGACTAAAAGTATGTGTGCTACCACTCCCATCCTTAAAGCTTAACGCTTAAGTTAATGAATTAGGAGGAGGAGACAACTTTTCTTATGGAATTCCAATTAATAAACGTGGCAGAGAGAAACAGAAAATCCCCACTATTACTACAGTAGCTGTATTATAAACTCCATCACTGGCCATCAATTAATGGGCAAAAGCCAAGCAAGTCGAACAGGACATGGCAGAGTTTCAAATACCTACCCCCAACAATTCATTAGTTAGAGAAAAGAAAGCTGTAAAATATTGACACCCAGCAGAAGCCACCTCAAACAAAGAGTTAGGGTCACGTCTGACTCTTATTTAAAAGCTGATCTTTACCAAATGATAAGTTATTAATTTGAAAACCATATGTGTTGCAAAATGTTAATCACTTTCCAAATCTTTTCTAAAGTAATAATGTATAATAAAATTACTTTTAAAACAAATGAGTCTTATAACCAAAATAATAAATTTTGAATGGAAATATAAAAGGAATATAAAATATTTATTAATTTAATAGAAACTCAGTATATTATTTTGAGAGGAAACAAAGAATCCAAATAGTTCTTCAACATTTATGGTGCATTCTCATTTGAAATCCACCTGTGTAAAGCAGAACAGATTGATTCAGTAGTCTAGTTTTCTAAATTGGAATTTATTTATTTATCTTTCTTACTTGGAAAACTCAATGCAGTACACATTAGCTTGCTTAAGCTATTAAACAGAAACTTGAAAATGCATCTGAATCAGGATTTCTCCAGTTCAAAGCAAAGCTATAAAAACACTAGTTACCTGAGGTGGTGGTTTTGCTTTCTGGTGTCAGCAGATTAACAGTACACTCTGAAATATCACATCTTCAGTCAACTCATTAGAAAAGCTGAAAACTGATTAGTCAGCAATGGCTGCCATGCAGAGGCTGAAAGCAACTACAGAAACGAACCCAAGACACAGAATGGGCAGAGATCTATAAACAGCCCAGCATGAAGTAGCCGATGACCATCTAATAGCCTGCTAAGGAAAGTGAGATGTCACCAGGAGTTTCTGTACCTGTCTCTGTTTGTTAAACCCAGAGTCACATGGCTTTAAGGAAGGAATAAAACAGAGTGAGGGACATGAATGTTAAATAAATCAAAACACACATATCATACACATAAACAAAGCCCCTGCCAAGCCTCTTATTTCCCCTCAACTCTGAAAAACTTTGGTATCAGCAGCACTGAGTAAGAAACATACAGAAAACAGTTTTATTTCATTAGTGGATACTTAGAAACGTTTAAATTGCACTCTTTAAACTTATTTTTTTCCACTAAAAGAATAAATCATGCAGCACACATTCAACAAGAAACTAGGTAGATCACATTTTTTCCATGAAAAGCCAATATTCTTCCAATGTATAAGCTTAAAATTGCCAAAACATTTATAAGGCTTGATTACATGATTACCTTGAAGGACAGTTATTATTCAGAATTACACCACTAAATATGAGTGTTATGTCATTGACTATGATGATTCTAACAGAAGCCTCAGTTGCCTGTTCAAAAGAAATGTCTTAAAAATTACAGCCCAATAAATCAGAAATGTAAAAAAGAAAGGAAAAAAAAAAAAAAAAGCCCACACTCTTTGACTGCCATACTGTAGAATCTTAAGAACTCTACTTCAAAAACAAAACAAACCACTGTTGTTAATTGTTCTTGTGTACCTAAAAATCCATGGCCAATATTCTTAAATGCTTAAAACCATCCACAGACAACCAACAAATTTCAGTCTGTCACTGGCCATGGTGTTCTACTGAGCAGGAGGAGGCTTTGCTAGCCTCACCTTAGACATCTGTCTTTGAACATGGTCAGGGTGTGTGTGGTGGAGGAACACTCTCTTCTACCCTTTAGCGTCAGACTGTTGAAGGTGACTACACATACACGTCTGCATAGGGATATGCACAGATTCAGACAAGTGCACAGATTCATTCAGACAGTAAAATGATGGTCTAATGTAAGATGCCCCAAACAAGAGGCAGAAACTGTTAATTAGCTGGGAACAGCAACTCGGCTGTCTCCCTCTTGTGTTATTATGATCACTTTGTAACTTACTCTTCACAAGGCTGGAGTTATTAAATAACTCCTTCAAAGATAATAAGATAAGGCTTAACACTACACTTTGAGGACACTCTTTAAATAAAAAAGAAAAAAAAAACAAATACTAACATGTTTGTCTGCTTTTTAACTTTAAATCTTATGTGGTGTGTGTGTGTGTGTGTGTGTGTGTGTGTGTGTGTGTGTGTGTGTGTGTGTGTGTCTCTATGGCTATCATATGCATGCAGTGCCCAGCCAGAAGAGGGCAGTGGAGCCCAAGACTGGAGTCCTACAGGAGGTAAGCAGGTGCTAGGGGAGCTCTGGGTCCCCCAGGGGAGCAGGCGGTGCTCTCAACCACCCAGTCATCCCCCAGAGGAACAGACAGTGCTCTCAACCACCCAATCATCCCCCAGAGGAACAGACAGTGCTCTCAACCACCCAGTCATTCCCCCAGGGGAGTAGGCGGTGCTCTCAACCACCCAGTCATCCCACAGAGGAGCAGACAGTGCTCTCAACCACTCCGTCATCCCCCAGAGGAGCAGATAGTGCTCTCAACCATTCAGTCATCCCTTCAGCCCCCTGCACCTTTTAACCTTTTTTTAAAAACTACATCTAGGACTTCAACATTATATAGTATCATCTACCAAAATATTCCACTCCATTTACCTTAAGTTCAGAGAAAAAAATAACTGAAATATGACTTAAAGACTTCCAATTCAATTCAGGCTATATTTCAGTATAGGGGGAGAAACTAGCATTTTCCCATAATTCAAAAAGAATAATGAAAATCCACTTCTTAAGTACTGTTAAAAGGGTGCATAATATTCAACTGATTGCCACTGCTATTCAGAGTCTCTGAGGACAGTGGACACCCGTGACACATTAGGTCTATGAGGGCAGTGGGCACCTGTGACATGCTCAGTCTCTGAGGGCAGTGGGCACCTGTGACACGCTCAGTCTCTGAGGGCAGTGGGCACCTGTGACACGCTCAGTCTAAAGAATGCCCAATTCCTTACCCGCATCTGCAGCGTTCTCATCCAGCTCTTGTCCTGAGCAAACAAGAGACAGCTTGGTTCGGACACAGTTGCTGTGAACACAACCTGCAAGTTCTAAAGCAGTGGTGGAGACAAAGTACCTACAGGAAGCACCAGCTTTTCACACTTCCTCCGTGAGCTGGAGCCTGCTGAGCAAAAGCTCTGACATTCATTTGTAATGCCACTATTAAATCAACAGTTGTCTTTATTCTCAAAACATGATGGTAAGAACACACTGGAAATTGTAAAACTATTTTAATGTTTTAATGTTGCCTGTGCAATTCTGAAATTTCTTGCAACTCAACTCGATACTAAATCTGTTATGTCTTTTCAACAGTGTATAGAAGTGATCTCCCAGAGGCCAAGAAAGACAGACACTGGTGATCCATCCCTTGCTGGCCTGGGAACCTGCAGGCTGTGAGGGCAGGATGCCTTCCATTTTTGTCTCCTCCCACCAGATAGGGCCTTCGCATGCTCAATAAATGCATGACAGGGCAATGAATGCTCACTCGGTATCAGCCAGTATACACAATGCTGGATCAGTAAGGACAACAGAAGGAGGAGGAGAAAGAAATGCTATAGTATTCCTTCTAGGGGGGTTGGGGGGGTGAATAAGTCTGCCACCAGTGAAATGTGGTGGCTCACTAACACACTGTCACCCAAGATACCTGACCCAAGACAGGCCCTCCATAAGGGCAACAGAAGGTTCACCATGCCACTAGAGTTGACTCCTGAGCAATATGAAATCAGGGTACCAAACTCCGTAAAGAGTCACAAATCTGGGTGGATCAGGCCTGATTTCACATACTACATGTATTATACAGAAGGTATCCTGTTGCTTGTGTGTGCAGTTTCCTGGAGAGACAAACTGCCCACACTCCCACAGCATTTTAAGCTGACTCATGCAACACTTGATCTTCTCGTGACAGGAGGCGACTGCAGCAGTCAGTTAGAACCCAACTGCGTCTCAAATGCATTTATACTCCTCTCACTGCAAGTCTTTGTGTTCATAAACTTGGGTAATTTTAATTATTTAGAATTGATTTATATATGTCATGGTCGAAAATAAATACTTTTATGATACACTTTATGCATTTATGATTATGACAAACCCAATTTTTCCCTACTTTTTCAGTATGTTTAGACTGTATGGTTTGTAAGGGTGTTTTGTGAATTATGTAAATCTTTTCCTCAAAGCAATACATATCTACAAGGAGCCACACAGTGTAAATCTATGTTGAGGCCAATGGACACCTTGGTGAGAACCCCACTAAAAGATAGTAAAGGCACCAAGTAAAATCTTCCAGAAAAGTTCAAACGAGGTCACGCACCATACAACACTTTCAGTCAACTTGAGACTGTATATTAATGGTGGTCCCATGATAATATTCCATCTACTTACTGATGGCGTAGTTGCCTTAGTTTGTGTGAGTGAACTCCCTGTTACAGAACTGCCTAGGTGTGATTCCCAGGATACACTCCTGTCCTTAAGAGACACACAATCATATTCACAACCTCAAAACACCTCTAAATGATGCCTCTTGAGCCCAAGAAACACCAGTACATAAAACACCTGGGGCAATCTAAACAGGCTACAGATGTATATAGTGCTGTCCTCTATTAGCCAACAATCACCTAACTCGAAGCAGTTTGAGTTATGAGTCGTTAAGGCTCTGGAGTATTCTTGGTAAATAATAATGCACTCAAACATGCTAGTATTTAGTAATGCCCAGGTCAGACCAAAGAAACTGTAAAGCACAGAATGAGGGTAGCTTGTGCAAGGGTAGAAGTGCATCATAAGACCTACTGAGCTGCAGGGGCTGCACCCTGCTCACACAGAGCAGGACGCCCAAGGGAGGGAGCAGGGGCCGGGTGCGCTCTGGCTCTTACATTACCAGCCTGCCCCTGTGCCCTGGTGTGAGCCCCACTCATTTCACCTGGGCCAGAGAGGCTGAACTGACCCCAAGATCCCAGCTGTGCCTAGGGGAGCCTCAGAAGGTAAGGAGGCCAGGACAGACCCAGGGCCTGTGCTCCCTGCTTTTATGAAATGAGGTGTAGACTAAAGCTTCAATTATGAAAAAGGAGGACACACTAGTCCTTTCCAACCCTAATGATCTGGGAGCACATCTTGGGTCTAACATTATCTTCATGTTCACATGATCTGGCATGCATATTTTCTCAGCCATAAAATTATAGGGAGCAAAACCACCACAGGGGTTTGTAGTTCAAGCCCCTACTTTGTGAAACACTCAAGTATTTAACTACAATTTACCTGCTAATCTTTGACTGGACTTTGTAGACTATATCAGTAATGTTAATGTGAGAAAACATATTATTTTCACAAACATTTGGTTTATCAGATATTCCTTGAGGTAAAAACAGATGAGCTCACCTATATTTTGTGAATATCATGGCTGGTTAACTTTCTGGCCTCACTTTCCCTCTGTTATCCCATGTCTATAATAATATCTCTATTTGTTCTGAAAGGTTCATGTGGCTCCAGGCTTATCTGCGGGTGGCCTTTCTCATCAGGTCTATGAAGCAGATGCTGCCACACAGACATGATCAATAACCAGCCAATGGGAGGGCTGATCTAGCTAGCACCCATGGCACCTAACTGTGTTCAGCACTGTGGTGATATAAACATAAATGGACCCCATAGATTCACAGATTTGAATGCCTGGTTACCAGAGAGTGACACTATCAGGAGGAGTGGCTTTGTTGGCAGAAGTGTGTCACTGGAGGTGGACTTTGAGGTTTCAAATGCTCTCGCCAGGCCCTGTGTCTCCCTCTCTCTGCTGCCTGCAGATCCAAATGTAGCACTCTTGGCTGCTTCTCCAGCACCATGTCTGCTTACACATAGCCATGTGTCTTACCATGATGACAAGGGGCTAACCTCTGAAACTGTAAGCCACCCCCCTAAATGTTTTCCTTTATAAGAGTTGCCATGGTCACATTGTCTCCTCACAGCAACAGAGCACTGACTGAGACAAGCAGTTTCTTCGGTCTGCCCCACTGCTTTCACTGGCTTTGAACAAATGCTGACTGGCTTTACCCAGTCCTCTACAAGATACATTTTACAAACTATTGCCGATGTTAATTTCTTAGAAGCATAGGAAGCATGGTGAGCATCTATTACCCATCCTACCAACTACAAACTACCTTTTAGTACCTCAAGAACAGGAAGTGTGTTATCTTATTGACACGGACACTACTCTAGGTGAGGTGCCTTTGTGTCTTGTTATTCGAGTCTAACCATGGCTCAGGAACTGTATTAGTTCCCTTCCTCAGAAAAATTCATTCCAAACCTCATCTACTGTTCTCCTTGTTATGGTGCCTTTTAATTCCAAGTATTTGCCTACATTTCTGCAGCAGAGAAGAGCTGCTGTGTCACTAAAGCCATGAAATCCTCCACAGCACCCAATTTTCATCAGAGATTAGACGAATTTTAGTCCCTAGAACTGAATTGCACACACACACACACACACAAATTCCTGTAGCAAAGGCTCCCTGACTAATTAAAAGCCACTTTGCATACAGTGGTGATGCTCCATGGGCCACAACTTCCCAAGCACCCAAAGAACTTCTGTGACTCAGGATGTCTGTCACTGATGGATAGCTGCACTTACTCAAACACCTCAGCTAGTAAGCTGGTGACTCAAGAGTCACCAACTCCTCAATGAAAAACAACAAAAGAGTCCCCTTTTGGTCTCTTAACAGAATTAACTCAAAGGAAATTAAGGTTTAAAAACATATTACCTATTCAAATGCATGTTTTAACTTATACAGTCTTGATAAACTTGAGATATACTGTTTTAGCCTGCAAGTCACAATATTTTAGAGTAGTTTTAGATTTGAGACCATCTTTACCTTGAGACATAACATATTCTAAATATAAAACATGAGCTGGACCTCAACTGCACACAGACTAAAGTAAGATTTTCTAGGTTTGTCTACATCATCCAGCTCATACCCATCTCTAACGTCAAAGGTGATTTGTGATACTTTCAAAGCTGTCCTACGTGAATCATACCAAGTGCAGGCTGTATAAGAACAGTTAAGATGAAAACAACTCTCAGCGCTAAGGGGGAACCCACCACTGAATACTTGTGATGACTCCTGGAAACAGCCTTTCGTGGCTGCAGAATTCAAGCCCCCTCTCAAGTCCCTGAGAAGGGGGAATGCAGGAAGAACATTAGCTTTGGAATGGACTCATGGGCTGTAATTATTAGTACTCGATACTCTACACTTCCAGTCACACCATCAGTGAGTTAGTGCACTGCTGCCAATTGTGTTAAGATGGCCATTACTGCTACAGAAGCAATGAGACAACAGTGTTCCACACCACGAGACTACTCCATTACCCTTGAGGAGTCTGTGGGTGAAGGAAGCCCCTCAGCAGCGTCCTCCTTGATAACTTCCTAGCAACATAAACAGGAAAGTGGGTGAACGGGGCAGGATGAGCCACACAGACATGAATGAACATGATGCTAAAATAACAACACAGATAACACCAAACACTACAGTGCCTGGAATTCCCCTTCGACCACTTCAAAATGTAACTAAAATCTTATTACAGGGAATTTGTTTTTTATAGTCACTTAAAGTTTGTCATCAGGAAGCCCTAATGGATTTGGCACAGATGTATTTTGTTTTGATTAATTATGTTCAACAGTATGTTTAAACAATCTCATTCCGTCGAGTCCCTGCCACAGACTCACAGACTGAAATCCTTTTCTCTTGTTGCATCCACCTTCCACTAAATCATGTATACACACACAAACATACCTATATGTCCTTTAAAAAGATATTGGAAATTAGCAGATAGAAAAGATCTAGTTTTTAAAGTTTTGGTAGCAAACAATCTATTGCAAGCCAGAGATCTCTGGTTGTAAAAACTTAACATTTAGTCACTGAGATGGCTAGTCATTTTTCTTTCATAGAAAATTTCACAGAAATGAAAGTAGACATTTTATATTAGTAATAGCTTGATTCTGAAAATTATAAGTTGTACTCTTTTACTCCAGAAAGAAAAAAAATACAGCTTTTAATGCTACCCATGTTCTTTTATGAGATTAATATTTTAGTTACCCTTTTATATACTTACTAGGCCATTGTTCTGATCTCTGGGCAAATTCGTTTTTACTGATGAACGTGAGATGAGATGTTGGGAACTGCCAGGGTAATACCTTGGCGTGTAAAGGTATGGGGCAAAGAATGGCTATGGAAAAACATGTAACAAAAAAAAAAAAAAAAAAAAAGGGCATGAACAATTACAGAAATCAAAGTGTAATGAGATTTATCACGTGAAACCAAGCAACACAACTCCAAAATTCAAAAGCAAGTGACAAAACGAAAGCCTCCGTCACAGTCTGTAGGATCCAAATCAGAGATAAGACCATGACATATACTTTATCTTGTTCATTTGACATGTTTTGTGCCTTGAGAATTGATACAATCGTTTTTCTCTATATTTAACATCTTAACAGGTTTGCTATACATGGTTTGTATATATTAACTTACAAATTTTTCTCTGGAGCAGACTAGAAATGTTATTCGTATACTCTGCCTGGTCACCTGGGAACACCCAGAAGTGTTTCCCAGGACAGCCTCATGGGGGCCCTGGAGCTCAGCTGTGTCAGCACACACCGGAGTGCACACTGCTACCTACACAAGACTTAACGTGTGCGTTTTCTCATAGCCAGCTTCACGTAACAGATCATATGGACTAGAAACACAAAGGTGAGGACTCTAAATTAGAGTTCACTGTACCTAGGTAGCGGCTTCTCTCTTCTTTACTCTTGATGGTTTAAGAGAACTGCTCTGCCTTTTAATGATAATGACTCACACCCCCCTACATAATAATAGAAACACTGAACCCCAAAACAAGAGAAATTTAGTGTCTTAAAAATAAGTAACTACTTTAAAAGCATAATGCATCATTGCTCTTAAAATAAGTGAAGGTAAAATTCAGCCTAGATGGTTTCATGATTCTTTTTCAAATAAACTTATTTTCACACCTTTAATTAGTATTGATTAAGCCATGTTGTGTAAAATTACAGCAGATTTTGAGACTGGTAAGTAGGGATCTGTATTCCACCTACCATACAGTTAACTTTTATAGAGAACGAGGGTGGCATAAACGCTATTAAATGCTATTGGCTCCTCTTGCGTCCCTTGTCCACACAGAAAAAAATGGGGTCACATTTCTAAGACTCTACAAACAACAAACTGAATTACAAATATGGCCATTTAAAATAATAGAAATTTAACTTAAATTTTGCAATTCCTTCTTTGTCACACTTATCCCAAACTCTCTTCCCAGCTCATGTGGAATAAAGTCATGCAGTCAGCTGTCTTCTCTGAATATTCACCCCTCTCCCCCCTGAATTTAGACTAACCAGGGAGAAACGAAGGAATAAACTTACAATGGATCTTAAGAGTCTACAAAACATCCTGGTTCATGATTTGTTTCCTTTGGGAAATCATTAGTGCCATTACATGATTCAGTCGTTAAGGTGAGAACTGGCACCTTTGATTAACTACATCCAACATGGTTTTGGTACCACTGGTAACTATGCTTTCAATTTTTAGTTAGGAAATTGTATATTAAGCAGAGAATTACATATGACTGAAGGTACTTGGAATAAAATTATAAAAACAGCTTATGGTGGTATTAACTGGCAATAACATTTGATCCTTCAAGCAGTATGTTCCCATTATTATCTTGCATATGTCTATGTACTACAAATGACTCTAGGAATTTATTGCTGTTGCAAATGCAAGTATAAATTGCTACATAAAATATACCAAAGGAACCTTTGTTTATAAAGAGACAAACAGATCCCTTTATAATCTAGGGTGTCCATTGCTGAACCCACAGTATTTATTTTCTCATCAAGAAAATAAATAAAAGCCAATATTCCTATATGCAGACTCCTTAGAAGTTTAGAATATTCTAAAATCCAAGACTCTGTTTTTTAAAAAAATCATACAATTGTACATCTAAGTCTTACACTTTTCTATTTTAAATCCAAATTACAGTTCCAAAGCAGTATCAGAGCCCAAGGCAGAAAGAGCCTGGTACCCCAGAAGAGATACTCTACAGCAAAGGTGCTGCCCCTTACCCTGTTGTAGAAGGGGTGCTGGGGGCCAGACATGCCGCTGTAATAGCTGCTGTGGGGTTGTTGAGGGGACACAACCCCGCTCGGGAACGGCCCGTTGAAAGATCCTGAAGATGAGCAGACAGAAGCAGGCTGACTGTACCCAGAAGGTGGCCGAGGAGGGGCTTCATGCAGAGGGAGTGGGGGATATGCAAGGCCTCCTATGTTGATCTGCTCTCTTGCAGCTCGGACATCTGAAAATTCCATCATAACCCAAAAGGCAAAAGAGAACAGGGCATTGGTGATGAGTCCTGTCGCCAGCTACTACACAAGAACACACTTTCTTCACTGCTAGTGACTTCAGCTGGGTTTAAATGAGTGGATGGGAAGTCTTTATTAGTCTACAGACTTTATGTGAAAGAAAGAAAGAAAAGGAGAAAAGACCAATTATACATCAAAAGGGTTGGGTGTTTGGTTTTTCTTTACTATTTGAAAAGTTATTACACTTGGATTCTTTAGTTACCAAACATTACCATTACTTTTGTGTCTCTATAGATCTATTTGTGATATGCAAACAAAAGACTCAAGTTGTCTAATACATACAACATGAGTTAACTGTGGGCCTACGTCAACCTCTCAGCATAGAGCACCCAGCCTCAAAAGCATTAGCCTTAAAGTGAGAACTAAGTAAAAGAATTACGTATTTATGGTACAATATGCTTCCTTAACAGATGTATATATTGCATAAGGCTCAAATGGAGGAAATGAACCTGTTCATCACCTCAAACACTCACCATTGTTCTGTGATGAGACATGAAATGGCCCCTTCTGGATATTTTGAAACACTCATTAACTCACAGCCACCCTACTGGGTAGGCATAGTCAGAAACGACTGCTGCTACCCACTAACTAGCCTCTTCTCATCGCCCTTGTCCTCCCTCTCCCCAGGGTCCACCAAGTCCAGCTCTGCTCTCCCTTAGATACCACACATGGGGGAGGTCACAGCATTTGTGTGAATCTATTTCATGTCCCAGAACTAATTGCAGGTGATCCCTCAGTACCTCCCACCAAGCTCAGTCATGGCCCATGAATGACAGCACACAAAGCCCTCATGTTCCAATACAGCTGTGTGATCTCCAGCACACACCAGTCTCTCTAAAGCCGGAAACTAGATCTGCAGTACAGGCCATAGATCTGCAGCTCAGGAGGCTATGAGGACAAAGATCAAAAGTTTAGGATCACTTTGGGCAATTTAGTGAGATCCTGACTCACTATAAAAGTAAAAAGAGGGATGAGGACATACATATGCAGTGACAAAGTGCTTGCCTGGTGTGCACATGGTCCTGGTTTCAAGCCTCAGCACTGCCATAAAATAAATTAACACTTAATATTTTTAAGCCCCAGTTTACAGAGGTCCCTATTAAAAGCAGAAGATGGACAATGGGACAGCTACCACGTGTGGCATCTGAAGTGAAAGTCAGGGGAGCTCAGGGTCCCAAAGGGAGAGTTTGGTGAGGCAAGGAAAAGAACACTGTGGAGTAAGCAGCTGACACCCTAACATCCCAAGGTGCAGACGCCCCAGTCCTTACGCTCATCAGTTCTTCTGTGGCATGTTTGGTTCAAGTTTTTACCTTTTCATAAAGCAAGAACAAATGAGAGAGCTAAGTCAGAACAGGAAATATGTAGGCCATGCTGGCACATCCCTGCAATGCCAGCACTTCAGAGGCCTAGGTAGGCAGGAGGGCATCAGTCACTGAGTCACTGAGAGCTCACCTCAAAACACACAAAACAGGAAAGAAAAGAAGCATGAAAAATTTTGACGACTTCAGAGGAAAATAAACTGCACTACAACACCCACCTGCAATGATCTCCCTTAGTTTGGGATCCAGGTTTACTGTGCACGGCAAAAAGGTCTTTACATCTCGAGCCACAAGAACTGGGGTCCTTGAAGACAGAAACACTTCAAAATTTCTTATATCTCCATCAATTTCAAGCAGTGGCTCAACATCTTTAGTTGTTGGAATATTCTTTGATATTCTTCAAAAAGAAAAGAAAAACCATAAATACTCAATCAGAGTCAAACTCTGCATTCTTAAAATGTATTGCTTCTGTCCACTAGGAACATTTTACACACCATGTTCTCATCTAAAAATATCTTTATGATAAGAAGCCCAAGAGAGAAAATAATAATCTAGCTCCAAAATGACCTAGGTGACAACGAAGAAAGTCAGACCATCACTGACTTGGCCAAAAGCAGGGTATGGACCAGAGAGACAGGGGGAAAGGAACTCCTACACCCAGTACACCCCAGTCAGTCAGTCTGACTGAGGTGGGCTACAAGTGCACAGGTGGGAACTGGGGGCCTCAGGAAGACTAACAGCTGCTCACATCACACAGGGAACCAGCGAAAGGCTGGTCCTGAGACATGGCTCTTCAATGTGACACTGTGGCTCTTTTTCAGGGAGGAAAAAACTTTTAAAACAAATCACACAAATTATTTTCCATTGTGAAAGTAATATATGCTTAGTGTATAAACATAGATATGGTACAAACATAGAAAGTAGCCTAGAAAGAAAAAGACTTAACTGATCAAATACAGAACTACTAACATAATGTATTCTTACTTTATGTGTATTTTCCATAGTTGAGTTCAAAAGTAAACAATTTTGGATCAAGTAGAAGTTGTCAAATGTAAAAATAAGTAAATTTTAGTCATTAAAAATACTTAATGGATACTGTTACAATGGCCAATAAGAAACTGTCTTGAAAGAAGAAAAATGGCAAAATGTTCAAATTCTGCATGGTACTAAATACCATGTAGTAAGCAGATCTAATGTGCATAGAAGAATATACAAGAGATAAAGAAGTAAAAACTTTAATGGGTTTGTTCAAACAGGTAGACAAGAAAACTGGAGTAACAGCAGGGTCTACTAACTGATGACTGGGTCCAGAAGTGGGGGAAGGTCCGTATCACAGTGTGGTGATGTTATCTAACACATAAAGCCTGCCTGAAGATCAGAGTGCAGAACCAGCCACACTAGCTAGCCATAGAGGCCGGACAGTGGTGGCACACACCTTTAATCCCAGCACTTGGAAGACAAAGGTAGATGGATGGATCTCTGTGAGTTCAAGACCACCCTAGGCTACACAAAACTGATTCAGTCTAAAAGAGAAACAGTTCATATAAAGGTGATCCCAGCACTTGGAGTAACACACTTTTAATCCTAGCATTAATATGGCTGGGCAGAGAGAGAATTATAAGGAGGGAGAAGACAGGACCTCAGGGCAGTCTGAAGCAGTCTGAGGCAGTCAGTCTGAGGAGCAGTGCAGTCTAGATAGTCTGAGGATGCAATCTGAGGACAGGATCGCCCCTTTGGTCTGAGCATTGGTAGAGGTAAGAACTTTAGTGGCTATCCACTCTTCTTCTCTGATCTTTCAGCTTTCACCCCCTGATATCTGACTATGAGTTTTTATTAATACTAATTAGAATTCATGCTACAGAATACAACTTATCAATAAAAGGAATGATCTATATCGACGCACACAGATATATCTCATAATAAATTAAGTAGCATCCAGCCAAATGCACAGAAAGCAGATCACAGTCCCTGTGAAGTTTAGGGAGGCAAGGAGGAGGGTGACAAAGGATTACAAAGAACCAGGAAGAAACCTGCCTAGGTGACATGTGTGTGTCACCTGACTGTGAAGACAATTTCATGGATACATGCAAATACCAAACGTGAAATTGGACAGCTTCCACCCAGTAGTTTACTTATGCTAACTATGCCTCCCGAAGCTCTTTGAAAGTCCTGGTCTTCTCTCTTCAAAGCACTTGCTAATTACGCAAGAACATGTACTCTTGGATTGCATTGGGCTCCATTTTAGGGAAGAGGACATTTTCTTCATCTTCTTCCCAAGTGAGATGGAACCCTACTCTAAGATTAGCAACAGCTGCGTGTTTTCTTTAGGATCAGCACTTTACTGCAGAGACCCAGTACTTGGCTGGTAGCCAGATATTAAAAGTCATCCGAGGAAAAATCCAGAGAACAAAGTTAGCAAACGAGGAAAAGAGTGGGTGCTGGTGGGAAAACAAGGCAAGCAGTTTTGTCTTGTGGATTTCACCAAGTTCTGCTACAGACTCACACATGGATGAAGCAGAAAGCTCTCTGAAATTGGGTACTTTAATAAAGCAAATGGCACTCAAGCTGATTATTAAATGTATTTAAAGTGTAATGAAAGCCTGGAAAATGATCATATGCAATCATTTGCAAAGCTGGAAAAGTATCAGAAATGAAATAGTTAAAAAGGTAGTTCATTTATTTCAGGGGCTTTACACGCAAAAAAGGAGAGAGGCCAGGAAGATTTAGATAAAAACACACAGCTGACAAGTCACATGAAACAAATGAACCGAATCCTAATGCCAGCATTGCTTTCAGCCTGAATGCGAACAGTGTTCCCAGCGTGGTGAACAATGCTGCTGTTCACAAGCCAAACGGCTACCGCTGCTTTCCAGACTGAAGTCTCTATCCTAACCTCCTGAGCTCAATGCATTAAGCCCTTCTGTTAAAAGAGACGTTTATGTAAATGATAATCTTTTGGCAGTGGGCCATCAAAATCATATGGGCCTTTATTTTTCAGATTTTTTTTCCAAAGGTTAGCATTTAAAGAATTTAAATAACTTCACTTTTCAATTAGGAGTGAATTTAAATTGCCAGCACTATGAATCATGTGACTAAAGCTGCCAGCAGTTAAATGGCCTCAAAAAGCATTTTACAATCTCAGGCGGCAGTGAGCTCCCAGGACGTTTAAATGTGGTTTCTTTTGATGCCACTAATCGAACAGCACTTGTTAATGCCAACATCCATGTAAGTTAAAGCATTTTGATTGTAACTGCATTGCTCTATAAGAGATACATATTAATTACTTGGCAGAAATCACGTAAGCCATTCATGTCACTTCCATTCAAAGTAAAGACCAAAACTACATAGAAAACTTTCTATCCTAAAGTATGAGCAGAGCCATAATGTATAACTTATGAAGAAGACAGCATCACATTTTTCTGAAGCTAGTTAACTAATAATGTAATTATTAAATAAGGGTTTAAAATTAAGATTTTCTACCCCCAATTCTCATGGATCCATGATCAGGCTTATGTGTAAGCTAGACAACCCAATTGTCTTTATAAACTCTCACCTGCCTGTACTGTACCACACTTGAGACAACCTAACCTCCACAAGACTGATGCCGTTTAGTGGAGGGGAGGGCACTTGCTCAGCACCCACATGGCCCCGGGTACAATCACTAGCAATGAAGGGGAAAACAAGAAAGCCACCCAACTGTATTGCCAGAGACAACAACAAAAAACACCACACAACTCATTTTAAAATCATCTTTAAATTATACATAGGTGTGTGTGCCTGGACATGGATGCATGAAGCTCCCTGAGGCCAGAAGTATATGATTCCCAGGAACTAACATTACAGAAGTTTGTGAACTGACACGTGGGTGCTAGCTACCATGAGGGTACTAGGAACCACACTTTAGACCTCTAGAAGATCAACAAGTGCTCTTAACTGCTGATCTACCTCTCTGGTCCCACAAAACTCATTTCTATAACCACTATTTTCTGTGGAAAGACAACCAAAACCCTAGTCACTCCCCACTCCTGTATTCACCCATTTATTTCACAGCCATTCCTTGTCTTTAGCACAATTTTCTATGTAGAGATGGCATTTTTATTTTTTATTTATTTATTTATTTATTTTTTGGAGACAGGGTTTCTTTGTGTAACATCCTGCCTGTCCTAGAACTTGCTTTATAGACCAGGTTGACCTTGAACTCACTGAGATCCACCGGCCTCTGACTCCCAAGTGTTGGGATCAAAGGCGTGTGCCACCTTGGCTCGGCTAGAGATGGCTGCTTTAAGGACAGGTCATGTTCTTCTGACAACAGACCCAAAGCCCTTATACGTTCCTACATGTACATGTCACATGTGCATCTATTAGTGGAATTATCTTCTTAAACATCTTACTTCCCCTCCAGACTGTCATTTCCATCAAAGTTGAGAGCATGTTTGGTTTTAATCACTAGTATTTTTTTAATCACTAGCATAGGATACTGTCACAGCACAGTTGTTCAATAAAGACTTGTCAAGTGGATAGATGAACACACACACACACACACACACACACACACACACACACA
Organism: Cricetiscus sungorus; assembly: GCA_030556225.1. Taxonomy (NCBI): domain Eukaryota; kingdom Metazoa; phylum Chordata; class Mammalia; order Rodentia; family Cricetidae; genus Cricetiscus; species Cricetiscus sungorus. The sequence continues at coordinate 85,986,446 of JANBXA010000651.1, read as the reverse complement.
TTCTTCCTCAAGAATTCTATCCTTTCTGAATAAAACAATTTGAATTCTACCCTTTATGATACTAACAAAATGTTGTGCTTGAGAAAGCACAGGAGTAGCACGCTGAGTTATTTTGTGTGTGGTATGAGGTAATGATAGGAGATGTTATTCTGTAAATATGTTTCTCATACTGGTTAATTAATAAAGCCCTGTTGGCCAATAGGAAACTAGATAGGCAGGGCTAGGAGACTAGAAGGAGGAAAGAGGAAGTAGTTAGGAGGAGTTAGCATGTAGAGTGAGAGGAAGCAAGATGCCGGGCCCACCACTCCCTGATAATTTGACCACATGGAAATACTTAGATAAGTAGAAATGGGTTAGTAATTAAGACAGAGCTAGCCCATAAACAATAATGGTAACTTGCCAACAGGATTGTATCAAATACAGAGTCTCTGAGTGTTATTTGGGGCCAGCGCACCAGATCAGCAGCGGGCGGGCTGGCAGAAAACATTTACGCTACAAAGTAAGGGCATTTTCCTTCTTTTTTGGCATGTGGGAGGGAACCTACCATCTAAGAACCATTTGCTGAACAGGCATGCCTTCTCTACTAGATGGCTTGGCATTCTTGCCCACACCTTACCAGGCCCAATTGTCTGGGCTGACTATTTGACTGCCCTGTGTGATCTTTGTATCACTGCTGGGCTGTTGATGCCAGCACTGTGTGGTGAGCTTTCAAGTTGGAAAGTGAGGGCCTTCAGAGTCTGCTTTTCTTCAAGACTGTTGTCCTTTCTGCAAATGAGGGTTGTTGGGATTTTGAAGGATTTTTACATTGGCTCCGAAGGGAACTTTAGGCAGCCCATGATATCCTAGTAATTTAGCTTCCCTGTTCATGTATGCCAAGTCTTCCCATTTACTTTACCTTCCTTCATTTCTCAGCAGTGTTGTGGCTTCCAATGAACATTTCTTTAACTGCCTTTGTTAAATCAAACACTTAATTTCCTTTCAGATTATCCACAGCATGAGGATAGAGACACAAATGATCATTGTGTCACTGTATCCTGAAAATTGCTGCATTTATTGGTTCTAGAAGCTCTCCTGTAGATTGTTTGGGATAATTCCTATACAGGATCATAGTGTGTGTAATTACAGATATTTTTACTAATTCCTTTATGATTTGGTCCCTTCTATTTTTCTTGTCCAGTCACTCTGGCTAGACCACCACTACAATGTTGTATGGCAGGGAAAGAAAGAACACCTTAGCTTGAGCTGGTAGAACCAAATGCCACAGTCTGAGTGGCTTGACCAGCAAACATTAACAGCTCACAATTCTATACATCAATGATGGCTGAGATTAGGTACCAGATAGAGAGTTTAGAGGTACAGTCCTTCTTGGTTTGCAGAAACAAAGACCTCCAGAGAAACTTTGTTTTATCCTCACATGGAAACAGTGGCTCTCTGGTCTCCTCTTGTAAGGGCACTAATCCCATGAAAAGAACTCTACACTAACTGTCTCATCTAAATGTATTTACCTTTCAAATGTCTAACTCCAAACACTGGTTTTGGGCTTCAACATATGAATTTTGGTGGAACAAAAACATTCACTGCACGGTCTGACTTAGGGGGTAAAGGTGCTGGACTTTCATACACACCTTTACTATACTTGACAAGCCAGTTGTCGTGAAGGGTATGTTCTCTGACTGTGCTGTCATGGACAGCCCCACAGCCATGTACATAGAGCCAGCACTAACTGGACTCAGTGAACTGAAAAATAACAACAGGAAGTCAGGAGGAGGAAGTGGGAGATATGTGAGAGGAGTTGGAAAGGGAAGGGTTGTGAAAATATTAAAATTGTATGCTAACCACTTAACTTTCTACCTCCACCAGTGTGGATGATTGAGTCTACACTCTTTTTTTCAGTAAGTCATGAATATACTTGGGCTGCCTGAGTAAGTTGTGAATATACTTGGGCTGCCTGGGATTATCTAAGGTCAGGCTGCTCATGGTGCAGTACAGCCAGCTTTTGGACATGGTGTGGTTTCTAACAGGCTCTGACCCAGAATTCTTACTTAAACTCGTATCACCTTCTTGCTAGTTGGCCTGTCTTGGGACAGGCCAACCTGCCAGAACCTGTGTCCAGACCTGAAAGATAAAGCCACTACTACTTGTCCTACCTCACTGTAAAATTTCTGAGCAATTATGATGTACTATAAAGTGACAATTATAATGAATTTAGAGACCCTGACCACCAAAATAATTATCTCAATTTCTTGCCTACAACAAGTTTTTAATAAAATATTTTAACACAATGTGTCCAGGTTAGCAAATGAAGACTGTTATCTCACTCTGATCCGAGCCTGCACTACTGAGACTAGTCTTTAGCAATCATCTCCAAAAAAATTATAAGTGAAACCCCAAAATCAAAAATAAAAATTTCCTCACCAATGAACAACTATCTTTAACAGAACAAGTTGAGAATTTTTTTCATGTAAATCACATATATGTATAGTATACCATACATGTATAAACATAAGAAGGGATTTTTTTTTATATTATCCTGATGGATGTATATTCAGTTGATGCAATAGATTCACTATTCCAACCATTATTGTGTTTTTAAATTATTTGTTTACTTGTTTGTGTGTATGAATGTTTTGCCTGCATGTATGTATGTGCACTACAGGCAGATCTGGTGCACAGTGTCAGAAGAGGGCATCAGATCTCCCAGTACTGCAATTAGGAATGGGTTGTGAACCACCATGCTGGGAACTGAACCAAGTTTCCTGCGAGGGCAGTAAGTGCTCTCAACCACTGAACCATCTCTCCTAACCCTCAATTACTACTTCTCACTATAAATACTGCAGTCAGGATAAGCCAACCAGCACAGAACTAACATTTAGTAAGGTGAAGCACACCTGACTGCTCCCCAGAGGACATGTGATGCAGACTTTGTTTCAGAAGAGCAGAATGCCTCATTATCCTATTCTCACCTAGATATGGCCAATGCCACCTCTCTAGTCTTTTTACCCCTTCTACAAGGAGCACACCTCTTCTGTATCCTGCCTATATGAAAATAACTCCCAATGTTTTTTCCTTAGCCCTTTCTTCCAATGTGGCAACTCCCCTGATCTTGAAGTGACAGCTTGACCTCAGCTGTTGTTTGCTGAATGACTGCATGCCAGCACAGCCCTATCCTCCTAAATCCCAGATATGGACCTTCAGTTTCAGAGTTTGTCTGATCGATTTTTTGAAACAGGGTCTCTTTCTGTAGTCCTGGCTGGCCTGGACCAGGCTGGCCTTGAACTCACAGAAATTCTGCCTACCTCTGTCTCCCCAATGTTGGGTGGGATTAAAGGCATGTGCCACTAAGCCCAGCTGACTTACATGTTGGTAAAATGGAAAAGATAATTTAAAAGGATGCTGCTATGTATCACATTGGTATTGAAACCCAGCACAGCCGGGTTTCATAATAAGCCACCCTGACTTTGTACTGGAGTTTTGAACAAAGATAATCCAAGAATGGAGTTGTAGGAGAATTCCAAGTACTTGTGAGATACTCTAAGAAACCAAGAGTCTTGTGACCTCCATTTCTCCAAAAACATAGATTTGTTCCTGGATTGTGCCTTTGAGTTTGCTTTAGATTATTCATTACAACTGGCTACAGTTATCTGTGTATACACCTCTATGGAAACATGTGCAGCTTGCCCACCCCATGCAGTTTGTTCTTGTGATTGGATGATTACTCATGTGGCTCTTCCTAAACCTCAGGGTAAAACTGTCTGAAGCACTGACTAAAGATGGCTATGGCATGAGACTTCAATCATCCTCATTTCTTGGCTCCACTCTCCCAGGCCCCTTTAGCCACCTTTAGAGCAGTGAAGGGTTCAGCAATGTACAGACTTGGGGACAAAACATCTCCTCTGCCTTGTGCACACAAGAATATTCCTTCACTGTTTCTTGTTCACAAAATTATACAAGAAAGCACACTCCTACCACGGCCTATGTGTCAGAGCATGAGTATAACAATCAGATTAAAAGTCCTGGCCCCAGTGACAGGTCAAGCTAAAGAAGCAGGGCCAGCCTTCAATAATTACACATGGCACTGATGATTAAACACTATATTGCCATCAAAAACTGGTGACTCTTTTTACAATGAAGGATTTCCTTGGTACACTAAAATTAACTAGAGTTGCTTAAATGAAGCTGGGGCTCCAAGCCTCACTACAGAGCTCTTCACTTTCACACAGTCTTTGCATTAACTTGCTTAAAATATTCAAATATTTTCAGATATTCAATCACATTTGGATATAATTTGAATAAATTGGTGTCTATGAAATATTTTATTTAGGGATTCTACATACGATTCATTTGGCAAATATTTCACAGTATGGCATAGTGCCGGCATGGGAGTGAGCAGACAACGGTAACAGAGGTGACCCAATGATAATTTTAATCTAGGATAATGAGATGGTTTCAATAAAGAGGTGAGAGGCAAAATAATTCACAACAGACTAAACCTGAGCACAGTATCAACCCCAGAAAATCACAGCCTTGTTTCTGGCATCCGAAGTCTGCAGTTTAAAATGCTCAGATTAGAGTAAATGAGATGCAAGTTTTACTTTTCTGAGGCAACCCTGGCAGTGTCACAGGCTGATGTCAGGAACAGTGAATGGGGACTTTGAATCCAAAGCTACTCTGTGCTTGCCACAGCTTGAAGAAGCCCTTTTTATATGTTATCTTAGAGATAATTAATAACCTTTAATAACATCAACAGTATTTACCATTTAATATTATACTGTTTTGTTCTGTTTGAGTTTTTGACAAGTCTCTCTATGTAGTCCTGCTGTCCTGGAACTCATTATGTAGACCAGACTGGCCTCAAACTCACAAACATACAAAAATTCTGTGAGAAAAAGGCACTACAATACTCATAGGGAGACATAAGCTGTCATGTGCCTGTGGTTGTGGTAGGAGTTGGCTAACCCATAAAGTGCAGTTCAGTCCCTAGCACCCTATAAAAAGAAAGGTGGGTGTGTTGGCACACACCTGTGGTCACAGCACTGGGAAGGCAAGCACAAGCAGATCCCTAGAGACCACTGGCCAGCCAACCCACCTTCTTGGTGAGTTCCAGACGACTCTCTCAGTAAATGCCAAATAAATACATCTCTCAAAATTACCAAGGTAGATGATTTCTGAGGATTGGGACCCAAGGTTAACTTGGTCTCCACATGGCACTCCCACAGAGAAATGAATGAACTAATGAATTAATGAAATGACTGGGAATTCAAACTTTCATTAGACTGTCATTCTCCCCCAACCTCCATTTTCTTGCTGTAGAAAGAGGGAAGCAGTAAGCATTTTACTTTGTCTCATGGACAGGCATGCTAATGAAGTTTCCAGTGAGGCAGCCCCATCTTGTGGACTTCCTGAACACTGCAGGAACCTTTCACTAGCATCTCGCCTCAGCATCCAAATATGCCAGCACTCTAACTTACAATACACTGGTTTAGTTTCTCTTTTTTAAGAGCCTTGACAGTTTATTTGATTGGTAAAGGTATATCTTAAGAACTTTACAAGGTCTTTAAGACATTATGGGCTCTTCAACAATTAGAGTTCTTTAAAATACATAATGACATAATTTTCCACATTGCAAAATAAATTATGAACCTGACAAATATTTTTTTACATATTTAATGTATTTCTACAAATTAAAGCATATTTCAGAGAAACTGACTTTCCTGTTTGTGTCCAATAGTTTTGGTTAATATTCTTCAGTTTTGTGTTAATGTTATTAACACAAGACTTTAGAGCATTTACGGTTATTTCTTAGTTCCTCTACCAGCATAAAATGTTGACAATGACATAATGAGTTTATGCTGTGAAAATACTTTTAAAATCAACTTATCTTATTAGAAACAAAATGAGATCTGGAGGTAAAGCTTGGCAGTACAGTGCACATGGTGGACCCTAGAAGTCTGATCCTCAGGTAGTCCTGTCTACAGCCACTTAATGAACATAAAAGTGCAAACGCTTAAACAAAGCCTCAAGGCACTTTCCATGCCTGACCCACAACAGCAACCAAACACAACCATAACTGAGTATTTATGTGGGGTTTCTGCAATTTGTAAAAGTATGCATTTTTTAGCAGGAAAGATAAATTTCACCTTCTAGAAAGTTTCTACCTGGGTAACATTCCTACTGATACATATTCTAAATACTCATATGCATGTCACTAAGAAATTAAAATACTTCTGAAAACTGTTTCCATATCAGATCCACAGCCGTCTCCTGCAGCTAGAGAAGCCTGTCCACAAATAGGCTGGAGGAACTCCAGATGCAGCTCAGGGATCATAACTCTTACTCTCTGGTTCCCATGGCTATGCAGAGCACAACCATGGGATGCTGGGCAAAGTGCCCAGTCCACTGCACAGCATCTCCCGAGAGAAGCTCAGGCACCTACAGTAAGTAGTGCTTTCCTTAGTGTGCACCCAGCACACCGTCTAACTGTAAATAACTGTTAATGGCCTAACAGAATCAAAATAATTAGCATAGCAAAATAGGGTCGCCTGAGTCACACATGACTTTATTGACTTTGTTTGACTGTTTATTATTTTTTGGTATTTTGTCACACGGTCTTGCTATGTAGTCTAGGCTGGCCTTGAACTCATAGCAATCCTCCTGCCTTCACCTCCTGAGTGCTGGGATTATAAGCATGTGCCATCATACCTGGCCACACTGACTTTAAAAGGACACTGGTGATCATCCTTTTTGGGAAAGACCTGTCTCAAAGTATCAGGTGCAAAAAGTCTACAACCCACAGCTTCACCACAAGCTTACAAATATAAGAACCTAAAAGCAGCAACTTGGTTACAGACTACAGAAATGCTGCTGTGATTTTAGTGTCACTTGTCAAAAGCAAGAAGCCACCAATTTGGAAATGAAGTATGTAGTCACCAGGCATAGTGGGCTTCAACCTTACAATAAGCTCAGCACAGGAATCCACCTTCATAACAATAAAAGATGTGTTTCCCCACATTCAGAACCAATGAAGCATCTGGAGGGTTCCATCCTTAAGATAAAGCAAGGCTTCCCTGCTTTCTAACACCTCTAAGACCCTGTGGCGCCTCTCTCAGTCCAAGCGCATCATCAGGTTTCCTCACTTTCTCAGAAACACTCCAGCCTACTCTGTACCTTGCATGCCTGTGAAAATGGATTTGGCAGTGCATAAGGAAGTTGTAATCTGTGGAGCTTATTGTCTTAAGGGGGAAAAATTACTAAAGAAAGACCTAAGCAAATCCCATGGCGGTGCCTATGAAGGAACATGCCAGTGAGGGACATAAAGAACCTGCAATGGGAGGAGGGGTGCTTCCCGCCTTTATGAGACCAGAAGAATGAGGTAGGAGTTGGAAGAGTGAGCCAGAAAAAGAGCAGATGGGAAAGCATAAGGTCAAATGAGAAAGCTGAAGGGGATAGGAAAAAGCCATGCTGGATGCTTGGGCTCCAGTACAAACCTGATTCCCACAGAGAATTTTCGTCAGTTATTTTCCCTTATCCTTAGTGGCCACTGTGTTGCTCATTTATTTATGTATTTGTTTTTATGTGATGGGTGGTTTGCCTGCCTGTATGTCTGTACACCACCTGTTGCATGGTGCCAGGAAAGGCCAGAGGAAGGCTCTGGGTCTCCTGAGACTGATTCTTCAGATGGTTGTAAGCCTCCCAAAGGGACTCGAACCCGGGGCCTCTGGCAGAACCATAGGTGCTCTTAACCACTAAGCTGCCTCTCCAGCACCCAAAGTCCATGTTTTGAATACCCATAAATCAAATTCAATATTACTCCCAAAGCTACCAATTAATTGTACTACCTACCGGACTGCTACCAAATCCTCCCACCTACTAAAATCTACTTGGCTATCTGTCACCGCTGTCATCTCAGTGAGGACTGTCATACCCACCCACAGCCAGCACTACTCCTCACCTCCCTAACTCATCTTTTCATTCTTTCCACTGGACTGCTGCTAATCAATCAAATCATTTACATTTTGTTGAAGGTAGGACTCTCTGGGACAGGGATCTCGGGCCAGCTTTGCACACGGGTATCCTGCAAATAGTATTCATTACAGGCTCTCTTCAACTTCTTCCTGGCAGGCAGTTCTCTGTGAGTTGAAGGCCAATCTCAAAGTCATAATTTAAGGATGATCACATATAAAGGAGAAAGGCTTGCATAATTCGCCCAAGTGATAACAGGTGGGAACAGAAATGAAGGAAACATAAAGGAGGCTGGAGAGTTCTGAGAGGAGCTAGGGATATGAGATGCAATCAATGAAAGCTTTGGGTAATAGCAGAAAGTGGTATAAGACATGATGTCTGTCTGCTAAAATATAACGAAATAACTTAAAGATATCATATAGATCCATAAAGATTATATACTAATGTCCAAGGTTACTCAGCAAACAGCTGTCTATGAGATGAAAAATGACCATCATTCTTAAACTCCCTTGGAACCTATTCAATTCATTTTAAAAATCCAAATGATGGAAAAACAAAATGATGTTACCCCTTATACAAAGTTCTTCTAACCATATCTTGTTGAGAAAAAGATTGAGTAGTGTCAAAACAGAAATTTAAAACATCATCTCCATGAAAACTACTTAAATTGATCTTTTAAAAGCCTCTATCATCGCTTTAAGTGCCTAAAATGCCAGAAATAAACTTTTATACTAAAATATTTCAATAATTGTCTAAAATGCTGCAATAGAACATAGACAGAAAAATCTTCATCTACAGTTTTTATTTAACTCTCTTTCTTCTTACTAAATGTACATTAACCAAAAAAAAAACCTCAGATGATCTAGACAAAAGCTTTTAGCTCAACACATAATTGCAAGAAAATTACAATAATTGTACCAATTAAAATAATCTTGAATGAACAGTATGTCATCTTAATGTTCCAATGGTTTATAGAGGGATCTACTTAATTAGCTGAAATTGCTTTCCAGTGTTAGTATCAAATGTCATTTGTTAAAAGTTGAACAATTTAGAAAATAATTTAACAAAGCAATTTTACAAAACACCAAGAACCAACATTTTCTTTTTCAGCTGAATAAAGCAAGCAGATGTGTCATCAGATTGCTATAAAAATAAATGAGCCTTTTTATGGATTAAAAAAAATAAATTTTACTACTAGCGTTAAAAATACTATTTTCTGATTGTTTTTACCAAAATCAGATTTCTTTAATAAAATAAATGAATATCAATTATATAGTGCTGCTTTTTGTCTGCTGTAAATAAAACTTTTTATTATTAAAATGACAAACACCAAAGAACTCAGCTACGGGTAAAGAGAAACATATCTAAATTGTTAGAACATCTTCCAATAATGGATGGGTTTTCAATATGTTGAGCAAACTGTCTTCCTACAGTTCTTCGTTATAAATATTTTATTTAATTATTTCAAGTAAAAGTCCTTATGAATTTTCAGATTGCTTTCAATACTCTTTTTCTCTTTGTTGGCTAACTACAAACATTCTCTGTATTTATAGGCATATTTATTTCTTAAAACAAAGAAAAGCACCTCAGAGTCACCCTAAATCCCTCCACAAAAAAATCTTACGCAAAATTCTGGTTTTTATAAAAGGGTATAATTGCTTTTATCTTTAAACTACATGTTAGCATTTGCTAGCGTCTACAAGACATATTCCAATTTAAAAATGAAAAAAAGAAAAAAAAAAAAAAAAAACACCCTCAAAACTCCCTGAGGCTCAGCCAGTGGGATGTGTAAAGCAAAGCACAGGCAGGCAATTCTTTCTCTGCTCCTTAGCTATCTAAGAGAGCAGCTCTGCTCCTCAGGCTCTCCTCACCATGGCAGACCTCTGAAACCATGTGCATGTGCATGCCTTCTCTCATATGCTAGTCACAGCACTGAAAGCCTGATGAACACAGAAAAAGTGCCAGACAAGTGTGGTGACTGCAGAGGCATTCCAGAGATGTGATCCAGAAGCCTTTGACCTGGTTTGCAGGAATAATCTGGAGAAGTTGGAGATGTAGGCTAGAGAAGCTCTAATGTTTTAAGAAGAGCTTGTGGGCGATTATGGGAGGAGCTCAAGGAACCAGAATATTGACAGACACAAGGACAGTAAGCACTGTTCATTGGATGCAGATGCAGAAGACTGTACTGAAACAGGACTAGAAGGACTAGACTCTAGCAAAGATCCTGTCTATACTAAAAGAGACTTTTAGACTTATTTTATGTGTCTGTGTGTTTTGTCTGCATGTGTGTATGTACAGCATGTGTTTCCTGTTAAATCTCACACAACAGCACGTGCCTCAGGAGCCTGACATGGATCTACAGGATCTCATATTGGCCCTCTGGGTTTTGGTTTTGTCCTATGCTTAATTTTAAAGTCCCTCCCTTCCATCCTTTGGGAAGGGAAATCTTTACTCTATGCCACTGTAATTTGGAAATCTGTCATTTTCTTTTGGATATTGCAGACACCTAAGCGTTTGTCTTGGGTCTCAGAGGAGATAGTGAACTTCAACAACTGAACAATACTGGAACTGTTAGGGCTGTGAGGACAAAAGGATCGAATGCATTTCACATGATGAGACAGACCTTTGGGGGGTGGGGATTGTGGTGGAAGGTTACATTTTAAAGAGCCTTGTTGAGTGTCAAATTGGCAGGAGTTAGTTGCAGAATGCAGGCAGCACCATCCCACAGGCCCAGGCAGGTTAAAGGGTGGAGAGAGAAGTAAGCCTGCAAATGCAGATTTTCTCTCTGCCTTCTGGCCACCTTCCTGTGAGTGGTTCTAGTCCTCCATGCTCTCACAAAACAACAGACTATAGCCATGAACCCAAACTAAATCTTTCTTTCCTAAAAAAAAAAAAAAAAAAAGCATAGAGAAGAAAACATCAAGCTTCTATCTCTCAGAGCAATGGTTTTAGAACAAGAAGTTTCTTCCCAACCCAGAAAACAACTTAACGGCAAACTGTTTAACTCATCCTCTCTCCCACCTCTACACTTGTTTTGACTATGTATGCTTTACTTTCAAGCAGAATATAAGTCCTCAAATGTAAGCATTTGGGGGCAAACGAAAGGCTGTATACAATTTCCACACATAATCTAAAGAACTTTGCTTATACCTGTATACAGAAACGTAAGACAAAGGGAAGTGAGCAACGAGGCTGATGAAGCAAATAGAGTCAGTGTAAACATTAGAGTCTGCAAAGGGTGGGGTGTAGTGTTCGTTATAATATTCTTAGTCTTGAAAAATGGCTTGAATTTCAAAGTATTCTCAAATAGAAAAGACGACTGAACATATGTACATTCTTCAAGGACACAACATGCTTTTCTATCTCTCCCTCTGGTCACCCCACCGGTCCCTATAACACACAAGAGCATAAAAAACAACACATAAGCTCTGTCTCTCAATAAAAAGTCATACTGTTGAAGAAATCAACTAGGATGGGGAAAAAAAAAAAAAAAAACCTCAAAGAAAGCAACTAAGCTCCCAACCACCTGTTGATCTTGGCTTCTTTAAGAGAAACAAGCTAGGCTGGTGTGGGTTAGCAGCAGGATGTGTGACTACCACACACAAGGCTCTGGGAGTTTCAGAATGAGTGGCCTATGGAGTCAGAGAGACCCAGACTAAAATGCCAGCTCTGCTGCACGAGACTGGGTGACTCAGGAAGCAGAGACAGGTGGATCTCTGTGAGTTTGAGGCAAGCCTGGTCTACAGAGCGAGTTCCAAGACAGCCAGGGCTACACAGAGAAATCACCCCTCAAAAAACCAAAATCTAAAAAACAAACAAACCATATACTAACAATACCCAAGGGGAATAAAAATTATAAACTATGAACTATATTAACATTTTATTTATATTTTACAACAGTAGTTTTAGTTACACCCAATTTTATATAACTTTATTTATAGGTCCTGCAAGTTATCTTTTTCTAAGAAAGAGTTTGTTATTTTATTAGACTAGCAATTGGACCTGAAGCTAGTGTGTCTAGCAAACAAAATCACTTGGTTTTGAGACTTTACAAAATCAGTAACTCTTACAACTTACATACCGTAAAGAGAAGACAAGTACCAACGAGCTCCAAGCCCATAGAACAGTAGCTGTGCTAGGAGAGCAGGGGCCCAGGGGCCCAGACTGAATTCAGAAGTAGAGACTTGGCATGCATTATTTGTGTGTTTTAAAACTCAACTCAAGGCGAAGTTAAGGGCAAAGGATTCAAACCAAAAATACCTTTCGTAGATGGTCTTTAGTGTCATCTGATCAGGGACACCTTCTGTCTCTTCCAGATACAGTATGAGCCATGAGGTCCTGTACGGCCACTGCTCCGTAAGGTTGATCCAGCTGGCTAGCCTGTCCCAGTTGAAAGTAATCTGATTGGCTCTTAGTAATCGCCCTTTGAGGAATATGTAAACATTTCAAAATTAGTATGCATACTAAATAGAACATTTAGCATACTCACAAATAACTGGTCTTTAGAATTTGAAAACTTTGGCATTTGTTATAATACAGACATAAATCTACTTGGTTTCTAAAATCCAGGTTTTAAAGATCCAGAGAGCATGACAGCAGACACCAGTAACCCTGGCACACAGGAGGCTGAAGTAGGGTATGACAAGTCTAAGGCTAGCCTGAGCTACACAGTGAAAGCCTTTCTCAAAAACTAAACCATGAAACAAAACAAAACACCACAGTGATCCTCAGTAAGGATTTTTCCTCGAACCTCAATGGGACCCACACATACTGGTACATCTGTACTGTGTGATGTCACTGACTTCCCTTCTTACTTACTGGAACAGATCACATCAAAAACTACCAACCTAGGTACAGTGTATGTAGAACTTGTTATTTGTACATTGAATAAAATGGCCCTGTTTGTAGGGTGCTTGGAGGACTAACTCAGCATTCTACCTCAGGGCAGGACAACTGCGATCCTCAAGCTTCAGAGTCCAGGGTTCCTCCCACTGTACCCTCACCCTGACTTGATAGCACTACAAACTGAGGCTTGGCTCTTAATTGAAAAATCCCCCAGTTTTATGGCAATTCTCTTTTCCTGCCCTCTCATCACATAGACAACAACTCCTCATCTGGTGCCCCCTCACAACCTCATTCTCTCAATTGTACGCCCCCCCCCCCCGAGTTTCCCAGCAGGTGGAGTCTGCTCTGCTGGATGGCTGACAGGTTGTGACTATTTTACCCCAGTGAGCTATGACCAGGTGTCTGCCAGCTATGGATGCCATAGACTTACCATAAACACTGATGCTGGGGTAAAGCTCAGAACAACAGAGATAGAACCACAGCCTTCCTAAGAAGCACTCACTCAGCATAACAGACAATAAATCCAATGAGCAAACAGAAACCTATGGAATAACTGCAAGCATTTAACTAAATGGGTCTTTTTGTGGGTGTCAGCAAAACCGAAAGGCTGAATGCTAAAATAAGTTTGACAATATACTTTTGTAGAAGGCCGAGTTTTTGTCTTTTTAAATATAGGGCCTCATGTTGCCCAGCTGGCCTTGGTTGCCTGATCCTCCAGCCTCCACTTCTAGAGTGCTGGGATTACAAATGTAAACCTCCATATCCAACTTACTAAGTTGCCCAGGCTAGCCGTGAACTTGAGATCCTCCTGCCTTAGCCTTGTGAGTAGTTAAGATTTTAAGTCTGTGCTGCCATGCCTGGCTTTAGCATTGAAAAAGCTATCATCTCTTCTGGTCTAGTACTTGAAGCTGTGGATTTGGAGCCATAAGGCCCAAGGAGTTGCAACTCTTTAATACCAGTTCCCAATGCTCCCCAGTGCCCACTCACCCAGGCTCGCCCTCCAGCTGCTATTGGGGCCTACTTCACAGCCTTTGATTGCTGTTCCTTTGCTTGGAATGCTTCTCATGTAAAGGTTGGCTCTAATTTCATTCAGGTCTCTTATTCAGTCACAATCGATCACAGAGCAATCAAACAAATCAGACAAAAAAAACGCTTAGGGGAGAGTGAGCGACAGCGTTAGAAGATGGCTTTCTGTGGAGCAGAATGAAGCAGGGAAAAGAGAAAGAGGAGCCATTTCATCTGAGAGGCAGGTAGGTCTCCTGGAGAAGCTGACACATAAGCTTAAACTCAAGGAAGAGAGAAAGCCCACTGTCTACACAGCTAAAGAATCCCTACAGGCCAAGTTAGTGACAACTGGTCAAGACAGAAAGCTGAGCTCCAGGAACTGCAGTTAAGGGTGGCCCAGTGTCAAAGAGCAAGAGGAGATGAAGTATTAACTAGCAATAGTTAGGAGGAAAATCGAGTGAGTGTAGCACTCTGGATGACAAAGGAAGGAAGCACTTCAAAAAGAAGCAACCAACACACTGTGATAGCTGCTTGTAGGCCCAGACAAGGACGAGGACCTGGCCACTGCATGTTCCACGTGGATGCCACTGGGAACTGGAAGTGCAATTGTGAGAGTCCTGAAAAGAAGAGCCCTGGGAGAGTTTGAAAGGATTGGTAGAAAAGTAGTGTGAGAGAGAGCAGGCAACTCTATCCAGGGTTGCCAGGGACAGGGGCAGGCACAGGGGCAAGGGCGGAACCAGGAGAAGTCTGGGAGGAGGAAGAATTTGAATGAGAGGTACACTGTCCTGTCTTGTTTACTGTTTCATTTCTACAACACTCAGACTAACTCCAGCATAAGGGCATATTGTCAAACGAGTGTGTCAGTGTTACTGAGAATATCGGGAAACAGTTCCATGTCCAACCAGCATAGGAAGGTTGAAGTCTCATTTAAAGGGATTTAACTATAAAAATGTTACATTAGCTACAATTCCACCTATAATAGTTTATGTTATGAACCCTAACTTACTATAAAGTGCAATTCCAGTTGCCAGAGTCACCACTAGGAAATATCAGAAGGGACCAAGCAATACCATGCAAGGAAAGAAGCATTCTATAAGAAACACTGCAAGTATGTCTAAGACTACCCTAATGCTAATTAGTCTTAGCACAGCAAAGAGCAGCATACACACAAATAATTCAGTCACAGCAATTCTCAATCTCTCTCTCTCTCTCTCTCTCACTCTCTCTCTCTCTCTCTCTCTCTCCTTCTCTCTCACTCTTTCTCTCTCTCCCCATCCCCCCCCACCCCTCAGGTTTTTGTGTAGCCCTGGCTATCCTGGAACTCATGCTGTAGACCAGGCTGGCCTCAAACTCAGAGATCTGCCTACCCTCCTGAGTGCTGGGATTAAAGGCATGTGCCACCACTGCCTGGCTAATAATCTCCATTTTATTACAAATATTTTATTCAAAATATCATATAAAAACTAAAACAATATAGCAGTATATAAAAATCTGAATTTCAACATAAATATTAACTATGCTGCTAAATTTACCTTAAGTATAAAGCAAAAGACTTTTAAAATCATGAAATTTTAGCAAATTTCCAAATGCTGATTGTCAACTATTGCTGACATCAACTTAATAAAAGGTGATGGTTACAATGCTGTCAGCCTTGAAGCTTATTGTGGTGACAGGCATGAAACTCCACAGAAGAACATGAGTTCAATGCCTACTACCTCTAAAAATACAAGTAAAACAAAGCTTATTATCTGTCACAGAACATGAAAAACAAAAGTCACCTGTCACAGAAACAATATTGAGTAATCGTCTCATGGTCTGAGGACTGATGTCACTGAACCAATCCTCGGTGACCAGCAGCTTTGTGAGATCAAAGGACATCTGCCGGGTTATGGTCCTCTGCATCTGTCTTCTGCGGTAAGTATCCTGAAACAGAACACCACCAGTAAGAAAGAGTTAATGTATGCTTATGATAAGAATAACACAACGGGCTGCACAGTCAACTCAGCAGGTACGAATAGCAGAATTCACAATATTAACCAATGAAGACAGTACAGTTTCAGCAATGCATGGGATGCATGCCCACTGAGAGCTGTACAGATGTGGCAATGCATCAGATGCATATTCACTGAGACCTGTACAGGTGCAGCAATGCATGGGATGCATGCCCACTGAGACCTGTACAGGTGCGGCAATGCGTGGGATGCATGCCCACTGGGAGCTGTATGGTTAGGGAAAGCTTAATGTCAAGATGAGAAGTGACTAGGACTCCATAAAGAAAATCTTGGTCAAACTCCATGAAGCCCCCATACTAGAGGAACCCTGGAACAATAAAGCAAACACGCTCCTGCATGGTCCTAGGAATCCAGCATCTTTCTTTTTAGGCTGTTTTAAAGTGTTACACAGTTTTCTCCCAGGCACAGCCATTCTTAACTTTCCTCACATCTCCTCAAAGAGTTTCAGGCACTCTGAAGAGTAGGCTGGAGTGGACAAGGATCCCATCTCCTAAGAGAAATACAGACACAACAGTGGCATACGCTCCCATGTCCTAAAGCATGGGATAGGTGAATGCAACCACAGGTACCCAAGAACTTGGACTCCCAGGAGAGAAACTCAAAATGCTGACATGCATTTCCCCCTGACTTTAGCTGTATCAACTGTCACTCATAGTAACTTGGAATTCATATCTGTAAAGCATGTGGGCACAAAACCAGAGACACAAGGCTTAAAAGGTAATGTCCAAATAGCAGCAAACCAGAAAAAAAAAAAAGACAATGCCAATATAAGCCCGTGTCAGCCACCCCTAAGCGACACTATCAGCAACGCTTCTCTGCAGCTGGACATCTTCCCACTTTACAAACCTAGATAAATATACCTGCATTTCTGCTGTACAAATAAGACAGATGGACCAGAAACCCAAGAAGACTGAGAAGGGCCCAGAATCACATGTGGGTGCAGAGACTACAATACAGACTGGCAAATGTTGGGTAAGAAGGATGAACCTGAAGAGATAAAGGCGGAGTTGGCACCTGCTCTGAAATGAATGCTAGGATGAAGTCATTTGCTAGGCTATGAAATTTTATGAGTCACTGGGTAGCGTCGGCACCTGACCTGGGAAGCAGTAGTAGAAGATGGAGACCCCACCCAGTTTAAGGTTGCTGCTTCTCCAGGTATGGGAGTTTTGAGGCAGCTGACACCAGAAGGGAATTCAGCACTGATGTTGATCTCAAGAGCTTAGCACTATGTCTACAGAAGAGTATTAGTAGGCACTAACTTAATTTTATTTGAGTAACTGCTAACAAAACACAATCAGCATCAGGGTATAGCTAAGGCGCAGAATACATGCCTAGCGAGCTCAGGGTTCTGGGTTCATCCACAACACTGTAAGGAAAACTCAATCACATATTAAGTTAATGGTCCGATGGCTCCTTACCCTCCTGTTGAGGGCCGTTTTGCTCCCGAGCTTTGTCATCTCCCCAAGGCTGTTCTGTGAGACTCTTCTGTCAGCGTCCTCCTGGACCCCTGGAAGAATACATCCAGACATCACCCTATAGTTTAAATGAGCACCCCAGCCTTAGGTGTTCTTACACTAGTCCCTAGTAAGTGGCGCTGTTCAGGAGGTTCAGGGGCTGAGGCCTTGCTGAAGCAAATGCGCCATGTGAGGTGGGCTTTGAGGGTTTAAGGAGGCATACCAGTTTGTGTTTTCTCTGTTTCCTGTTTAGAGTTTAAGATGTGAACTCTCTACTTGCTACTTCAGCTGCCAAGCCTTCCACCATGCCTGCCCACTGCCATGTGTCACCATCATCATGGTGCTGGACTCTCATCTCTCTGGAACCACAGCCCAAATCAACTCTTCCCTCCTTCTATAAGTTGCCCTGCTCATGGTATTCCATTACAGCAACAGAAAAGTCACTAATTCAAGCACTGTGTGCACAAAGTTGTCTCATGTGATATTAAAGGGATGTAAAATAGCAACAACATTTTTCAAGGTAAACAGAGATTATAAAAACCTTCATGACTATTTCAAGTTCAAGCACTTTAGGATTTGATACCTACCTGTGGTGTCTGGGCATGAAATGTCCCCATTTGTTGCTGAAGTTACAAGATATTTTCTTGCATTGCTAAGGCCACGACTATTAAGGAAAACTGGTAAGTGAACTATATTGCGCATATAGTCATGTCCGTTTATATTTGAATCACGAAGCACACTGTTCAGGTTCTGGTTGATGGCCTTTATAATAATGTGTGGATCACTTGCAAAAATGGCAATAAAGGGGCCTTTTGAAAACAGAACTCGGACCTGTGGCAGAAGAAAGGCATGGACATTACACAAATTTTAAAATTACACAAAATAATATCTTTTTAAAATCTGTACTATCCTCGGCTGGGCAGTGGTGGTGCATGGCAGTGTTTGTTTTCTCCTAATCATCATCTGCTAAAATTATTTAAATGTTCTTCATTAAACATTTACTTCTGCAGGATTTCTGCATTTAAAAAATTAGTTCTTTTTATAAAAGAGAAACTCTAGTGTTTCTTAAATCAGAAGCACAGCTTCCACCCCAGTTGAGATCATTGTGAAATCATGCATCCTATGTGGCCACAGTGACAAGTTTGAGGACAGGGAGACGTACGGTGTCCAGCATCTGCAGGACCTTGTCCTGCTCGCAGGCATCCAGGCCATCGATGATGACCACCAGCCTTGTCTGGTTCTGAGTGAAGCTGTCAATGGTTTTTGCCATCTTGGCCATCAACTCCACCTCACACTTCAGGACCTGCACAAAGTACAGAAGATACAAGACTTTGAAACACGAGAGAAAGCCATCCAACAGGAGAAGAAATCCAGAGTTCCTGCTGCCAGCAGTGGTCCCACATAAACTGTAGTAAGGTTTCAGTTCATGAGGAAACACTATGATGGGAATTTACAAAGGACAGAATAGGTTGAGAGACTTGCTTGCCAAAATCGCAAACTCCAAAATGACAAAAGACTTGGACTTGAATTCTACCCAAGAGACCAACTGACTATTGCACTACTCTTGGCTTTTTGGTGACATCTAGTTTTTAACAAAGCTAAATATACTCATACCATTAAGGACCAGGAATTATAATCCTTGGTATTTACTCAAAAGAGCAAAAGATTTATGTCTACACAAAAACCTGAGCACAGATATTTGTAGCAATTTTATTCATAACTGCTAAAATTAAGTCAACAAAAATAATTTCAGTAGGTAACCGAATAAACATACACTCTTCATCCAAGCAACAATATTATCCAGGCTTAGGAAGCAATGACATTTTAAGTTATGGAAGGGAACATAAATGCTTACTATTAGGTCAAAGAAGCCACTATGAAAGAGCTATATGCTGCATGATTTCAACTGCATGGCATCCTAGAACATAGTAAACTTACCAGCATTTGACTGGGGCTGGCAGAAACAAAAGGCTGAACAGCTGAGGCAGGGCTTCCTGGCAGTAAAATACTATAACCATGGGTATGTTATCAAAGATTTATGCAAACCCAAAGAATGTGTAGCACCAAGACTGAACCTAGCGTAACTGGGGACACTGTATCTGACTACGACCAGCCAATGCAGGTCCACCAACCAGAGCAACTAGAGCACTCTGGTGACAGGCATTCTAACAGCAGCTGTGTGTGTGTGTGTGTGTGTGTGTGCTAGCACAAGATAGATGGGTTACATCTAAACTTTCCTATAAACATTACAAACTAATTAAACTAAACACAACAGACTTGGGCATGTAGCTGAGTGGTAGGGTGCTTGCTTAGTATTCACAAGGTACCAGGTTCAGTCCCTACACTGAACAAAGAAAAAAACTAAAACAACAACAATAAAAGCCTTAAGGTAACCCAGGGCTGGTGAGCAACATATTCCACCTACAGCTTCCAATGGGGAGCACTCACTTTCATGAATCCTTCACTTTTCAGTTTGTGCAGTTTGGAGGCAGCATTGTGGAGGCGTTTTCGCTGTGAATTCAGGAGAGAGTCCAGCACTTGCCACCACGTCCGGCAGTTTAGAACAAAGGCTAACCCCACAACAGACGCGATTGATATGAGGACAGCATTCACTGTCAGATGTTTGGGGTCAACTCTGAATATAGCCAAAAGAGTAATTCCAGCAATAATGCAGCCCACGATGAAAAGAAAGATGATAAAAGATGGGAGACAGCAAGTTTTTTTCCATTTCTTTTTACCTGAAATAGAACAAATAGTATTGAGAATTATTATAATATCATGTACCCAGAAGGCCATAATCTTTATGGTCAAGAGGTTCAATGGTCTCTTGAAGATAAATGAACATTTATTCCCTTCCTCATCCCTAGAAACACAGCAGAAAGAAATGTGAGGGGGAGGGGAGGAAGGGAGGGAGGGAGGAAGGAAGGCAGTCCATCCTACCCTGAGTATCTTCGGTTTTGAATACTCGAAAAAGCCTGGTAGCCAAGAAGCCGAACTCTCTCTCACAGGCATCTGAGAGGGTCGCAATCATTTCAGCCAAGGAAGTCTCTCCACCCACACTGGAGAGTCTGTTGTAATCTGTAAACAAAAACCTTGGGGGAGACCAAGCAGGAAGTTACTCAGCTATCTGATACAGAACTTCTAACTTTATTCTACATTTTCTTTCTTTCTTTTTAAAAAGGCAGTACCTGTTTCTTCTTTTAAAATTATTTTAAGTCTATGAGTGATTTGCTTGAATGTATGTCTATGCACCACATGTATTCTGGTGCCCATAGAAGCCAGAAGAGGGAGTCTGATCCCTTAGAACAGTGGGTGCTGAGACTCAAACCCAGGTCCTCTGGAAGAGCAGCCAGTATTCCTAACCTCTGAGCCATCTCTCCAGCTCCCATTTAGTCTATATTTTCTTGATGTTCTTTTAAAGTTCTAAGGGAGAGGAGCAGAATGTGCGATTATTCATCTACTCTGAGCATGTTGGAGATTCTCTGGGAAAGATGCGAATGTGTTAAATGTCTGTGATGGCCAATGTGAAAGGGGAGAGTGATAGCAGAGCTTTGCCTCCTATCAACATGGAGGAGAAAGTACTCTCACACCAGCCAGAGAGTGGAGAGGCTCACTGTAGATAGGAATTCAAGCAAGATTTCTGCTGGAGACTCAGTGCTTAAGAGTGCTTGCTGTTCATGAACAGTTATCATGGGGAAAATTACTTCTTTGTCTATTCCTAATAAAAAAAGAGAGAAAATAAATCCCCTTCAACATGAAAAAAAAAGAGTGCTTGCTGTTCTGTGAGAGGTTCAGTTCCCAGCACCCATGTGGCATCTCACAACCACCTGTCACTCCAATTCCAGGGAATCTGCCTCCCTTTTCTAAACGCCATAGGCACCACATGCACAGACATACATGACACAAAGCACATATACACATAAATAAAAACCATAAACTCTAAAATTTATAAAATTAAACTCATCTAATGTCTTTATTTATTGCATTAATATAAACCAAGGATTTAGAAATAATTATAAAATATCCTTTTCAGAGTTGTTCTTCAAAACAATTGACTTTCTGACATCTTTCATCTATAAATTATTTATTTCTGCATTAATTAACTCTTTCCTTCCATCTTAAGTTAAATTGTTACCCAGTAGATAAAACATGTTTCAAAATTACAGTCTGGAATGGCACTGTACTCTATTATGTGCTCTCAACTGACACAGTTTAGTTGTTCTAACTTCTTCCAAACTACCATTCTATTAATTTAAACTGCTTTAATTTTTCTGTAAAAAAAAAAATGGTCTCCAATTGTCTTATTCTATATTGTATACTTTCCCTTCAATTTTTCTTCCTTTAAAGAAATTATTTACTTCATTCTGTGTGTGTGTGTGTGTGTGTGTGTGTGTGTGTGTGTCTGTCTGTCTGTCTGTCTGTCTGTGTGTGTGTGTGTGTCTGTGTGTGTGTGTACACATGTGTTTGGATGCCTGTGGAGACCAGAAGAAGGTTTCACATCCTCTGGTCCTGGAGTTACAAGTGGCTGTTAATCACCCATTGTAGGTGCTAGGAACAAAACTCAGGTCCACGGCAAGAGCAACAAGAACAATTAACCACTGAGCCATTTCTTCTACTCCAAATATTTTAAGACTTCTCAATTTTAAATCTTTTTAATACTTAAATTTACATGATAATTATTATAGTTCCTCACCAGGATCAGTCCAAGTCTCTCATACAAAATACAAGTACACCTACTTCAATCTACTGGAAGCCATCTCTGGCTTATGTATGTCTTACACAATGTAGATGCTATGTAAACACCTGGAACGCTGCACTGTTGGGTATCAAGAAGTCTGTACATTTTCATACTGGTGCAATTTTTAAAAGTATTTGTAATCCACACTTAGCTGCATCTACACATGCAGAACCCAGGGATAAAGAAGACTAGCTATGCTTGTAAATTTCCAGTCTTTATCTTTCTGCCTATAATCTTAGCACAGTTTTGATGGTTCGAATGACTTGCATTCATCTCAAATTAAGCATATTTTATCTTATTGTCATTTAAAACTTCTTAACCTTTTCAGCAGATTTTTAAATCTTTTTGCTAACCCCTGTGGGAGGTTTGTGCTCTTGATTTTCAAACTTAAGAAACAAACTTACTTTCATGTAGAACCTTACACTTTTCTTTATGCCTTAATTGTCCTTTACCCTTCACACTTTTCTCATTGTTTCCTACTTGAGATGTGCAATAATTTCAGACACATACATCCATTTGGAGAGATGAAGAAAGAGCAGGGTTTCTGGGGGATTCTGTTTCTTCAAGGAGAAGCTAGACCTTTGGTACAAACTTCCTGCTATAACTCCACCCCGAAGGCCAACATCCTTCCCAAGGTGTCAGCAAGGATGGTAGCAGAGGCGAGGTATGGCACCATCATGCAGGGTTACTTAGGGTTTACCCTGGGTTTAAACCCTGGCACTGCTCCCAGAAAAGCCCCAAGTTAAGTAGCAGATGTCAAGGAAGAGGGAGAAGTTTCTGCACAAATAAAATACCGTAAAAACAAACAGGTTTCTTGTAGGAAAATTACCTCATTATAGATATGGGACATACTATGAAGTGTTTTTCAAAGGTACTGAGGCAAGCTTTTGTATTGTTTTTTCATCAAAAAAGACTAAGGTTCCAATATTTTTTGGGATATGATGTCTAATAAAATTCTTTTAAATCTCCTGTACATCCTTACTGAAGTTTCTTCCTGTTAAAGGGATGGACTCACCTCACGGGCAAAGCCTTTGTCGTCTGCTCTGGAAGCTCGGGTGGGTTCACAAACATCAGTCTGAAGAGGAGCTCCAGGTAGCCAATGTGTCTTGCCAGTCTGGTACTGAGGGCCCAGGCCCAGTTCCAACTCTCTCCTTCCCGCCGTCCACCAAAGTAAATGACAACTGAAACACACAGGTCAAATCAGTCAGGCCAATTGGTTTGTCATAGGCAACTATCAAGTGAAGGGAAGCTAACCCTGTGTAACCATGACTGTGTAACTGTGATTATCCACACTGATTCTTAAATACTCATCCAAGAATTCTCAAGTAACCTTCTTGGTATACAGAGGTGTGTGAATCTGGAAAGCATAATGTGGCCTATGAATCCTAAGTGAAAGCCAAGCAATAGGGTCTAGTCTGGTAGGTAGTTCAGACACAAATCAGCTGAGTCTGTTGTGCTTGCAACTGTTAAAATTCAAACAGTTCCATCAGGAACCAGTTTATGTACTTGCTTTTTGTTTGTTTTTTCAAGACAGGGTCTCTCTAGGTAGCCCTGGCTGTCCTGGAACTCATTCTGTGGACCAGGCTGGCCTTGAACTCACAGAGATCCATCTGCCTCTGCCTTTGCCTCCTGAGTACTGGGATTAAAGGTGTGGGCCACAAAACAGAGATTCCTAGTCTGATTTCTAAAAAACTAAAAATTATAGTAACAGTCAAACTGTGCAAGAACTGACCAGCACTGGCCATGGAGCCTTCTCTTGAGCAAGGGTCTACTGCAATAAGACAGTCACCACTACTGTAACAGACAGCGTGCTAGTCAGGTACATTGGTCCTTAAAGCTACTCCAGCCAGATTTTAACACTGGTATTCTAAACCAACTTACAAAGGAGCAAAAAGGTCAATTTTTTCAGCCAATTATGAAAACCAAGTATATTTTTAAGAAACATGTTTTAAGTAACACACACTCAATGTTATTCTCCATTTTTGAAAAAGATTTTAGGAAATCAAAGACTTACTGAAGAAAATGTATAAGAGAGCCAGGAAACTCAATGAAACTGCTATGGCGAGATTTGTATCGACTGTAAAAGCAAACACTAGGCCCAGCCCCCCACACAGCAGCAGGGTGAGGAACACTATGAGCCATGAGAACTGGAAAAGGGGCTCGATCTGTTGTCCTGCAAAAGTCTTCATTTCATCTGAAAGAAAAATTAATGTGAAGTTTTACTTGTTCTGCTTAAATGTAACTTTTAACTCATTCTTTAACTTTCCTGTTTTAATATAAGCTTGTACTAGACCCTTAAGTGCCCTAGATAACACTGCTGTTGCTTTACCATTTAAACCAACATTTCCTCTTAATCAACCTGAGCATCCCATCCTCCAGTGCACACTTACCCTCATCTCCCAGTCTCAAAGATGTATAAACTCTCATGTCCATTATTCTCATCTGTCAAAGTTTTACTGATACTAGGTTTTGTGGTTTGTACCAAATAAAGTATTGCTCACACATACAAAAACAGAAATAGGACTCTGTCTTCAAAATACACATCACCTCCATATCTCTTGACCCCTCAGCCTCCCACTGCAGTTCTCAGAGGCACATTAAGTAAAACGAGAAACACAGTTATTCTTTCTACAAAATTTGAGTTCATTGTATATGCACACTGAAGCCTGTCCTTGAAGAGCCAAAGGTACAAGTATTATGACAGGGCAGGAGGCCTCTGACGGTGGAAAGCCTGAATTATCAGCAAGGACACTTGGTCCTGACCACAGCACAGAGCTCATGGAAGGCCTGCAAACTGACCAGTGTGTGAAGAACCCACTTCACTGCCCACACACTACCAGGGTTACACTGGGTACTGGCCCACAACTGGACCTGTTTTACAAAGAAAACATGGAAGGGTGAACTAGAGGGAGTGAAACATCGACCCCCCAAGCAGATACTGTGACAGAGCAACCACACTCAAGAGTTTTTACTGCACCGAGGACTTCATAAAAGCATTTCTTTACCTTCTAGTTTCTTGAGTAAGAAAGACTTCCCACTTCCCCACTGCGCATACAACCCCACACAAATGGGTGGCTGCATGGTAGGTTCACTGAGAATGTCTGCCAGGGCGCTGCTATACAAATCATAACCAAGCATGTCGCCGTCTGTTTCCGTAGGAGACAAGTGTCCTGTGATTAGAAGCACACCACATCCTTACATTAACAGTGTGTCACTTAAGAAGGAGCACAGTTCTAACCCACTGTTGAGGGGGAGGAGGCACCTAATCCTGACCATTTAAGTCTCTGTAAAAACAGCTCCAGATTCTTATATAGATACTGTATTTTCAGTATGTATGTATTATAAAATACCTATCACTTAATGATAAGCTACAGCATTCTGAAGCACAGCTAAGGAAAACAAAAAACAAAAAACAAAAACACTGACAATTAGACACAGTTCCCTCCCCTCTGCCATTTATCACATATTCCAGGGCTGGGGGCACAGCTCTGCAATCTGCAGCTCTGCAATCAGCAGTAGAGCACTGCTGCTATGCATGAGCCTTGGGTCCAATCCTTACAGCTATAGGTGGGAGAAAAGCTCAAGAGACATTTCAACTGCAGAGGCATTTTTTTAAAAAATAGAACATATATTGTAAAGTGTTAATAAAGAATAATTGCCAGAATAATTCTTGGCAAAAAGATTTTATGACTCAGACACCAATTCTTCCTACGTTAAGGCAACTCAAACAAACAATAACACCAAAGAGATAATTAAAAAAAAAAAAAAAAAAAAACCCAAGAAAATGGAAGAGGGGCTGGGGAGATGCTCAGTGTTAATAGGCTTCCAGCACCCACACAGAGCAATTCAAAAGAGCCTATAACCGAGTTCCTGGGGATCCAACACTCTCTTTTGGTTTCCACAGGCACACATGCAAACGCACACACAGTACGCACACACACACACACACACACACACACACACACACACACACACACACACGCAACACACAGACACAGAAATATACCTATAAGTAATTGTTTAAATATACTTTAAGTGTAAGAACAGCTAGGAAGTGTTTAACATCATGAGCACACGAGAGGCCACATGGGTCTAGGTTGGTCAGAGGACAAGTCAGAAGCATCAGCTCTCTTCTTCCAGCTGGAGCCTGAGTTCCAGGAATCAGGCTCAGGTCACCAGGCTTGACAAGCAGGAGCCTTTATCCTTTGAAACACCTCACCAGCCCAGAAACAGTTTTTTTAAAAAAAACTTTCTGTTGGTGAGGTGACTAGGAAGACACATATATACATATAGGCAAAACACTCACAGATAAAATAAAAATGAATAAATGAATAAAGCTAATAAAAATCTTTTTTTTTTTGGACCAGGTATGTTGGACCATTTCTTTTCCATATGATTTTACTTAAAATTCAGTATTTAAAAACTCAAGTAGGAGTGTTGAGCTGCTTAGAGGTAAAGCTTTTGCCTGGTATTGACAGGGCCCTGGGTTCAACCTCCAGCAAAGCACACATACATGCACATGCACACAGATATGCACAGATAAATGCACAAAAAATGCACACACACACACACACACACACACACACACACACACATGCAGACAGACACATACATATACACACAGACATACATATATGAACACAGATACACATACATATATGCATATATGCACACAGACACATACATATACACACAG
Source organism: Cricetiscus sungorus (assembly GCA_030556225.1). Classification (NCBI taxonomy): domain Eukaryota; kingdom Metazoa; phylum Chordata; class Mammalia; order Rodentia; family Cricetidae; genus Cricetiscus; species Cricetiscus sungorus. The sequence continues at coordinate 85,959,737 of JANBXA010000651.1, read as the reverse complement.
ACATACATATATGAACACAGATACACATACATATATGCACACAGACACAACATACTATTGTGCATGCACAGGTTCAGTCAAGGGCAAAACTCATCACTTACTGGCTCCAAATATTTGTGTTAAAATGCTTTTCTGGTGACTGCAGTCAATGTTGTAGGGAGTTTCGCCTGCTTTGTTGGGCCTGTAAAGTAGCCGCCCATCTTTGGGGTTCCTTAAAAGAAGTTCTGCCAGTCTCCGGCTCCTCCCTCGGATGGCAACATGCAGGGGAGTGTCACCTTTCTGTAAAATGGCAGCACAGGCTGAACTTCTTGTCCTCAGGCCAGCTCTAAGCAACACTTTTCATGCCTCTATAAAGCAGACAATCTAGAGGTGCACGTTTTCACAAATGGTACAAACAATGTGAATTTGGATCTCTGTGTACTGCAGTTTCTTTCCCTCACTATCTACCAGCACTTCTCAGAAACATTTCCCTCCAGGCTTCTAAGATGCAGCTTCTCTCCCTGCAGCTCACCCAAGAGCAGCAGCTTTGAGTGTGCGCCTCCCAGGCCAGGACCCACACCTCAGCACCATTCCTCCATCACAACAGACACTGCCCCGGGCAGGGCCCAGCCTCAGCACCATTCCTCCATCACAACAGTCACTGCCCCGGGTAGGGCCCACGCCTCAGCACCATTCCTCCATCACAACAGTCACTGCCCCTGGCAGGGCCCAGCCTCAGCACCATTCCTTCATCACAACAGTCACTGCCCCAGGCCTCTGCCAGCACTTTCCTTCACTAGTTCATGCTCCTTCTTTCTACCATGGCTTTCTTCTACCAGCTTCCAGGCCAGTCCCCAAGCACTATGATCAACCCCATCAGTCCCTGTCACCTTTGTCAAGCATCTGCCATCACAGAGTCTACATTCTCCATCATGTCACATTTGTCCTCCGTCACTACAGTATCTCCAGTCTCTTCATCTTTCACCCCTGTCATCAGCTGTCACCTCCCCTACGAGACTCTGCAATCACGAGAGCATTCACAGCCCACACTGGGAAAGATTCACACTTGTGAGGACCTCTCCAGTCTGCCAAGTATTCTGTCTAGTACTTCACAAACCATCCCTTGATGGCAACCAACATGTGAAACTTAGAAATTATATCCCAGCTCTCGTCTACCCTGGCCGCCCTGAGACAACACATGAAAGGCCTGCACGCCTTTCCCCTGGCTCCTGGGGGTGGACCTTATCCAAACTGTTCCTCTGCCTCACATTCCTCTCTAGTTTCCTTCCTGTGACAACAAGTGATACAGTAACTGCTGAACTGAGCAAGTGTAAAGGACTTCATGTGCTGGGTACTTTGGAAGACACAGAGACAGAAGACAATTTGTTCTGACTTTATACAGTTGATGACATAAAAGGAAGAAACTTGATAACCAAGAATACTTACAAAACCAACATCATGACACTCTGAGGGCTAAACTCCATCTGCTTTCATTGCTCTCTACACGCAGGCACCCACATGCCCTGCACTAACTCCAAGTTCCCATCCCACTCTGGAGGTCTTGTCAGCTTTTCATCCCACACATCCCAATGGCTGCTGGTTACAGCCCTACTGTCTATCAGTCCTCAAACTCAACACAGCCAAACCACCCAACACCATTCCACATTCTCAAACCCACGAGAGAGCAAAATAGCCTCAGCTCACAAAATCTCTGGAAAACAAGGAAAACCACAAATATGCAGAAAATAAGCACAGAGCAGCAACAGCTACATTAGACATATTTATTTCACAGTTTATTTTTGTGAAATAGAACATGAAAAGCCAGGTTTCAGACTCACATAGGCGTCACTTCAAATACTAAAGGCACAGGGCTCCAGATCAGGGGGCTAGCACTACACTTTGCAGGGGCAAAGGCCCCGGGCTCTACCTTCAGCATCACAGAAAAGAACTCTTACAGCCTCTTCCTTGCCCATGTACAATCCCCAGTACAATGTGTTCAGTGAACAGCTGTTTCCTTACCATGAGAATCTGCCAGCAAGCATGTGCTGACTCCCAGTCCCATGTGTTCAGTGCTTTGGTTTTGGTTTGGTTTGGTTTTTGTTGTTGTTGTTGGTTTTGGGACAATGTCTTACCACTAAGCCCTGGCTGACCTAGGAATTCTCTATGTGGGTCAGGCTGACCCCACACTCACAGAGATCCACCTGTTTCTGCCTCCTGAGTGCTGGGATTAGAGAGGTGTGTACCATTGCATCCAACAGAAGTTTTCAATTTCACAAGTCTTTATGTCCTTCCTAATTAATATTTTTTTACTTTTATTTATGTGTCTGTGTGTGGCTATCTGCATGTGAATGTGTGTTCTCAGGGAAGCAGGAAGAAGGCATCAGATCTCCTGGGGCTAGAGATACAGGCAGTATGAGCTGCCCCATGAGATGCTGGGAACTGAACCATCAATGCCAGTCTACAGTCTACTTGGAGAACACACCCTCCCAGCCCCTCTATATTCTCTGTAGACTTGTGGAAAGCTACCCCTGAGATGTCTTCCTCACGTGGTAGTCAAGGACAGCTCCCACAGCTAGTTTCCAGCTACAGAAGGGGAACAGAGAGCACACCAAGCCTGCTCACTCCGCACCATGATGCTAGAACAGAAACACAAGGCCCTGCGTGCAATCCCAGTTAGTCGTCTCATCTCCGGCACTCCCCAGATACAGGTCAGTGTACTGCCCCCTCTCCATGGCGCTCCACACAGACATCCTTACCTTGTCCACGGCGGACACCTTAGCTCCCTTATCCAGCAGCAGCTCCACCACTTCAATGTGTCTCATCTTGGTGGCCTTTATCAGCGGTGTCTCGCCATCCTGTGGGCACAGACAAGGTTTAAAGAACAAGGTTTGCCTTTACTTCACAATTCTACACTCAAATATTCTGAAGAAACATAATTTACAAACTGACAAGGAGGTGCTTTTCCTTTCACAACCAGCAATTTGAATAGAAATAACTATATTACGAAGGCATTTTAACTTTCTATCAGAATTACAAATGTATTTTCCCCATAGAACACCTGACTGCAACCGCCAAAGTCATGTAGCAGAAATGGCTGATGTGGGGGGAACCAAGCACAGCTCGCAGAGGTTGTTTAAAGCAAATGTGTTCTGCATTCCAAACAGAGCATTAAGCACACAGGGGCAGCAACCTCTTCCCAGCTTGTGACTAGCCAACAGTGTTTTCTGACAGATACATAAGAGTCATTGTTGCAACTCCAAAACCATTCAGCTCACAGAACAAGATGTCATCTGTACCTTTGTGCATATTTCAGTGTCAGGATTGCACTGCAGAATATCTCTCACCATTGTGGCATTTCCCTTTTCAACAGCCCAGTACAATGCAGTCTTATTGTCCTGTATATGAAAGAAAACCATGTAAGAGGCAGTATTAAAGACTGCCATTTATGAATGTAAAGAGGTGGGAGGTGACATCAATCTACATGAATCCTAGGATTTACTTTGGAGAAACTCTTTATGAAAGGGTCCAAGAAAACTCAGTACTATGTAAACAGCCGCCACAGAGCTGCTATAAGTCATGCTCTCCTCTGTTTCTGTGCTGTGGAGGTGGCGCCCAGGACCACACATCCTGCATAGGTACTACATCACTGTGCCACATCCATGGCCCTGAAACACACTTGTGTGATGCAATCAGATTCCAGGAAGAGAAAACAGGTTAGAGGTCACCGATACCCAAACTCTGCTCTTTTGAACACGTCATTATTAAGCATGCTGACCCAAGTAACAGTATATGTGTCCACCTCTCCTGAAGACAGTGAGTAGGAATGTGTTCCTGACAAACACAGGCATTACTGTTTGTCACTCTCTTAACCTAGACCCACCAGTACCCTACACTGCTTCAACAAGTCCTTCAGCAACCTGTCTGGTTCCTCTGATTCACACAGACCCGGAAAGCAGAGCTAGAGAGCATCAATTAAAACTGATTAAAAATAGATACACAAAACTGACAGGCACAGAGTAATCAGTGGCCTAAAACAGGTGATCCAGGAACCATCTGTTTGTGAAAATGCGCCTTTAACTGAGAAGACCCCTCCTGTAGTGCCACTCTAGGTTTCCTAATTCCGTATGTCCCTAAGGAGGTTCCCAGCCTAAGAAATGTACACAAGCTGCCTGGCTCTTAGAGTGACACTCACACATCCCCAGCACTGCTCCTCTTTCTATTCCCAACTCTTTCATCCCACCATCAGCAACAGGCTGATTTTCCACACTTATATAGTCTTTTCCTCTCCATTCCTGAGCTTTCTCACACAATCATCACTGGCCTTCCTGAAGCCCCCTGCCTTCCTTTCTCCTACCTTCTGAAACTCAGCCCATTGTCAATGTAACTCCAGTAAACTCAGCCCATTGTCAATGTAACTCCAGTGAAACTCAACCCGCTGTCAATGTAACTCCAGTGAAACTCAGCCCGCTGTCAATATAACTCCAGTAAACTCAGCCCGCTGTCAATATAACTCCAGTAAACTCAGCCCACTGTCAATGTAACTCCAGTGAAACTCAGCCTGCTGTCAATGTAACTCCAGTGAAACTCAGCCCGCTGTCAATGTAACTCCAGTGAAACTCAGCCCGCTGTCAATGTAACTCCAGTAAACACAGCCCGCTGTCAATATAACTCCAATTCAACCTGCCTGTGAAGGCTTTCCTTTGTTTCATTTCTCTACATCAATGTTCACTTTAATTTAAAAAATTATGTGTGTGTGTGTGTGTGTGCGCACACACACACACACACACACACACACACACACACACACACACACACACATACTTATGTGGCAACTCAGAGACCAGAAGAGGGTATCAGATCCTTTGGAGCTGGAGTTAAGGCAAGCTGTGCACTACTCAGCAAGGGTGCTGGGAATTGAACCCCAGGCCTCTCCAACAGCAGAAAGCACCTTTATCCAGTTAGTCACCGCCAGTCCCTTGTTTTATTTTTATTTGTTTGTTTGTTTATTTTGAGACAGATTTTTACTGCACAGCCAAGAATGGTATGGAACTTTTTTACTTGTATTTAAGTGGACATTAATTCAGGAAGTTTAGAATAGTGTCAATAACACATAAGTACAACAATAACACGCAGCCAATGCCTTAGGACATATATTTATCTCCACAGAAAGTAGGAAGAGAGACATCGTGATTACTTGACACATGTGTTCATGGTGCCCCCAGTCTGAGTGCACATACCTGCCCTCTAATGTCTATGTCAGCATACTTTTGGAGAAGTGCTCGAACAATCTCAACATGACCACCTCTGACAGCACCAATCAATACAGTGTCCCCACTCTGCAAGGACAAAAAACAAGGTCTGTTAGTAAACATGTTCTGAAATCAAGGTTACTCACTTATTAATATAGTAGATTTGTATTTGTCTAAAAATCTCTTTGAAAAACAGTATCACTAAAGTGAGATTTTAAATTAACTGGTACTATCTGATATTAGCAACCCCCTGAGTAAGAGAGAGAGGACACTAGTCCTTAGAATAAGGGCTCATGATGTTCTGTAATGGAAACTTAAAAGACAAACTACTCAGATGGAATCGAGCCTCTTTGAAGGTAATTTCCCATCACAGATATAATTGAAATCACAGGACACTGGCTGGCAGTTTGCATGTTACATAATAAGTCCCCTTCAAATACCTTGAGTCATAAAAGCAACAGGCTCTAAATTGGGAACACAGAGCTGGCATGCTGTTATACCTCTAAAGGACAGCAAGGGCTGGTCCCAGAGCAGTGTCTGTGCATATAGCCAGTGGGCAGCCATAGGCTGCCAGCACACACATTGTCATCCTCCCACACAAGAACTGAACAAGGTAAATGCCTCATAAGCACACTTCCTCTTGACATTCAACCAGCAACAGCCATTTGAATCACAGCTTCCTACACTTCAGATTCATTTTGCCATGAGCTCAGGTATCTTGTTATTTCATTGCTAAATAGTAGATCAGTTGTAGAAATCTGTATTAAGTCATCCTATGAGCTGTTGCCTGCTTTGGTTCTGAGGCCCCAGTGTGCTACAAGTCAAGTATTCCTTAAGGGTTACAGGTTTAGCACTGGGGTGTAGTATCTTTGCTGCCCCAATAACAGCTTAAATAAGCCCAAGGCAGACCAATTCTAGTCTGGTAAGCAATGTGTGGCTGAGAACCAGTAACTTGATAAGGAACCCATTTACTTGTTCCAGTGTGCCAGGCACCATTCTAAACTGGAAACCAGATAAACAAGGTCCCAGCTCTAAGAAAATTTACAGTCTAACAAAGAAATACAACATATACTAAAATAAATAAACCAAGACAAACACGATACAGACAGAATAGCATATCCGATCAAAAGTAACTGGGTAGTCCCTTTGGACAGGACAGCTAAAAGTGACCTTTCGGACTAGGCAGATAGAAGCAGAGGTGAAGTGCATGGCCAGCATTCTCCACTAAGAGCACAGAATGCACATGGCCCTACACCACAGCAGGACAAGATCAGCATGCACAAGAAACAGAAGGGACTTACTAGGGCTGCTGCAACCTCCTAAACAGGATAGTGTGACATAACATAAGGACAAGGACACAAGTAAGGACAGTGACATGCAGGGTCTGTACACTAAAACTGGAGTATGTATCCAAAGTATAAGAGAAGGCCTTGGATGACTTCAACAAAGGACTACATGCATTCAACAGCATGTAGACATAAAGCAGAAGCAACAGAGAAGTCTGTTACAAATTGATTTAACAACAGGAGAGAGTAGCTTAGGCCAGGGAGGGCAAGTTTTACATGACTCAAATGAATGACATGGATTAGGTAAGGAAAAGGTACAGCAGAGAGTAGGGAGTAGTACCATTTGCTGAAATGGAGGAAACTGAGGGAAAGCAGCTCCAGGTACTTAAACAAAAGCAAAAACCCCACTTCCATTTTATTTGCCGTAAGTTTTTAAAACTTACTAAATAAATATACACTCAAGTGGAGAGTTCCAAACATATATGTGTAACTTCAGGGAAGAAGTCAAGAGAGAAAACAAATCTTAAGTATAAGGTAGTATTTAAGTCCTGGGACAATGAATAACACCAGCCATGAAAAACACCTACAGGGATAGTCAAAGAGAGTTACAAAGAAACCATATGTGTGACATTTCCAGTAACAAAACTATTTGACAAAAATAAACAAGGCCTGGAAATTTTAGCTTATTGTTTTCAAAGGCAGAAATAAATCTTCTCTTAAAAGAAGCTCATGTCCTATGTAAAGACTTGGTGATAAGTGCAGCTATCGAGTTTGCCATCTACTTCACCACTGCAGATGAGTCTGAGGGGGTTCCCTACCCTGTCAGGTATGTTCACATATGTCCCAGCATCCAGCAGGTCCTGTACAATCTCTATGTGTCCCTCCTTTGATGCAATCATCAAAGCGGTGTTCCCATCCTTGTCAGTCAGGTTTACATTCGGATTCCTCTTCAAAATCTCTTTCACTGACTGTGTGTAGCCACCTTTCACTGCCACAATAAGTGCAGTCATCGAATTCTTCAAAGTAAAACAAAGAAATTAGTATGTTCTAGAAAACATTATGTATGCCATAATCAGAAAATGATTTTAAATTATTAACAGTTGAGGGACCAGCTAGCTGGCTGATCATGGTTAAAAGTATCTGCTGCTCTTCCAGAAGACTGGAGATTGATTTCCAGCACCTACACTGAGTGACTCACAAACATTTGTAAGTCCAGCTCCAGGGAATCTGCTCATATGCATATATCCACAGGCAAACACAGACACATACACATAATTTTAAACATATAATCAAATTGTAACAGTTGGTGATGTTAGCCTATAATCCAGGGCCCTGAGCATGCTAGGAAAGGGCTCTACCACTATAATAATCCTCCAGTCATTAAAAGTTATTTCCTGTCAGGCCAGCAAGAAGGCTTAGCTTATAGAGACACTTGTTGCCATGACTAATGACCTCAATTAGATCCTTAGGAGCCATGTGGTGGAAGGGAGAACTGGTTCTCAAAAGTTGTCTTCTGAACAACACATGTGTGTTGTGGCATACATGTGCCCCCTTCCAATAAATTAACAAATGTATTAAATTTTTAAGTTAGTTCTGACAAAATGCCAATATAAATAACCAGACATATGCCAAAAGTGGCAGGAAGTATATGTTCAGGTTTCAAAACAAGTTGTTCTTTGCACTTTTTTTTCACTGTGCATGTACATATGTGTAGGTGAACATGTGGAGGTCAAGTCATAGGAGTTCATTTTCTCTTTGCACCACATGGATCCCAGGGACAGAACTCAGATCACTGGGTTTAGCAGCAAGCACTTTATCCACTGAGCCATGGAGCCATCCTGTATTTTCAGTTTTCAAAGAGACACTACTTCTGTTGAGTCATTAAACTATCCAGTTCAGTGCTTTCCCTGATAATGGACTCACTCACAGGGAAAAAAACCCTTTACTGATGTAACACGGTTGAAAGAAGGACTCAAAATTAAATACTTTCCAATTTAAATAATTCAAAGTAAAATGGATCAAGATCGAAATGAAGAGAGGACACACTGGATGCCATTGCTCTAGGAAGTCTAGTATGAGCTACACCGTTTAACTTGGCTGCAGGTGTCCAGAGATTTGGTGTTGCCTCCTCTCAGACTCAATCACGAGCTGTCTGACATAAGATAATAATCACACAAGTAGTAGCCCTTGGTACTTGAAAAGTGCTTGCTGCACACAAACATTAATTTCTGAAACATTCTTGGACCTCTAAGAAAAAGCTATTTGTGAGGCTCCTTGTGGCTCTCTGGCACTCTTAGCACAGATGAGGTACACAGCTGGTGCTCAATATTGAATTAATAACTGGCAGTCAGTTAGACTGGATCAAATTTTAACTCTAATGGTTCATGCCCGATGTCCTTAACTGTTTATTAGACAGGAACAACACCTTACAGCAAAGATCCCACAGAGTCCAACATCACTTTAAGAAAAGGCATTTTAATAGACCATGTTTTCCTACAATTACGATTAAAAACCAGCTTGGCATGGTGGCACATGACTTTTGTCCTAGCTCAGGAGGCAGAGACAGGAGGATCTCTGAATTCAAAGTCAGCCAAATATACATTGCAAGTTCCAGGCCAGCCAGGATACATAATGAGACACTATCTCAAAAAAAAAAAAAAAAAAAAAAAAATGAAAAATGAAAAATGAAAAAAGGAGGTGGAGGGCTACTTGACCTGAACAATGTTTTGGGTAGTTTGAGGCAGGGTTTCTCTTTGTAGATCTGTAGACCAGGCTGGCCTCAAACTCATGGAGCTCTGCCTGCCTTTGCCTCCCGAGTGTTGAGCTTAAAGGTATGCAACACCACCACCCTGCTTGACCTAAAGATTTTTTAAGTTTACAAGATTACTGAAAATTATTCTTCCTGGTGTCCATTTCCCAAAATTTATATACATTAGTAACAGACCCTCAAAGGCAAATATGTATTGTTTTTCTTATTGTAACATGCTAATTTCCAAAGTCAATGCCACTTAAGGAGTCCTAGCACTTAGCAGCAATGGCAGGAAAGCCTGGGCTACATAGCAAAGTTCTATCTCAAAACTAGAAACAATAAATAAATAAATAAATAAATAAATAAATAAATAACATTTAAGAACTCCAGGGAAACTTTTCTAGGTTTGTATGAGCTCAAATTATTTCCTTAAAGAAAAAATGTCTCTCTACTAGAAGGGCATGGAGAAGAGAGGTACTTACGGCTCCTTCCTGATCAACATCGGCTCCCATGGCCAACAAATGCTTCACACATTCCAAATGACCCTTTCGAGCAGCCCACACCAAAGGGGTTGTTCCATACTGTTAAAACAGGCAATAAACTCAAAATTACCTTTGGACACATTCTAAAAGAAAGCAGCTCATAATGAAGTTATACTTTGAGTATTCTTAGGTAGGTATTTATACTGGTTATAATTTCAGTCCTAGATAAAAACCTATGACCCTCATCCCTTTGTCCTGAGTAGGTAGTCATTTTATATGAAATGTCTTTAATCAACTTTATTTAGCTTTTCCAATCAAGATAATCTTTCCACCTAAGTTTCACTGTCTCCTATATTTTATGACATAACCTGAAGTCTAATGGTGTAAAAGTTAGCAACCAAGTGTCAAGCACAGCTCCATCAACTTCACATGGTTAAAGTGCTTAGTCTATGTATCACAGACTAAGCCCAGTTCATAGGATCATGTTTTCATACAAGAAAGTGAGGCCTCAAACTAGGTCAAAGTCACAAAGTTATCAAGAGGTTAAAAAAAAAAAAGCCAGGAAGTGGTGGCACACTCCTTTAATCCTAGGATTTGGACAGCAGAGGCAGGTGGACTTCTGAGTTCAAAGCCAGCCTGGTCTACAAAGGAGTTCCAGGACAGTCGGAGTTACACAGAGAAACTCTGTCTCAAAAAACAAACAAACCAAAAAAGTAGAAAAATACCCACAGAACCACCAAGCTTCCAGATCTGCACTCTTAACCATAACCCCAATCAACCTATCTATTTGACAACCACAGCCCAGAAACTGTTCAAAAGTACCTTCAATGGAAGATGGTCAGAAAGCACCAAGAACTAACAATCAGACACAACAGGAATGCTGTCTAATCAATAGATGGGAATACCTAAAGTGCCCTTCGTGTACATGAAAACTCAAACACAGTTATAAACAGCCTGTCCAATATTCTAAAAGAAAACTATTATTCTGCATTGCCAATACAAGAAGAAGCCACTAGTCTCCTTGACTGTAAATGTGTAAAATGTGGCTAGAGTGACTAAGAAACTGAATTTTTACTTAATTTCAAATTAAATATAAATAGCTCTATGTAGCTAGTCTCTATATATGACATCAGACACCCTCACAACCACACTGTTAGGAACTGTACCCTGAGAATCCTTGATAGATGGGTCCCTGTGGCAGACAAATAAGGAAGTGAGCACAGCAAGGGGCAGCAGAAACGGACCAGAAGGAGGAGCGGTGTGAGGAGAAGAGCTCTCTTGGTCACTGCCTCTGAATAGGCTGAGGGAGATAGGTAAGGGATGCAGGATAAAGTCTCCAATTTCACTCCAGCATCTGTAGTGTTCCCAGCCTCCTTCCTGCCTTGTATGTAACGTTGTCAGTCTGAAGGGCCTTCTCTAACCCCACAACATAATATCCTAGCCATCCTGAAGGATCACAGACACAGTCACTACTCATCACAACCTCCTCAACTGTATGAATCAGACTTAAGTTCTCAACTCTTGAGCACCCACTCTGTTTGTTACCTTCTGAGAGAATGATATTCCAGAGCATATGCTAACATGTCTGTTCTTTCTCTTTCCAGCACACTGGCCTAAGAAGAAGACAATCTCATTGATACCTTTACAAAGAACTTGTGCTGGTAGGAACGCCCTCACCTTGCTCCCTGACTACTCCACAACGGCTCTTCAGTTAGCACTCAACCACCTCAATAAATCTTTTATCTTTTCTCAAGTTCAAATTCTCATCTTTCCCCCTAAACAGAATCCTGTTGTGTGCATGTTTCCCAGCATGCTTTGGTGAGCTGTCCTCCTGAGGGCCAGGCTCCCTTCACCTACACTCCAGATCTTAGCTCCCTCTTTCACCAGGACATTACTCAACTTCCTCTTCTACCACATCCTCTCCTCCTGCTCCACCCTTCCTCCTAATCTCTGGTTCAAGTCCTGACAGTTTAGGCCTCCTAAACTCAGCTGAGGAAATGCCTCCTTGAGATCCAGCTGTAAGGCATTTTCTCATGGAGTGATCAATGGAGGAGGACCTAGCCCGTGGTGAGTGGAACCTGGGTTCTCTAAAAAAGCAGGCTGAGCAAGTCATGAGGAGCAAGCCACGGCCTCTGCATCAGCTCCTGCCTCCAGGTTCCTGCCCTGATTGAGTTCCTGTCCTGACTTCCTCCAGTGATGAACAGCAATGTTGAAGTGTAAGCCAAATAAACCCTTTCCTCCCCAACTTGCTCTCTGGTTATGGTGTTTCATCACAGCTATCGATACCTTGACTGGGAAACCAGCTTTCCTGGCAGCCTTCTCTCTTAAAAGCCCATTGTCACCCTTTCTCCCACACTTCAAAAGTAACTTGCAACCATTACTTCCAATCACCACACCACCAGCTTTCAAACTCTAAGCACAAGGAAAGAGAGAAACAAACTTGAATTTTAGGATAATTTTCACACAAACAAAGCAGGTGAGATTGAAAGTAAAAAGAAGCTATAACAGAAAACATTAAACAATGAAGACACCAGTCCATTATCCATGTCTCTTTTAGAACAATGAATTTAAAGTAATAAACAAACATCAAGAGAACACTTAGCCCACAACATGAACAGAGGACCCATCTCTACTTAAGATACATCAGAGAAGTTCATTACAGGAACACTCACCTTGTCAGAGCAGTTGACTTTCGCACCATTCTGCAGCAGAAGATGTACTATGTCGGCATGGCCTCTGCCAGCTGCCCAGATGATGGGGTAGACACTGTACTGCTGGGTTGCACAGGCACCCACAAGGTGGAGCAAGAAGAGAATCTTTTAGATACATGTTTGCAACACAAATTCACCAAGCAGAATTAACACAAAGTCATCTTTTTGGTTTTTTTTTTTTTTTTAACCAAGTTAGAGACCATTCTCCATTTTAAAAACACAAATATTTATAATACATAATCAAAACTAAGATATGTTAAGCCTTAATTAAACATATTATCAATGCATTCATTTTTGCAGAGTTAACACATCGATTGTGATTAGCCAACATGCAATATTAGTAAGTAGAAGAAGTAAAAAGCTTGTACAGACATGTATAGAATGTACAGAAAATGGTATGGCTTCTTGGTAAACATCTTTTTAAGAAACTCAGAGAAACGATGAACCCACGATAAGATAACCAAGGAATTCACAATTTCTTTTTGAAGTGCTACACAATGACAGTTAACATTTGAGTTCATTGAACAAAAACATTTGCTTTTTCACTGGAAAAACTGAGAAAGGACAATGTATACAATTTTCATTGAGTCTTAGAATGGCATTCTATATGATGCTCAATATGGTCAAAAAATCCCTACCCACTATGAAATATAAAAAGCCTGCAACACTCTGTAAGAAGACTTACCATTCACATTACAGATTCACTTTTTTGTTAATGCTTACCAAACCGGTGACATTTGGGTTGGCGCCATAAGAAAGAAGCAACTGGACAACGTCAGTCCTGCCTTTGTAGCATGCCCACATGAGAGCTGTCCATCCCCCCTAAAGACAAAAGGGTGTGTGAAACTGTGTCATCACCAAGCAAGGAGTGTCTGTAACCAGGTTCTCTACACACATCTCTGTAACTGCACTGTTTTATCAAGACAACAGTCTTGAATCCTCAGGCTCCTTGGAAATAAACAGCAGAACACAAACTGAATAAAATCTGCTGAGTCTACAGTGATCGCTGCAAAGTTTGTGTAGTAAACGTCAAAAACTGAACTAGGGACATTCTTGCTTCTAAGATTCACTCTGGCTGCTCACAGCCAGAGTACCCATAAGGGGGCAGGGACATAATATTTAGGGGCATTTTACATCCCAAGTACAGTAGTATCTTCCTAAATTTGCAAACATAGGATGAAAGAAGTAAAGCCCTGTGTGGCACAATATACTATGAAGAGAAAGAAAAACACTGTAGTGTCTTCAAAGTTAAGCCACACGTACTCTGTTAATCCCCATCAGCTAAGTAATGTGTGATGTATATGCCAAGGCAAATACTTCCTTCCTTGCTTGTTCATACTGTTAAAACTGACTTCTAAAAAACTTAAATGTCTTACAGAATAAGTCAAAAATTGTCCCTTTTCTCATTTTATGCCTTACCCAGATCCTGATCAAATAGGAGGTGCATGACAACTATGAGCCACGTCCTATGAGAACTGTAGAGTTCATGGACAGCAGCCTGGACAGATCACACACATACACACACACACACACACACACACACACACACACACACACACACGCAGCCTGGACAGATCACACACATACACACACACACACACACACACACACACACACACACACACACACACACGGACACGGACACGGACACGGACACGGACACGGACACGGACACAATATAACACCAGCATTTAAAACATTCAGTCACTCCAACATCCAGCCCCAAGTCATAAAACAAAAGGACCCTATCTTAAAAGGAAAGCACAGACAAGGTTTCCTGCATCTCCGTCTCTGCCAGTGACTTTCAGTTAACTGATGCTGCCCCATGAAAAATGCACATACCATGTCACGGTGCTCCAGATTAGCCCCACTCTTAAGCAACTCCTCCACAATGTGGGTGTGCCCCTCTTTAGATGCGGATATAAGTGCTGTCCAGTTGTCCTTGAAAGTATTCAAAATGGCACATTTCAGAATAAGAAACAACATTCCAAAGTCAGGGATGCACTTGAATTTACATACTCCATCCAAACTGATCTGACATGAGTCATGCTAAGCCTCCGTGGAACAATACAGAAGCTATCTTTAAGACTTTACCTGCCTATATCAGGGCTGTCACTGGCCTGCGTCAGTACTGTCACCAGCCTGCATCAGGACTGTCACCTGTCAGTGTCAGGACTGTCACTGGCCTGCATCAGGACTGCCACTGACCTACATTGGGATTGTCACTGACCTGCGTCGGGACCGTCACCAGCCCACCCTGCATCTGGACTAATGGCAAAGACAGCAGTTATCACAGGTGCTAGTTGAGGCCTCTCCCTGAACATCTCATCACATACCGTGTTGTAGAAAGAAGAGAAGCTGACCACCAAAACTTTGAGGGTAGTCCTGCACCTAGCAACTGTTACTCAAATTAAAGAGCCTGCAGCCCAGTGTGTGGACACATGTATACAGTGTTAAAGTATAGCCGCTGCAAGTGGGGAGGCTAGAAATATTGCAACAAAGAACAGTTCTCTCTTGTTTTGTAAATAAAGAGTAGAATTGTTCTTTTATTTAGGACAGTGGTTCTCAACCTGTGGGTCACAATCCCTTTGGCAAACCTCTATCTCCAAAAAATATTTTGATTCACAACAGTAGCAAAATTACAGATATAAAATAGCAACAAAAATAATTTTATGGTTAGGGGTCACCACAACATGAAGAACTGTATTAAAGGGTCACACAGCATTAGGAAAGTTGAGAACCACTGCTTTAGGGAGTGAATTAATTCAAATGACCACACCAAGGGTAGTAGCACATGCTTTTAATCCCAGCCCTGGAGAGGCAGAGAAAGGAAAGGTCTTTCCTTTAAGACACAGTGACTCTGTCTTAAAAACAAAAAAAATTCAGATAGTCACTAAAGCAGAAGAATGCAGCTGTGTGATCCCAAAAGTAACTATAAGAACACTGAGAAACCCAAAAAACAGTACAGTGATTTGTACCTCAGAGGCAGCATCAGAAGGGGCCATTACCAAGAAAATCACAATCTATAAGTTGCAATTAGCAGCACAGCTCATACACAGAAATATTCTCAAGACACTTGATTGTACAGACACGAGATTCAGGAGTGCCATGTGCAGGGAAAAAATAAAAAGGACATGAAATACTTGGCTGTAAGCAAAAAAATTCTCTCCTGATTAAAACAACAAACTAAAACAACAATGAAAATGATGTAGCTGGGCTGGAGAGACAGCTCAGAGGTTAAGAATACTCTAACTGCTCCTGAGTTCCTAAGTTTAATTCCCAGCAATCACATGGTGGCTTACAACCATCTATAACAAGATCTGGTGCCCTCTTCTGGCCTGCAGGCATACATACAGGCCAGAATACATACAGAATACTGTGTACACAATAAATAAATAAACCTTTAAAAAACAACATTAAAAAAAAAGGCCATATCCAGCCCTCAAAGTATGATTTTTAATCATATTCTTTAATCACTCTTCTAACTAAAGCAGGGCTGATGAGTAGATTATTTATGCCTACCAGGTCTTCCAGATTGCAGTTGGCTCCATTCTTAATCAGCTCTTTTACGATTTCCACATTACCCTGTTCAGCAGCTATCATCAGGGGAGTCTGGCCACACTGGAGAGCAAACAGGACAGCAAGCTTAGCAACATGGTGTGCTCTCACTCCAACACTGACAAGCACCACACTCACCTTTTCACATAGGTGTGCAGAGCCCCGATGTGCTTCCTGTATTTCTGTAATTGATCAATAACTTTGAGCCTACAGACTCAGTTTACTAATGATCTAAAAGTCATAAACTAGTTAGGGGATATAGCTCAGTGATGGGCACTTTCCTCAAATGTGCAAGACCCTGCATTCACTCTCCAGAAAAATAAATGAGTATCAAAGCCACTAGAAATGTAACTTTCTGGGGCTGGAGAGATGGCTTAGTGGTTATGAACACTGACTGCTCTTCCAGAAGGATTCAATTCCCAGCACCCACATGGCAGCTCACTCTCACCGCCTTATGTGAGAGCAGTGCACACACTCGTGAGGAGCTCATCCTCAGTGCCTTGTGCACACTGGTCAAGCACTCACTCTCAGCCTCACCTCATTTCTCTCATCTACATCTTTGCACTTCTCCAGAAGAGCTTTCAGGGCAGGAATGTTTTCTTCTTCCACGTAATTTATCACACTCTGTGATATCAGAACCGACATTTTTCCAGGAATCTATAGCCAATCCACTTTATTCACCTGTAAAAAACAAGTCAGACAAAAACACACATTTCTGGTTAGAAATAAAGTTGTTATTAACTATCCTTCAATTTTATCCTTAAATGTGTTTAGACACACCTCCAATGGTAAATTACAAACAACTCCTCACACTTCAACTGTTGGAATGCTGAAAAGACGTCCTTTCCCAGACTCGCAGGGCATATCAAACCCAGTTCATCTAACACCCAACCACATGCTACCCAGCTTCATCACCATGACCCCAAACACAAGGGAGTGGTACTCCATTGTGCCTCTTGCCAACCACATCTCCACTCTAATCAGCCCCAGCTCCATCCTTCCAGGGCCCAGGCCTTATTTATGACTTAAACCTCCTTCTTACATGATACTGAATCTAACATATAATCAATCTAAAATAGCAAGCCCTTCTAGCTCTATCTACAAGATGCACTGTATCACTACCAACCTACAAGCCACCCTGAGTTACCTCACAGCTTCCTAACTGGTTTCCCTACTTCCACTTGACAGACAGCCTCCTCTCTGTCTATAAAGCATCAACAGTGAGCTTCTAAAGAGCTGGCAGAGGCTAAAGGGGTGTGGGTAGCAACAGAAAAGGGGTCCCCAAAAGTACCAAATTTTAGTTGTACGAGGGCAAAAGGCTCAGTAGTATGTATCTGTGATTTATCAACAACATATCATGTTTTTCAAAGTAGCCAAGTGAGTTGATTATAAATGTTCTCACCATGAAAAAATTATAAGGATGTGAGGTGATAAACAAGTTAATTAGCCTGAGTTGGTCAATCCACAATCTATGCACACATGGAAACATACGTATATACAGTTAGTACTTATCAATCAAAAATAAAGAACCCTTGGGCATGGATGCACCAGAATCACCGTGAGGGCTTAAAGCACAGATCCCTGCCCTCCTCTCAGAGCCTCTGACTCAGTGGGTCTGCATCTTTGACCAGCACGCAGGAGACCAAGCTGTCAGAATTGGAGTGAATATTCTGCTTCTCAGAGGACAGAAAAATCAAATGTTTCCATCTCAACAGAGTAAGTGGTGTGGCCTCTCGCCTACTTAACACCTATGACTGTATGGTCCTACAACTCCTCCTCAGTCCCTTCATCAAATGATCATGCCCCACTCCACCCAGCTGCTCCAAATTGAGCATCTGTACTCAATTTGTCTGCTACATTTCTCTTTCTCAGACATGCCCATAGCTGGTCCCTCATTCTTGCAGGTGTACTATGAGAAAGTGTAGCCCTTCCACGGGATGTATGAGAGTAATAACTTTGGCTGCCTCACAGTAACCTGGAACTCCAGCCACTTGAACACTTCCTTGCTCCCCACCAGTTTCCACCACTAGAAAAGCACCCACAACTAGGGCATACACTGAAAAAAGTAGAAACTTGGAGTGTGTCTTGAGGAAGTGGGGGGTGGGGCGGTGTGATCAAGATACATTGTATGCATACATTAAATTGTCAAAGAACAGGTAAATATTTTCTAAAATTGTTTTAAGTAGGCTGTATTCTACTCAAGGAGCATCTAAGTGTAAAGCTATCAGTCTCCACTTTGCCCACTCTATAGATGCTAACTCAAAACTAACCTAAGTGTAACCCTAAGCACAAAACTGCTGCAAGAAAGCACAGTTTCTGTAACCTCTGATTAAGGAAACTGCTTCACTACAAAACTAAAGCATAGTATATAAAAAAAGAAAGAAAGAAAGAAAAAAGGAAGAAAGAAAGAAAGAAGGAAGGAAGGAAGGAAGGAAGAAAGAAAGAAAGAAAGAAAGAAAAAAAGAAATCTGATAGAATAGTGTTCATCAAAATTTTAAAAAGAAAAACAAAAGACGTTATCCCTGCTAGGAAAATTATATTGCTCCTGAGGACCTACTCAGGATAACAGATAACTTGTTTTTTGGGTTGGTTGGTTGTTAAAAGATTTTTTGTTTCTGGTCTTGAAACAGGCTCTTAATATATATTTTAGATTAGCCTCAAACTAGATCCTCCTGTGTCTGCTTCCCAATGATGAGATTACAGACAGGTGCTGCAGTCTGGCTGAGTCCTACAGGCTCACAGACTGTCTGGGATGACTGTGTCACCACCCACTTCACTCATGCTGGATTTAGAAGATGGCATGAGAACTTTCTGAGCTAACAGGACTTAAGTGAGTTGATGCTATGAGGAGCTGAGACTCCTGGGGTCCTTGGGATAGAGTTGAAGTTTTATATGCAGGAAGGAAGTCTACTTCCGGGACCAGTGGGCAGAAATTCTATTCCATGTAAATATGACCTTCTGGAACAAAAACTATCTTGACCAGACAGGAACACATGTGGGAATGCTAGGGGACCAGACAAAAGGTGAAACACTGCATAGGAATGCAAGAAAATTGGAGAGTTAATGGATAGTCTCTGCCTCAATTGTGCTGGTGTTACATAATCACATGGTCCTGTCGAAATTCAAAACCGTACCCCAAAATGTACATTATGTAACATGAAAATTAATTATATCGATATGCCTTACTTTAAACAAGTTATTTGATCCAATAATTTCACACCTAGGGAGCAATTCTAAAACCAGGACAAATGTGGATAAAGATCTTAAATATGACATAACTTTATTCAGAGGAGGAAGAGCATTTACTGCTCTCACAGAGGATCTGGGTTCAGTTCCCAGTTCAGGATCTCTTACAACTCTAGCTCCAGGGGAGCCTGCCTTCAAGGGCACCTGTAGGCAACAATATACACAAACTCAGGCAGACACACAAGCACACACATTTTAAACCTAGGGGTATGCAAACTGTGACAAATTCACATAGGGGATCAATAAGTTTCCAAACCGGTATTGACTGAAAAATGCTTATGCTACATAAGGGAGTAGGGCTAAGAACTGCACATGCGGCATCTCAACTATTTAAAATATATGCATTGTTCAGTGCTAGACTAAAATGTTAGCTGATGCAGAACACCCCAGCCACTAAGTATAAAACAGCCCTCAACCCACACACACACTATTATCACTGTTCCATTACTCAGTTTTATCCGGACAGCACTTAGCCTGACTCAACACACTACTTACTTAGCCTACTCTCCCAGCAAAGAACTCAGTAAGAATAAGGACTCTGTTCACTACCCAATTTCTAACAGTTGGAGAAGCGCCTGGCATACCATAGAACCAACCCAGTCTTGGTAGAATCATGAGTTTGCCCATGTTCATCAACACGGAATGCCAGTGTTTATACTCCCAGCAAGCCGAAGCACATCCTGCATGCTTTGTATCTAAAGCTTCAAAGTCCACAATGGTTTAGACCTGTATCTCGTCAAGGGCTGGCCCCTCTGTTATGTCTGTCTCCAAAAACTATTACAGGCCTATAGCAAGCAGAATGTCATGAGGAATTATCAAGATGAGCAACATATAGGTATATAAAGGATGTCTATTCTGTGGTGGGGAGGGGGTGTGCCTCTGTCCACAGAACTCCTGTCACCCTCAACAGCATGTTCCCTACCATAAGCCACAGGCAGGGCTATGTACACAATCTGTACATCATGATCAGAAGGTAAGCTGGGCCAGTCCAGAATGGGAATCACAACTGTGCCTGTCACTATGGGTGATGTGTAAGACCACAGTCATCAGAGAAGGAGAACTACAGACACCAACACAGAAGGCCCCTTCCTAAGGGAGCCAATGTGGTCTCTGAGACAGATCATGAAGCTACTGGGTGTCCTATGTGGTCTCTGAGACAGATCATGAAGCTACCGGGTGTCCTGACCTCTCCTCACCCCTGTAAAAGTCCTTTTCCTAAGGTTTCTGTTCATACCTTGTAAACATTCAGAAATCCAGTGACAAAAACAAAAACAACAACAACAAAAAAAGCCAAAACCTGATATTCTTCGGCAAAAGCTGGAAGAAGGGATAATAGGCTCAAGAAGGATCATAGAAAAATTAATTTAGCAGTGTATGTATCTACAACCCAGAATAGAAAAACAAACAAACAAACAAAGAACCAGGACTCTAGGCATAAGTTAGGGACTGAAACAGAGGCCTACAAGAACGGGATCAGGCAGTAAACATGGAAGACAATAAGTTCAACATAATAAAATACCCAATATTTGAATTTCTGGTTGAGCAAAATATCCAGAGATGTTCTAGATAATAATAATAATAATAATAATAATAATAATAATAATAATAATAACAGCAAACCATGTGACTTAGAAAAAATAGGTAGCAATGTTATTATTGCCCTGAACACCATCAAAATAGCACCCATGCTATAAAATGTAGAGGGGAGAGAAAAGGAAGGAGGAGGAGAAGGAAACTATATGAGGAAAGACAGCAGATATTACTTGACATGTATCTGCCCCCTTCTCACCATCCAGCCTGGATACTGAGTGGGCTGTGAAGTGCTCTGGGCACTATGAACATTTATGTGTCCTTAAAGAGGTGGGTTAGAGCCTGATGTGGTGGCACACAACACAATCCATTAACCCTTTAACCCTTGCCCCTGATCTCTGTTAGGTCCAAGCAGTCCAGGATCAGGTATGAAGAGCCTATCAGCAGGATGGAGGTAGCACACCTTTAGTACCAGCCACTTAGGAGGCATAGGTAGGCAGATTTCTGTGAGTTCTATGCCAGCCTGGTCTACAGGGCGAGTTCCAGGACAGCCAAAGCTACACAGAGAAATCCTGTCTCGGAAAAAAAAAAAAAAAAAAAAAGTAACAACAACAACAAAAAAAAAAACCTATCAAAAGGAAGGAAGAAAAGAAAAAGGAGAAATTCTGGACATGAGAGCCCAATGAAACGTTTAAAAACCATTCTCAGTTTAAAAAGATCCTCAAGCCGGTGTGCCTGTCAATTATTTGCAACGCATGTGGAATACTGTATACTGTACCTTTACCCAGAGAGTCCCATTTTGGCAGACCTGTGGTGGAGCTCAAAAATAGATATTTAACAAGGCCCCCAAAATGAGTCCGATAAAGTAGCATGTCCTTGTAAAGCTTGAGAACAAAGAACAGACCTTGAAACAGCACTTTTCAATCTTCCGCACCCAACCTCCCTTAAAATAACAACAACAAAAAAATAATAATAATAACAACAAGTGTGAATCCTTCCTTTTATGAAGACGTCTTGTTTTTCGTGGTGTCAAAATATGAGCAGGGATTAACCTATCAGAATCACTTCCAGGAGGTTTGCCCTCAGCCACACCCCACACCAAAGGAATCTCTGAAAAGCAGACAACGCTGCAAGCACCTCTAAGGAACCTAGAGAGCCATAAAACAGTTATTATTAGTAAGAAAATGTCCTAAACCGGCGTAAGCCCTTCAAAAAGGGGTAGACACGCTGGAAAAAAAATTAAATAAATAAAAAATACAAATTCCTACACTGCTGGCTGACAAAGCAAACATGGACGCGACCTAACCAGGGGCTTGCCGAGCTCTTTTGCAAGGCGTTTAAAAACCTGCCCAGACAATGGGGCCGTAGGTTCCGCGATGAAAGCGCATAAGAAAAGGACATCTCCCCGCCTGGAGAGCAAAGAAACGGGAGCGGCCGGCCTCAGCCGCACCTGCGGAGAGGACACAGCAGGTGATGGGTGTGCCAGCCACGAAAGTAGCCTGGGCCTGGAGGCCCCGCCGGTTGCCCACCCGGGAGCGTCGTACCGGAGCGCCCCGCCACCGCACCGAGTTCGCCCTCCCGACCCCGACGCCCCGCACCGGCCTCTGGTCACCCGCCCTGTCCCGGGTGCCCGCCACAGGCCCGCCCGCCCGCTCGCCTCAAACCCTCCGCTGCCCTCCCTCACCCAGCACGACCGCCTCCGCACTGACCGTGTCACAGCCTGGCCGGGGACGGCGCCCTGGGCTCGGCAGAACCGCTCGCCGCGCCGCAGACCTTGTCAGAGGACACGACGTCAAGATCGCGCAGCTGCGAGCGCCGTGACCGTACCACGCCCGGCGGCCATTTTCCGGGGACTCAGGAACTGACAGGTCACGTGGCGTGCGGTGGGCGGGGCTTATGTGGCCCCGCCTCCCGAGGCGGTGTGGGAGGAGCGGCGGGTGCCGGAGGGTCTTCGCTGCTCTTGCCCGCTGCCCTCTCGCTGCAAGGCCTGTGCATAAATGGCGTGGAGACTCGCTTGTTTGGTTGGCTTGGGTTTAGATGTCCTGTTTTGTTTAAGACAGAGTCAAGAAGCCAAGGCAGGCTTCACTAGCCAAGGACGACCTTTCGCTCCACCTGCCTCTACCTCCCAGCGGACCTGTGCCACCACACCCAGCTAAACGCGTGTATTCTTCACAAGAGCCCCAGGCAATATTTTTTCCCTGTCATTCACTTTTATGAAAGTCAACTTATAACCCATTCCTGACATTATAAGCAATCATTCAGAGAAATAAACCACAACTTTGGAACTCATTGCCCGCCCACTCTTCAAAGGAAAGCGACTCAGTTCCTCCTTCTAAGGCCCAGGAGCCAGGTGTCTGCCCTCCTGTGCCATTATCCCAAGAGTTCTCCCCTGCCTCTACACCTCCTCCCTCCAGGTCCCTGAAGACCCACCCTCTCCCCCAGGGCCCCGCCCCCACCTCTGCAGAAAGTGTCTCTGCAATGTCTCCAAACGCCATGAACAATCCCTGTTCATCTCTGCTGGACACCATTAGCAACCCATTCCTGGAAACAGCCCCTTCATAGGGCCACGTGACACCAATTTCCTAGTCTTCTTCCCACGCATGGGGCTCCTTCCTAGGTCCCACCTGCCTTAATTAGTTCCCGAGTTCTACCCACTGTCAGTCTCATTCCGCTCCCCACCCAATATAACTGGCTTTATAGCTACTGTCAGGGGCCCTAGCTCCCTCCAGGTCCTCCAGGAAGCTGGAAGTTATCTCACACAACACCACATATAGTCTAACCAGCCCACCGCCTGACTATACTGTGTTCACCACTACTATCTATTTAAAAGCTTTGGAAGCTCCCCCATGGGACTGCACATTCTCCGAACTCCTCTCCCCACCTCCACTCCCCTTCCCACTCCTCAGAACACTAAGCATTCCTCCATTAAACTCTAAAGTAGGCTTCCTCTTCTGTGGAGCTGTTCCCCATGGTTCTTGTAGGTAAGCCCCTTGCCCCCACAGACCTTACCCCTTTTCTGTCTGCCTTCCCCTCAAACTCTGCCACCCCAGTTCGAAGGCTGGCCAGTATTTTCTGTAACATAGACATGAAAGGGATAGGTCAACCCCAGGCTTGGTGGCGCATGTATTTGCTCCCAGCACTTAGAAGGCAAAGGCAAGTGGATATCTGTGAGTTAGAAGCTGGTCTGGTCTGTGTGGTGAGACCCTGTCTTAAAAGCAGCAAAGAGTGGAAGAAGGGGGGGGGGAGGAAAGAAGGGGTGGGTTGTTATCAGCTGCTGGGTGAGAGGAGTCATTGAAAAAAAATCTTACAAAGTAAATAAATGTTGAGCGAAACATGTTTCCTGTGTCCTTGAGGGCTGCGCCCGGGACTCACATTTGTGAGTACCTGTTCCCAGAGGACCCAGACCCTAGTCTTACATTGTTTCTCATTCTGCTTCCCAGACCATCCTTCAAGTAATGTAAACCCCCACAGAGGAGTGTGTAGATCAATGTGACACCCCCCATAAGCAGGAACCAGGCTTTAGACAGGGCCAGGCTCATACCTACCTACATGGAGCTCTGCCTCCAGGGGGAAACCAGAACCTGTGGCAAGCCCAACCCACTGTCTGCCTTTGGAAGACAGCTCTAAGGAGCTAGGCCAAGAGCAAAGTGCAGGGTCCTCAACTCAGGGGCATCCAGACCCTGTGGAACCACATTGGGAATTCTCGGCAAAGTAGGTCTCAGCCTCAGACACAAGCCCTGCTCTTGGGACCTACTGCCCCTCCTCTCGTCAGAACCAAATCCCTGGGAACGGACAGTGAGCAAGTCACTCTTCCCTGGGGCTATTCTGGGAAGCCCTGTGGTTAGAAACAGGAGGCTCAGGTGCCCGGATGCAGGCCGCATACAGTGAGAAGGGGCAAGGGAGGCTGAGAATACCCTCCGACATCCATGAAGCCGGCCCCTGCCCTGGGCAGGCAGGTCTTAATTTGAGGGGGGTGGGGGTGGGGAAGTGAAGGGGAGCAGGGGACCTCTTAGAATTTTTTTCTTTTAAATACGAAAACAGACTTTTCTGCAATAAAATTAGAATTTTAATGACTTAAAAATGACAAGATAACAGATAAAAGCGATGAGGGGAAAGGAGCATTCAAAATGTGGTGGTGGCATGGAGAGCTCAGGAAGCAGTAGTTGCCAGGCAGTTCTGGGTGAAGCAGGGTTCCTCTGCAAGCTTCTATCACCTCACGTCTCGGAGGATTCGCCGGCCCCGCCACATCTCCGGTTCCTTCCACGGTACAGACACTCACACCCAACCCTGCGATGGCTCTACTACTGCAGAACTAAGAGGTTTCCTCCTGTTTTGTCTCAAAGACACGCCCCTTCCAGTGTTCTTTAATCTTTCTCTGGTTCATGTAGCCTGCCAAGACCTTTCCGAGAAATGTGCCCTAAGGGTTTTTCTCTGGGGTCACTCAACACCCCGGGACTGTGATTCATGGACTTTGAGACTCTGACTTACCTCCTTGTCATGTGTTTTTATGTAGAAGGAAAAACAGGCTTTATCTTTCCACTCCTGGCCATTCTTTCCATCAAAGCTGTAATTTAATCGACCTCAGATCCTTTTCCTTAGCATCAGCGTACTAACCTCATGACTTAAGCAGTCCAAGTTTTCTTCGTGGCTTCAATTTCAGTGTCTAGCATATTTCCCACAGAAATCCCAACATGCTTTGCATACCAGGTTGCTCTGAAATTGTTCTTTCTTGGCTGCTATGTTAGCTCATTCTTGGAATTCCAATACTTGGAGGAGACTGAGGCAGGAGGATTGCTTTCAATTCAGGTCCAGCCTTATCTACAGTGTTGCTCTTCTATGATTATAAAGAAGATGGAGAAATAGCTCAGCAATTTAGAGCACCTACATCAGTGGGCTAACAGCTGCCTATAAATTCCAGCTCCAGGGGATGCGATTTCCTCCCTTTCCTGGTACCCACACCCACTGGCCCCTCCTCAAGTAGAGTATATATATATATATATATATATATATATATATACACATATATATGTATATATATGTGTGTGTATTACTTTTAAAGGTAAATAAAAAGAATATGTGTTCATTACAAAGAATTTGGAAAAATACATAAAAATCTGAAGTATCAGCTTCCCTTTTATCACTGCTTGGGATTCTCTGGCTTCTTAATCAGAGATGAGAAGCATAAACTTAATTGACCAACTCTAAACAAAGTTGAAGAGAAAAGCAGTGTTTGTCGGCTGTGACAGTTAACTGTCAGCAGGACCTAGAACCACCCAGACAAATCTCTGAGGATGTTTGTGAGGAAGTTTCTAGATTGGGTTAAGGGAGTTAGGAAGCCCCACCCTCAACATGGGTAGTGCATTCACAGGCTGGAGTCCCATAAGGTGACCTAAACATCGGCACCCCTGGTTTCCTGCTTTCTGGCTGCTGATGGAGATGGCCAGTGGCTTCGAGCCCTTACTTCCCCTTACCCTCTGACAGAGAGCTGAAATAAACCCACTGCAGTAAGAGAAAGTAACCAAGCACAGGGATGCCCTGGGGATGTTTGCCTTGATGAGTGATGAGCAGCTATTGTTTAAGCCACTTTTGTGTCACTGTGATATCTGACACAAAACACATAAGAAGGATTTGACTCACCTATTTGAGGGGCTCTGTGGGGACATGGCCTCTTAGTTTGGGCAGAACATCACGGTACTGTGAACATATAAAGGGGCTGGAGAAGACAAGAATGGAGACTGGGAGTTTGCTTGTCTACCCTTGGGGAGGTGGGTCTCTCAGCAGCTAAAGGTCAAGGATGGTATGTGTGCAACCAGGGAAATAGTCATGACATTTAATCCTAGCAACAGGAGAGTGTGCAAGCTTCCAGAATGATCAAATGGATTAGGGTCTACTTTTAGATGCACTGAGTTAGAGGTACCTGTGTTCCAGGAAGTGATACTGAGCAGATATATACCTACTGGGTAATGGAGAGGAAGACAGACTGAGCAAGACAGGGGATGGTGTGTGTGTGTGTGTGTGTGTGTGTGTGTGTGTGTGTGTGTATGTGTGTGTGTGTGTGTGTGTGAGAGAGAGAGAGAGAGAGAGAGAGTATGTTGAGTGTGTTTGTGTGTGTGTGTGTGAGTGTATTGTGTGTGTGGAGTGTGTGTGAGAGAGAGTATGTGGAGTGTGTTTGTGTATGTGAGTGGAGTGTGTGTGTGTGTGTGTGTGTTGCAGGGAGGGAATGATGGCAGAGCCCAGACTATGAGCGAGGCACAGGGAAGAAGAGCTGAAGATAGAACAACCATCCAGAGATGCTTGGAAAGAAGACTCGACAGCTACAGGAACTTAGAAAGAATACCAAAGTGTGAACATGCTTCACTATAAGCATCAAGCAGGACTGGAAACCAGCAAGTTACTCAACAAAAAGCCCCAAAACAAAGCCTTGTAAGAGGAGCAGAAGCGCTGTGCTAACCAACAAAAAGCCTGAGGGCCATAAGATAGGTTTCTGTTGCTCCTTAGCCATCTTGTTTCCTCCCAACCCGTCCAGCGGAGAAACTTGCGTCTAAGGTCCTGTGAATTAACATCCTCTTGAAGCTAATGACTCAGGCATTACTGAACTCAACTTTCCAAAGTCTCTGGAGTGAAGTGCAGCTCACTTGCCCAATAATGGCTATAAATAGGCAGCTAAGATCAAATTGTAAACCTTGCTTCTATAGCAACTCTCATGTTCACACTGTGAGAATGGTAAATGTTCGTTTACTGTGATGAGAAAAGAAATGGTGAATGGACAGAGGTGGAGAAATTACTCAGCAGTTAAGAGTGCCTGTGTGTAAATCATAATGGATCCCAACACCCATATCATATAACAAACACCCACATTTTAACAAGCCAGGTGTCCTGCTATGGCCTGTAACCTCAGCTCTGGGCAGGGGATGGGGTTGAGTGAAGGTGATGGGGTGGGAGGATGAACAGGAAGATCCCTGAAGCTTGCTGGCTTCCAACCAAGAAAGCAGGAGCCCAAGGTTCAGGGAGAGATCCCACCTCCAAGGCAGAAAGAGAGAGATAGAGGACAACACTCAACATTCTTGTCTGCAATTCACACACACACACTGAAGAAAAGAGATGGTAGCCAAGGATAACATCCTCTTCTGGAATGTACTTGTGTGCTGTGCACTCAACACACACAGATACACAGATACACAGACACACACAGACACACACACACACACACACACACACACACACTGAAGAAAAGAGATGGTAGCCAAGGATAACATCCTCTTCTGGAATGTACTTGTGTGCTGTGCACTCAACACACACAGATACACAGACACACAGACACACAGACACAGACACAGACACACACACACACACTGAAGAAAAGAGATGGCAATCAATGATAACATCCTCTTCTAGAATGTACTTGTGTGCACTCAACACACACACACACACACACACACACACACACACACACACACACACATACACACACTGAAGAAAAGAGATGGCAATCAAGGATAACATCCTCTTCTAGAATGTACTTGTGTGCACTCAACACACACACACACACACACACACACACACACACACACACACACACACACACACTGAAGAAAAGACACAGCAGCCAGAGATAGCATCCCAGGACCACTGCTTTGTCTTGTTTAGCCTTCAAGTCCTGCTAGCTGCTGGTCTAAGATGTCTTGTATTGCTTTGGAGGTTGTGACACAGACTCAAACATAAAACAAGCATCCTTAAACAGTAAGAGAGATACAGAGTAAGAGATGATGCCAACAAAGAAAAGCACAGTATTTAATGACTTTCAAAACTGAAGCTGGTATTTGGTTTCACTAACAAGCAGCTGGAACAAGCACAAACTAGTTTGGGTTCACTAAACCTAGGAAGGTTGGAGGAAGTAAGAAACATTGTTTTTAAAATTCACTTTGTGAAACTCACTAATGAAAAGCCTACTGGGGCTCACACAGTTACTGTTAACTTCTGAGGAGAGAGAGAGAGACTGACAGGTGGTAGGTCACTTTTTGTTTCTATGACAAATATACCCCACTAAAAGCAATTTGAGGGAGGCTTATTATAGCTTACAGTATGAGGGCACTGTCTATCACAGCAGGGAGGTGGGGCACAGCTGGTCACACTGTCTCTGCAATCAGGAGCCAGACAGGAGACAAACACTTAAACACGGAGCCCAGCTTACTTTCTCATTCATCCCAGAATGCCAGCCCATGACATGTTGCTGCCCACATCAGAGTAGATGTTCCTCACAGACATGGCCAGAGATAGACATACCTCTTGGTGATTTAAAATGCAGTCAGGCTGGCAAACAAAGACTAACCACCACAGGTAGGCCTGCAGGCCTTGTGTGCAGTATTTTTTTTTTTTTTCAATGAAAAGTGAGGCTGCAGTGCAGAGCTGTGATGAGACACTGGCCTAGCACGTACAAGGCCCTGCAGCCCATCCCTAGCCCTCAAGAAAAAACAGGAGTCTGCTGTGATAAAAGCAGGAACATCTGTTCAAACCAAGCAGCAGGAATGCAGGTGTGTTCTCTGTGCCTACAGGCTTGAGCTTCTTTTAAACAATGAAAGGCTAAACAATCTCCCCACTATTCCTGTTCCTAACCAGGGAAAGTTACTGTTAAATAGGTCAGCATCTTGCATGCGAAATATAATTTCTCAACTCCTGCTGCTCCTAGTCTACCATGGCTAATACACTGGAGAATCCTTGACCTAGCTTTTTTTTTTTTTTTTCTTCCCTTTATCCAGCTAGGCACTTATCCCAGCATGCCAGTCCAGCAAAGAGGAGCCGAGGCCTCCTGGGAGTATCCATACTCCCCGACTCGGCCTCTTGCCCCCCATTGCACAGGCACTTTGTGCTGGGTGGAGATAGAAAGGGGGGTTCTAAGGCTTTGCTCACAATGCTACACACCATAGCTTATCCAAGATAAGGGAAGTGACCTTTTCTTCTTTACCCTACACTTAGACAGTGATGCAGTCCTTAAAAGATCTGCCATACATACTTTGCAAGGTAACTAAGGCACTCATGTAGTGCAGACAAAACACCATACACATAATGTGATTTTTTAAAAATAAAAGTTAATATATTTCCCCCACAGCAGAATCAAGAAAATACCTCAAGAACTCACTGAAGGCCTGACAAGTCACTGTGATAGAGAAACTGCATATCCAGTGAGAACTGGGCACAACTTCTCAGAAGCAAAAGCCAAGTCAGGACAGGCATGATGGGAGAGAGATAGCCAGGGTGCCCTAAAGTCGGCTCTTCCTTCCAAACTAGGAAAACAGAAGCCTTCTGTAATGATTAGTCTGTTGTAGGCTAATAGATCTTCATACCAACTTAGAGTGGTTTCAGTTGCTGTTTTTTAACACGTAAGGGCCAGTGAGATGGCTCAGAGGGGAAGCTTTAAGACCCAAGGTCAATGGCCACAACCCACATTAAGGGAGAACAGACTCCACATTGTCCTTTGGCCATACAAGCAACATGTCACACATACCTCCCCACACATAATAATAAAAACTTAACTGTAATAACATTTAAGTAATTAACGAATCAATGACAAAAAGCATTTGCTCACGAGACTGTTCTCTGGGTTCCTCTACCCAAAGATTGGATTTAACTCTGAAATAAGCAAACATACATGGGTTCTTTTAAATTACTGTTTAATCGGTTTTAAAGACACATAAATAAGAAAATAAAAAAACATATAAGTTAAAAATACCTTTAAAAGCCAGCAATAAGCCACTGTGCAGCTCTGAGGACAGGGGCTAACAAGAGTGGCTATGGCTCATCACGGCACAGCTTAGCTGACACAGTGATGGTTTCAATTCACCGTACAATGAGAACTGATTTGTGGATCGGTTGAAAAATAACACTTCTTTAAAAAAATATTTTGGAATAATAAAAACAAAAACAAAAAAAAGAAAGAAAGAAAGAAAAGCACAGACCACCACATGATATTCTCTACCTGGGAAGGCAAAGGGAGATACTGTGAACAAACAGTGACTGTGGGAGGCCAGCTTCCTCTCGGTCAGGAGGACCCTGCTGGCCCTCAGCTGGAAGGAAAGGCAGATTTGATGCCAGGCCTTCACCTTAACACGATGGGACTTTCACATCACAGGAATCTGTGTCCCTTTCGCTCCTACTGCCTCACACGGCACTCCTTCTGTGTAGAGACGCCTTCATGAACATCAAGGTGACAGAAGACAGATGAGATTGTGTTTTCATTCCACACAGGAGTCTTTTTGTGTGTGGCCAAGTCAGCAGCAAATGGACTTTGCTGACAGATGGGTGTGGACAGAACCAAAGACATTTAAAATGAGATAAAGAGACATATTTTAAGTCTGCCAAACACTCTACATGTGTCCTCCCCCCACCCCATGAATGAACAGAGATGATTATTAACAAAACAACCTCCCAAATAAGTTAGCCCAAAACAGAGCCCTTGCAGGGAGCTGTGACACACAGATGGCAATGGGCAGCAAACAGCCACTCTTCCACTCCAGGCCGCACATGAGAAACTGCTTAGTCATTGTACTTCCCCTTGCTCTATGACTTTTGGCTTTACATTCTATCCCAATGCTAGTTACAGTGAGCACAGCTAGAGGTGGCCATGTATCACTGGATCAGTGTCAGACAGTGGTTTACAAAGATCTTTGAAGTGCTGTTTATAGAACAGATAGGCTGTCCCTTGCTTTATAAAAAAAGCCATTGAGTCACCACCAGTTTTAAAGGCAAGACAAATTAGCTGGCATATAAATGTGTCATTAGGTTCTGTTTGACAGAGTCTCCCCAATCGATGACCTATGGAGCGTCTTATCAGCTCTACACTAGAATTTGCATTGTGTTTAAAAAAAAAAACTATTAAAATAAATTGTTAATTGAGAACATACAAAACATTATTGAGCAGCCTACTAATTAAAACGTAATGGGCTGCACCCTCTGTACAACAAGAGCCTTAAAAAGCAGCTGAGGCGTTGATTACAAGAGCATCTCTACAAAATATCAACGTGGGAAATCCTGTTTTGAATTTTCCTCTGTAAGGAGAGTCACTCGCTACAAAGAGATTTGAATAAGAGGTGTTACAGAAAAATCACTGTAGAGAATGGCTACATCCTAATCCGTTGAACTCCAGAGAGTGGATTTGTTTTAGATGCAAATCTCTTCCTTTTGCATTCAGAAGCCTCTCTGATACAAACTCATTTTTCCAAGGGCAGTGGGAAGCAGAAATTTAGCATCCAAGGCAACTGTATAAATGATCAGCCATTCCTCAGATGCCACCAGTAGAGTGTAACAGGTATATGTGGTCCTCGAGACAGGTAAGGTTACAGTCACAGTGTAAGCTAGAATTCTGCACCTAGGTTAAACTTGGTGTGTTGAATTTCAGCCAGGGTAGACTATTAAAGCCTGAATAAAACCCTTCAAAATACTGTTTTGTAACTATGTGTTTGAGCCAATCAATCCTCAGTGGACAAAATAGTGGCAATTATTCTAGATGCGTCTACTCTCTCAAGAATGTGTCAGTTATCATATAGAACTCTTAGAATCAATGAGATGATACTTGTGAACATCTGATAAGTACAACTGTCCAGATTTACTCATGAATACACAAGTTGAACACTGAGGAGGTATGGGTTTTAAACTGGAAAAGCATTTGTCTTAAATGTTTGATCTAGTCTTCAAAAATAAAACCTTTATGGTTATTTGGATGGCAATTTAAAATTGCTTTCTGCCATTTAAAATGCAGAATAACTAGGATCTGTGAATGAATTCATTGCTTAGGAGATACATGCTGGTAAATTCTGTCCAGTAAAACCAGCAATATATGGGGAAGTGTTTAGTGGTATAAATCCTCTCCAGTTTTACCCAGCAGAAACAGAAACCAGAGGAAGCAAAGGGTAAATGGCATGTTGCTACCCATTCTGAATTAATGGATTAAAAGGTATACTTCCTGTTGCTAGACAACAATTTTGTTTTTAGTCAGCACCTTAAGCTCCAGTAATAAAAAGCAGCCTACAGTGATCTGCCCTTCTCTTTGCCCTTCATCCTACATGATTGGGGGGTTTCGGTGTGCTCCCCCCCCAGGCAAGAGCCAGAAGGACCAGTCAGGCCAGTTAGTACTTACAGGAAGCCATTGTCACTTTCTAAATGGTGACTTCAAAATTGGCATGTGTGGAAATGCCCTGTATGGGTGTCATTCATAAGACACAGTGATCAAGCACCCCTGAAGACCATCGAGCTTTCTCTCCAATTCTGAGTATTCCAGAAGCTAATCAAGCTTGCCCAGGCACTCCGAGTTCTGATTAAATACAGTGAGCTGAGACACACCAAATTAACAATTATTGTTTCAAGGAAATAAAATTGAGGGAAGAATATTTTTGTTCTATTTTCCCTGAGTAGTTTATAACCAAACAGAAGTATAAATATGATGTAGATTGACCCTTTCTAGAGTGACTTCATGACACTCAAGGGATGGAAAACAATATAAACACACGCTGAAACCTGTTCTGCCCGTTAAGACTCCGAGAGCACATATTATAATGACCTCTTCACAATTAACAGTAGCACAAATATTAGTCTAAATCCAAGTAGGAGCAAAATAATATTTATAAACATCCCAACTAGAGATATTCATTTTATAGAATATAATTTTTGACAAAAATTGAGAATTTGATTTATTTTAATTTAGATTGCATAACTATGATTATTTCTCCAAATTAGAAGACAGCCACTAGACCCCCCCCCCCAACAAAATGATCTCAGAAATATAACTAGTAGCTGTAGAAGACTGCAACAAAGAAATCAGTCAAATTGGATGTGCCGTGTATCATCTTCTGGGAATAGAACAATGATCATTTTCTTGCTTTTTGGATGATAGTACTATGATTATAAATTCCTTGAGAGGAAATAGGCAACATCGACTCAAGTGTGTATAGGCCTAAAAATAAAATGTGTTTGGGTAACAGGAATAAGAGGGGGGTTATTTGTAAGTGGCTGGATAGGCACGGCAATCCTTCAGCATTTTCTACTGGGTCCCCAGCTTTCCCTTATAAAATGCCTGTGGCTGTCTTTCAGTCTCTGAGTTTGATCACTTTAATAGTGATTGGATTCTCCATGGTATTCATGAAATTGCAGACATTTGTGGGCAGGCACTCTCCATCAACCCTTCTTTCCTCTCGAATCCTACAGCTAGGTTGGTTTCAACACATGGGAAAACTAAGAAAAAGTATTTACCGGCCCTTTCCCTGGGAAGGGGGGTAGCGGACCAGCTCTCCTAATCAGATGCACACAATCTGCCTTCAGAAAAGCATATGTGCCACCCATACCTGCAAAGTCCTAGAATGCCACACTGACCTAGGCACCTTTCTTGTTCCACTAAAATCCTAACTTTTACACCATCACTGCTGGTTGTTCCTTAACTTTACTCACAAGTGTATTAGTGACCAAAACAAAAACAAACAAAAAACCCCAACTCATTGTAGACTGATAATTTGCATTTCATTTGAAAAATTAAGGCAAAACCAAAACAAATTTCACAAAAAGACTGGTCAAATAACAGAGAGGCCCATAAGCCCAGCCTTTCTCTCTCACAAGGCGGAACCTACATACAGTCTATGGCTCGGTTCTATGCCTCAGACCCTCCCCTCCCTTACAGCTGCTGCAGCCCACAGCACACTGTTGTTAGATCAAAGACATACCCAGTCACACAAGGCAAGAGTGGCCCCTAAGAGGAAAACACGTATTTGTTTTGATAGAATCTAACACCCATCTTAACAAGATTTTAACGGAAGAATTTTAATGCGTGAAGTTAAAGAATGTAGAAACTAATTTATTAATTTTTAAAAAAATGTCATTTAGGCTCAGCAACTAAGTTTTTCCCCCCTAAATCTTTCCCAAATAGCAATGAAAATGACAAGGACAAGAAACCAATGAACCATACAATAACCTTAATCACTGGAGATATCTTTCAAAATCTTCAAATAATCTACCACTGTTACTCTTATAATCTCTTCTAATTCTATGTAATTTATGCTCGAGAAGTTTCTTCAGAAAGTCCACAGTATTACCACCTTATTAGTCTTTCTGTGTCCCACACAGTCTCACTGATCTTGGGCACGAAAGGGGGAAGCCTCTGGTCCTGGCTCTGGACCACACAGGGCTTTCTTCATTCGGACTGCATCCCTCATCTTCCCTCTCACTATTTTTTTCTTAAGAAAATAAGCCTAAAATATCACATTGCCAACCTTTAATTATGTTTAAGAAAGTCATCCTGAAAGCCCCCTAACTGACACCAGGTAATTAAGCTCCCAGCAGAATAAGCTACCTGTAATTTAACAGCCCTGACTGTATACAGCTCTACCATGGATGCAGCCCTCTGAGCTACCTCAAGAAAACCCTTCAAATACTGAGATGTTTATTGCATTTTCAAGTACCCACAATCTTAACTATCCAATTTAACCTCCTCCTCCTCACTCCCTCTCTGCAGGGCAGCACATCAAATAGTGAAATTGTCTCCTCACCATACTACACTTGAAAATACCATCCAGGAACAACATTTTAGGAAACAGAAGGTTTAAGGCAAGACATTCATTTGGAAACAGTTAACCTTTCAATCATCCAGATTGACATATGATCATTTTTCCAGCTCTTCAGTGCCTTGGGATACACAGTGTACATTCAACAACAGGGCATACATATGACCTGGAGGGCATACGCTGATGTCTGAGTGCCCTATTGAAACATGGAACGATTTTGTGTAAGGCGTGACCCACAGGAACATTGGCATGGGAAGGGTTATTTCATTCCATTTCCAATCTGATGTACAGGAAATGCCCTATCTGAGACTGTCCCATTTCTACCCAGTTTGTCTCTGGAAAGACATCAGGACTGGTTTCTGTTCACAGGCGGGAAACAGCCATCACACGCTCTCCCAGTCACTGTGTTAGTGACAAGTGTCTAGAGGCAGTGTCTTGGTTCTGAGTGCAAACATTATTTGTCGTGGAAAAACTGTTTTGTCCTAGAGAATTTTCTCTCTCGTCAAACTTCTTGGCCCGTGAGAGCTGAACATTTTCCTGTGTGCTCTTTCCCCTTGTAGATTTTTTCACCGGCAGCAACAGCAACACTAAGATACTGCAGATGTGAAGGCAGTAATACCAGGAGCTAAAAGGAAAGGGAAAATGGTTTACCATCCTCACCTTTGCCATCATCCAGGGCCCTGACAACCGGGTTATCCGCCGCATTTTTTCCTCCCTTTTTCCACAGTGTAGGCGGGTGTGAATAACTGCATCACCCCCCCCCCAGCCTGGGAATTTAGGCCTAGGCACACTGCAGTGTTTTGTAAGGCTCATGAGGCTACGAGGGACACAAACAGAAAGGCATTCATTAGCAGCGGCGTCAGTCTGAACGCAGCCACAAAATTACATGTGGGGTCACCAGAGAACACTGGACAGACAACACAAGAGTTGAGTCTCTTCTTGACCTTCCCCAAAGCCACTGTCACTCAGTTACAAAGACTGAAACAATGTGGGCAGTAGATAACAGACACTGTGTAACAGGTCTTACTTGAGAAAATCACCAGAAAATCAGTCCCTAAACCGGCTGAGTCTGATAGGACCTTAACTGTTTCCAAAGTTGAAAGTTCAAAGTGACTGACCAAAGAAATATGGGACAGACAATCCAACCAACAACCCACCCACGTTTTTAAATGAACAAACTTTGCTGACGTGGACACTTTAAGCATTTGTCTTTCCTGTGTGGCTATCAAGCTTGGTCCTAATGCCAGCATCTAATTCTCTGACCAAAGACTCTTGTGCTGAAAGTCACTGAACCCCACAGAAATGGAGAGAATCAAGCTTCTAATTTCAAACACGTTGTTAACACGTGGATGTTAACAGAAGTGGATGCTGTGGAGCAGGGACAGACAGAAGAGTAACGGAAAACGACTTTCAGACAGTGACTTCCAAAATTCAGAGGATTTCAGCTGTCGGCCAAGCAGAGAAGGGGAGATGGGGGGAGGCAGTAAGTGCAAATACTTTCCTTTCCTATGACTGGAAAATCGAGCTAATTAGTAATCGGTAAAGCACGTCCCCTTTTCCCTTTCTAGCCATTTTCTGGACAATTAGGCTACAGCTAAGTCTTCCTGGGGTGGGGGGCAGGTCCCTCTGCTGGTACCACTGAGGGAACCACACTTCCACCTTTGGGATGAACAGGATGAGCTGTGCCATGGAAATTGATAATATACTTAATGGCAAAAATGAGGCTGCGATATTATTTGTGTAGGTTGATGCAAACTGGAGTCATCAGAGAAGGAAGCCATTCAGTTGAGGGAATGCCTCCGTGAGATCCAGCTGTAAGGCATTTTCTCAATTATTGTTTTCTTGGGGTGCTGAAGAGTGTACCCAGGGCCTCGAAATACAAAGAAGCAACGTAGCACTGAGCTACCTCCCCAGCCAGCTAAGGTTTTGAATCTTGGGGTGGAAATAGTACAGTCCATGGTAGGTGGTGCTATCCCTGGGCTGGTGGTCCTGGATTCTATAAGAAATCAGGCTGAGCAAGCCATGGGGAGCAAGCCAGTAAGCAATACCCCTCCATGGCCTCTGCATCAGCTCCTGCCTCCAGGGTCCTGCCCTGTATGAGTTCCTATCCTGACTTCAGTGATGAACAGGGATGCATAAGTATAAGCCAAATAAACACTTTCCTCCCCAGCTTGCTTTCTGGTCATGGTGTTTTGTCACAGCAATAGAAACCCTTATTAAGACACTTTCTGTTACTCTGTTCAGTTAGTACAGAACTTTCTTTGTGAACACAGCGACTCCTCCAGGCAGCTGAAGAGTAGCACTTACCTGTAAAATGTGAATGATGGTTTTATAGAAAGAAGTACAAACGGTACAACCGTGTAACTTATTGTTATTTGTGTTGCTACCCACGTTATGATGTCATAAAATAACTTTAGTTGAGGGGGTTCAATGAAATAGTGTCTAAAGTTACTTCTCACCTGAAAAGAAATAAAGACACAAAAAAGATTCACTACATCTTTAGATTAGCATTATATATAAAACACAGTGGTGACAGCAACTACTTCAAGCCTATAGAGTAGCATTCTGACCCTGCTGCTTGAGTGTAAACCATCACTACCATTTTGTCTATTGCTAACAAGCCCGTTTCCTCCAGCACGACGGCACCATTCCCCAAGATGCGAAACCTTAGCTGTCTGGGGAGGTAGCTCAGTGCTACAGTGCTTATCTATATTTCGAGGACCTAAGTACACTCTTCAGCACCCCAAGAAAACAAGACAGATGCCTCACCTCCTGACTCTCTGATGCTAGGGACAGAATAGGACCAAGCTTCTGGGCTGGTGTTGAGACTTCACCACCACCTGCTTCCTTTCTTCCATCTGCCTATCCACAACTACCCGCTACTCACATGCACACACACTCTCTGCTTTTATTTACATTTTCCTGCTATTTCCCAAATACACTAAGGCTTTCGAACTTTTCTAATGGCATGCCCATGCCTAAAATGCAATCTTTTCCCCACTACACTCCAGCTGGTATTGACTACCAGGAGCTACAGCCTGTGCTACTCTTCCTTGTTATTTCCTTGGGTACATCAAAAGGATGTAGCTACACAGTTAGATGAAGCTGTTTTACCCATAAGGCTCTATAATGTTTGTTAAAACATACTTTTTGACATGTTGCTTCCCACTAGATGAATTTCAAATACTTACACCAATTTATTCTCCTTTTCTCTTCCATAGTATGAAGCTGTCTCAATTGCTCCCCCAAACCTTTCCAGGTCCCCCCTCCCCCCCCAGCAAATAAATACTCTACTGGATGGCACCACATCCACAGCGTCTCCCACTGGAAACTGGCCATCCCCTTCCCTAGGAGTGGTCAAACTTCACTTTGAATTAAAAGAGGATTCAAGGGTTACAGCCACAGGAAAAAGAAATGTTTTTTTGTTTGTTTGGTTTTTTATCTGTTGCAAAAAAAAATGTATTTGATTACTTGAGTAAAATTACAGTATCTACCCCCTTTCAAGTTTCTAAGAAAGTGCATGTAACAGACCATTTTTTTTTTTTTTTCAGAAATGTTTTTGAAGAACAGACCTACCCATTCTTTTTTGTCTTGTTTGGTTTTGCTTTGTTTTAGGTTTGTTTGTTGTTGTTGGTTTTTTTTTTATTTTTTTTATTTTGTTTGTTTGTTTTTTGATACAGGGTTTCACTGTTTAACAGCCTTAGCTATTCTGGAACTTACTCTGTAGACTAGACTGGCCTGGAACTCATAGAGATCTGCCTGACTCTGCCTCCCGAGTGATTGGATTAAAGGCATGTACAGCCACCACCAGGCTCAGACCTACCCATTCTAACCATCTTTGTTTTCTCTCATTCAGAAAACATCATAAGACACATAACATGTTTTAAGTACTTCCCACATGCCAGATGCGTGGCTTCCCCTGGTGTACAGATAGTGTCGAGGCTGGCATGGGGTGAACATTAGCTTCTAAGCACAATCAGATGCCTAACTTCTCCTGGGAAGATGATGCTAATCACAGCCAAAGAAAAAGGGATTCACTCACTGAATTATAAAATATAAATGTCAATACTTACAGCCCGAGCTGCTAACGTCATTAACACGCCTGTTAGAAACGTCAGATAGTATCCTGGGTAGACACCATGCCAAATGGCAGAGAGAAAGAACGTCTGGGTTGTTGGACTGAAGGTCGCTCGTTCATAACACACCCTAGAAACCATGGAAAGCCAAGAGGAGTGAGCATATCTGAGGCCACAAAGTCCACAGGGTCCTTCTCTGACCTCACAGGGTTAGGGGAGCCAGGAAAGCAAACAGCATGTCTCCTGGGCACTAGCTGGGTCACTTAGTGTCACCTTACAAGCATAAGCTTTGTCCTTATCTTTTCATAGCTATGTATAATTACTAAAACGGTCACTTCTGGTATTTGGGAATCTATATACCAGTCTCATTTTCATAAAGCAGGGGATAGGATTCAGTATGAGTTTTCTCAGACAGGACCCCTGAGAAGACTAGCTGGGACACAATGATGACAACGTATGTTTTAATGTCTCAAGGGGTGCATTTGATTGTCATTGCTCTGTGACTTCCGCTCCCAACACCTTATCTCTGGTGTGTGCCATTCCACCCAACCTCACATCCCAAGAGGCATCTGACTTTCAGTTCTCTGTGCTCTTGCTAGTCTTGCTCTCCTTTGCAATCTGCACTCCAGGGAACAGCTGTAAGGTTTTGCTGTTGCTTTTCAGGTTACTTTATTTTGTGTATATGAATGCCTAGCCCACATACATGCATGTGTATGACATGCATGCCTAGTGCCTGTCAAGGTTAGAAAAAGGCATCGGACCCTCTGGAACTGGTGTTACCGATTGTTACAAACCACCTTGTGGGTGGTGAGAGTTGAACACTGCATGAGCAGCAAATGTTCTTAACTGCTGAACCATCTCTGCAGCCTCTAGCTATAATGTTAAGGGTATTGTGAGTTCTTACTATGGAGTGGGGACTGGGTGTTGTAATTTTAAAAAGTGGCTCCTGAGATAAAGACGCCATGCAATAGAGCTTGGGTGGAGGGGTTTTTATTGGGGGAGAATAAATGGGAAAAGGAGGGAGGGAGACTGGCCTCTGGAGACTGGGGCAGCAGGAGAGAGAGAGAGAGAGGGAGGGAGGGAGGGAGAGAGGGAGGGAGGGAGGGAGAGAGGGAGGGAGGGAGGGAGGGAGGGAGGGAGGGAGGGAGGGGCAGAAAGAGAAAAATGGGTGGTTGGCAGGGCCCTTTAAAAAGGGAATGTAGTAAAATAAAATAAAGGGAATGTAGTGAATATGGACAGGTGGTGCTCTTAGTGGCTTCAGCTGAGGGTGTATCCTGTCAGAACCCCAAGGGCAGGCTAGTACAGATGCCTAAATACTAACAATGGGTCTTTTGGTCCTATATGTGTGTCCCATGCCTAATATATAAAGAGCAGTTGAGTCAGTTCCAGAAATTC
This sequence comes from Cricetiscus sungorus, assembly GCA_030556225.1. Lineage (NCBI taxonomy): Eukaryota > Metazoa > Chordata > Mammalia > Rodentia > Cricetidae > Cricetiscus > Cricetiscus sungorus. The sequence continues at coordinate 85,918,936 of JANBXA010000651.1, read as the reverse complement.
AAGGCAAGCCCAGAGGTTGGCTGTTTCGTTGTGTTTTTGTTTGGTTTGGTTTTTCTATGTAGCCCTGGCTGTCGTGGAACTAGCTCTGTAGACCAGCCTGGTCTCCAACTCACAGAGATCTGCCTGCCTCTGCCTCTGCCTCTGCCTCCCAAGTGCTGGGATTAAAGGTGTTCACCCTGTATGCCTTTATTTTTAATACCAAATCTTTAATACAGAAGAACAGTAGCTACTGAGAATGCTGACTACTGAGACATAAGCAGAGCCTGAACCAGGATGAGGTTACACCAACATAGGAATGTTTGTGACTCAATTCCAAGCCATACTCGGGTGAACACTAATGGTATAACTTGGGTAAAATCAAGACCACGATGGCATCTAACACATTGACAATGAAGAATGTCACATCAGCAAGCTGAGGCCCAATCCCGATGCCAAAGCCTGCTCGAGGGTGATTCTTGAAGGAACATACCTTTTGAGCCAAAGAGCTGTCTGGATATTCCAGTTATCGAGAAACATCTTAAAACTTGTTGACATCTGAAAAACAAAAGGATCATTTTCTTTGCCAATAAAATAATGAAGCTTTACATCTACATAATAATGCTTCAGCATGCTAAGAAATTAAAACCAAAAGTCACTGGGTAGTGATGATACAGCGCCGATTCCTTCCTCAATACTGTTCTAATACAGAAGCATCTTCCACAGAGGTTTCTGTATCTCTGGGAACATCATCGATCAGAAGGACATTGCCGTGTTCTCCCAGGTCATGCAGAGAAGTCCACTCACCACTCAGAGTTCTGCTCACCTCTGAGTCCTGGACAGCACTGCCACCTCATCCTCCCCTCCTCTCCTTTCTGTCTCTTTCTAGGTGAAGGCTGTCCACAGTCACAGCCACCCAGTACTGTTTCTCAGGCCCCCTAGGCTACTCTAGATCTTGAAGCTCCCCCAGCTCCACACTGCCTCCAGACAGCAATGGGCTGTGAACCTCTCAGGCTGTGGCTACTTGCTTGGGAAGCCTCTGTGGTCAAGCTAATCTTATTAAATTTAGCACTTCCTGGATGTGTATGTCTATCTCTGGGCTGCAACTTGTCCGTTGTCATCCTGTGTAACTGTCTTCCTTCCTCTTATTCAGTTATGGTGATGGTGGGGATCAAACCCAGGGCCACCACACAGGGTCAATGCATAGGCAATCATTGTGAGCAGCTACATCTCTAGCTCCTTCTAGCACTTTAGATTCCACACTCTACTTCCCATATCAAGATCTTTGATGACCTTGTCTAGTTTCCCTTCCTGTCTAATATCAAAACCCTGATATCTGATTGGCAAGCTGTGCACCATCCCCGAATGATTAACAAGCTGTCCATCATCCCCAATGGCAGCATTTTGATGATGACTGTGACATTCTAGACGTCCCACACAGACATGGTCCTCAACTGTAATTAGGCCCCCAATATATCCACTGGCAGCTGTTGCCGTCCTGAAAACAGTTATTAAGTTATTACAATGCAGTGTGTGTGTGTGTGTGTGTGTGTGTGTGTGTGTGTGTGTGTGTGCGCGCACTCACACACACACACCTCTGCATATCTACATGTGTGTGCAGGTGCCCACAAGGGCCTGAGAAGAGTTTCAGATCCCTAGAAGTTACAGGTGGATGTGAGCTGCCTGACACGAGTGCTAGAAACTGAACTCATGTCCTGTGTAAGAGCAGTGAGTTCTTTTAACCACCAAGCCATCTCTCCAGCCCCCTAATCTTTACGTTTTAAGAGAAAATTACACAAATGCCTCCTCAGTAACTACAGGACTCCACAGTTACAGTCCCACAGATCTGTGTCACCCACATGCTGTTCCCCCTCCCTGCAGAACTGTTAATGAAATCATAACCGGTAGGGTTGTTCCTGGGCCCCTATCTCGTTGAAATCTGTGGGCATTTAGCAGTGGTCACCATGTCCTCCTCCAGGGAACCAATTCTTCTCTTTCATCATTCCCAAGGTGATGCCTCATGTCCCCAGGAGGAAGAACTCCAGTTCTCGGGGTGTGGAAAAACCCTACCCTTTTTATGGATAAGCATAAAAACGTAGATAACTAACAGTCTCTCTATGGGGGGGGGGGTGTTTGGAAGGTTCCTCAGAGTGGCGCCAAAGGGTCAAAGGTTGTAAATATCAACCCATTCATCATCTTACTTCAGCAACCACCACTTCCTCTCCCCTCCCTATTTTTATTTATTTATTTTTATTTTAAGGGTATTTTCACTGCCTGTGTCTATGCAGTCTATGCATGTAGTGCTTCTAGAAGTCAGAAGAGGGCACCAGATCCCCAGAACCAGTTGTGAGTGGCCCTGTAGGTGCTGGCAGCTTCTGAGGCTGTGTTTGACGTGGCTTTTGCTTCTCTGGCCTCACCTTCAGCACCTTCTCAAGCGGCCCTGGAAATGGCTTGCCCTTTCCAGCCTCACGGGATGCTCTTCCTCCAGGCCTCACCTAGTCATCTCCCACTTCACTTTCCCTAAGACACCAGACTGCAGATTTACAAACACTGTATGTCTGCACCTTCCAGGTCAAAACCTACTTCCAGCACTTTCTACAGCTTCCTAAGGTCCCAGCCATATTCACGCTCTAGGGGTTGGTCTACCATCAGTAAATATGGGGTGAAGGTCGGGATGTTGTTCCACGGCCCTCCTCCCTGTCATTTGGCTTTGACATTTTTTCCACCCCCTCCTCTACGAGCCCTGAAAGGGGGTGTTGTGAGCGTCCAGTGTAATGCCAAACACTCAGTAGTCATTAACTCACAGCACCTTGACCATCCATGAATCTTCGTATAAAAATAAACATCAATCCATATGTGAGACACATCTCCTTCATAGTCTCATGCTTGTCAACACTTAATTCCCAGTTGATGGTGCTGCTTGGGAGGGTTAGGAGGTGTGAATTGTTAGAGGAGGTGTGTCTTGGGAGGGTTAGGAGGTGTGTCTTGTTAGAGGAGGTGTGTCTTGGGAGGTTTAGGAGGTGTGTCTTGTTAGAGGAGGTGTGTCTTGGGAGGTTTAGGAGGTGTGTCTTGTTAGAGGAGGTGTGTCTTGGGAGGGTTAGGAGGTGTGTCTTGTTAGAGGAGGTGTGTCTTGGGAGGGTTAGGAGGTGTGTCTTGTTAGAGGAGGTGTGTCTTGGGAGGTTTAGGAAGTGTACCTTGTTAGAGGAGGTGTGTCTTGGGAGGGTTAGGAGGTGTGTCTTGTTAGAGGAGGTGTGTCTTGGGAGGGTTAGGAGGTGTGTCTTGTTAGAGGAGGTGTGTCTTGGGAGGTTTAGGAAGTGTACCTTGTTAGAGGAGGTGTGTCTTGGGAGGTTTAGGAAGTGTACCTTGTTAGAGGAGGTGTGTCTTGGGAGGGTTAGGAGGTGTGAATTGTTAGAGGAGGTGTGCCTTGGGAGGTTTAGGAAGTGTACCTTGTTAGAGGAGGTGTGTCTTGGGAGGGTTAGGAGGTGTGCCTTGTTAGAGGAGGTGTGTCATTGGAGGTGGACTCAAACAGGTTAAAGACTCATGCCATCTCTAGATCACCCCCTGCTTTATGCTTGCAGTTCATGATGTGAGATCTCAGCATCTGACTCTCACTCCATCATTATGGACTCTCACCCAAAGAAACTATTCTATTACAAAAACCCCCCAAAGGTCTGGGTATTACTGTGGTAATCACCCATTAGCATCACTCTCAAGACAGCTCGCCATAACTGTGAAAGCAAACTGTGGTGTTTAAATTGTCACATGATTAACATCTTAATCATTTACTAACCTCTATTTGCTGTATTCTCAAATTGGAAATTAAGTCCCAACGAGCCACTCCATTCCTGTCATATCCTCTGAAACCGAAGCCTGCAGCATTGTTAATGGCATCAGCTGTCACAAAGTAAAGTATTAGAAATATCATTACAATCTATACATATATACACACATAGATACAGAAACACGTGGGGGAGCCTAATGTTTTCATTTCTTTCTTCTTGGCTCACCACAACCCACTGTCTGCAGAACCCGCTTTTCAACCCTTTCACCATAGTGTGCCATCAGCATCTTTGCTTACAAACCTGCTCAAGATATGAAGCTCCTGCCCCAAGTAGGTCTTTCCCAACCAACTGGAAGTGTTTCTAATTCATTCCATCTGTGTCTTGACCAAACTAGCGGAAACCCATCAAAATGCAGCAAAACAACACGCCTTCATAGACGTGGATCCTACCCTCAAATGCTTTATTCCTTGTTTCTCATTTGATTAAACAAAAAAATTACAACTTGGTGAAACAGTGAGCAATCAAGATTTACCCTTCTGTCAGGTTTAAGAAGGGTACACCCTTGCCTTCATGGTGAACCAACCTACCAATATGGTATCGTGCAGGCTTAATAGAATTAAAGATAAAGTCTGATATTCATAGAGAGAGCCCCACTCCCACCACACAAAGCTGCCAACAAATCCAAATGCATACAGAAAACCCATATTCCTGCAGCTAGTGGTTTAATAATCCAGTGGCTCAGATCTACCTTATTACATTTGTTTGTTTGTGGGCAGGAGCATTGGGAGTTCACTGCTACACTCAAGATGATTTATGTGGCGATAACATGAAAACATTGAATACGGGCAGATAGAGTTCATGACACCATCACCTGGAGCCTCCTAAGGCTTGTGCAGCCATTCAGCAGAAGGCTTGAGAGAGGGTTCTCTCCTCCCCAGACCCATCTTTTCCATTCGGTCCCCAACACGCCAGTCAAGGTCCAGGGACGTGTGCACACCTCTTCAGCCTTAAAGGCATAGAACTCTTTATTATGTTCCACCTGGTGGGTGTCACGGACACTTTCATGAACTGATGTGATTTTGCACACTTTACCAGTGCAGTTCTGATCATAATAAACAGTATCTAATGGTAGCATAACAATAAATGTATTGAAATCCTACTGAACTACAGGTACCCTGGAGACAGGGACTACGCCATTCATGTTAGTATTCAATCAAGCTCACAGAACCTAGCACACAACAGGCATTAAGATAAGTACCTGCTGCCACCTCAACTATCCACTGACTTTTACCTTATAATAAAATGGGTCTTGCTCATGAACAAAGCAAGGGTTTGTTTCTTAGGCAAAATGGCTAACTGTTCTACTTGCTTTTCAACTGTATATACTCAAGAGGGCGCTCTTGAGCTGGATGCAGTGAGGTGCTTTGAGTTCAGCTACTAGCAAGGTTGAAGCAGGGGGATTGTTTGCACTCAGCAGTTTGAGGCCAGCAGGTACAATACAGCACAGTCACAGAAAAGCAAAGCAAAACAAAACAAAACAAAAACCCCAGGACATTGTCTGAAATCAAGATACACTTCAGCATAGAAATAAGTCTACATGCTACTTACCTAAGGTCCATGCAAAATAGTACTTAGGTCTGGCAGCCAGAAGAGAGACATACAGATAGCTGGCTTTGGCTGGCCATGAGGCAGTGGCTTGGAAATGCTCATCAATGTTGTACTCCACGGGTACCATATTGGAGATGGTCAAGTGAAACAACAAAGAGAGTCCACAGACAAGGAGCTTCTCCGTGACTGCTGCCTGGAACAGGTAGGTGAGAGTCACAAACCTCACAGGACTCTGTTTGCACTTTTTACACACCGCCACCAGATATATCCTGGCAATGTAGCAACAAACCCTGGGGCTCTTGATCAAAAATCAGGAGGCGCCTTGCCCTGGACATTTCAGATCATCACAGTCTACACAGGAATATTTTCACCCTCATTAACCTCCATCACCTAAGCAGAGTCTGTCAATCAAATCCAGGGACTCCCTGATATGACTAGTCGTGCTGGTCAGCTTGCTCTGGGGATCCAATGTTTGCCTTCCAGGGACAGAATTACAGGCAAGTGTGACACACCACTACTACATGGGTTCTGGGGATCCAAACTATGGTCCTCACACTTGTGCAAGTGCTTTAGCCACTAGGCCATCTCCCCAGCCCCATGAGCAAGACTTGACTAGCATCAATAGGAAGAGAACGCGAGCAGGAAAGGAACCTTCAGTGTTTCCAGTGGTGGACCATGAAAACAGACCATGAGGGGCTGCCATGTAAGACCACCACTGGATAGCATTGCTTTCACTAAGGAATTTGTTTTCTTTCTTTTATATTTGTTTTATGTGTATGAACTGTTTCACCTGTATGCTTGCAGGTGCACTGTATGTGTGTGCCTCATGCTCACAGAGGTCAGAAGAGAGCAGATACCTTAACTGGAGTTTTGCATTATTGTGAGCCACCAAGTTGGTGCTGGGCATCGAACCTGGGTCTTCTGCAAGAACAACAAGTGCACTAAACCACTGAGCCATCTCTTCAGCCCCTTACACAGTGACTTATATTTGTTCTTTAATCATGACTTTGCCACTACTAGACATCACAACTAGGTACAGTATAAAGAATTAGTTTTCCTCAAAGATACTTTTAAAGAAATAGATGAAAGCTGGGCAGGTGGTGCAGACATGTAATTCTGGCTACTTGGGGAGGGTGAAATGGGAAAATCGTAAGTTCAAGGCCAGGCTTCAAGTAAGGTCACTGTCAGCTTCAGGACAAGAGGGCTGGACAGGTACTGTGCGGTTACTAGAGGACTAGAGTCTGGTTCCCAGAACCCACTTCAGACAGCTCACACTGCCTGTAACTTCAGCTCCAGGGGATCCTACACCTTTTTCTGACCACCATGATTCTCCCTACACAAACTCAGACACATAAGCATTTAAAAAAAAAAAAATGAAAAAAAAAATTGGGAATGGAGGACAGAGATGCAATTCAGTGGTAGAATTATTTGCCTTAATACATTAGCAACACAGGCCCTGGCAATGCTCTGGGTTTAATCCCTAAAATCACACCACATGCACACTTGTAACACACACACACATACATGCACACACACATGCACACATGCATGCATGCACATGCACTCTTGCGCGCGCACGCGCGCGCATACACACACACACACACACACACACACACACACACATACACACACACACATGCACACACATACAGGAAGGGAAAAAAAGAGAAATCAATGGGGGAATTACAACAAGTGAAAGCATTAGACTTTTCCAAAAAGCCAGATAGACAAGCTATAGAGCCACAGCTCCAGACCAGCCTTGTGCCCTTACGTTTGGAGATGGATCTGCTCTTTCATGCTGTGCCTCTTCCTTTCCATTCTCACTTGACGGTGACATGTGGGATGGCCTGCCTTCAATGAAAGTAATGTAGTCTTTGTAAGAGCAGAGAGGGCCTGCCAGGATACCCATGAAGTTGCAGGTATAACTTACATACTCCAGGAGACTCGGCATGCGTCTGTAATGAGAGGACACGCTAGTAAGGTGCGAGAGACATTTTCAGGGACAAGCCACAGAAACCGGCAGCCGTGTGCTCACTACCATTACCATTCCCAAAACAAAACACACCTCAGTTTTCATGAGCATCTACATAAGAATCCAGGAGGTGGGACAGAGTGATTCTCAACATACCTGTGTTTGAATAGATACGTTACTTAGTTTTAAACTCTCAACTTGACACAACCTACACTCACCTGGGAAGAGTCTTCAGGAAGAGTTTTGTAGATCAGGTTGGCCTGGAGGGATCATCTTGGCTGATAGTTTATATACAGAGACCCAGGCCATCATGGGTAGCAATGTTCCCTAGGAAGGGAGTCCTGAATGATGCAGCTTAGCAGGAAGCTAGCCATGAGTGAGTGTCGCTGCACTGATTTTTCCCTGCCCTTTACTGTGGGGTGACATGTCAACTGCTTTGAGCCCCTGCCACTGTGACTCCTCTGCTACGGTGACCTGGGTCCTGGTTTTTCTTTTGCCAATGTGACACAGGCTAGAGTTATCTGAGAAGAGGGAACCAAAGTTGAGAATATTCTTCCTTGGCATTGGTCTATTGGCAATCCAGCAGGGCATTTTCTTAATTAGTGATTGATACGGGCAACCCAGCCCATCATCAGCAGTGCTACCCCTGGGCGGCTGGTCCAGGGTGTGTAAGCAGGCTGAGCAAGCCACCAGGAAGTAAACGCACTTCTCCATGGCCTCTGCATCCGCTCCTGCCTCCAGGTTCCTTTCCTTGTATTCCTGTCCTGGCTTCCCATGGGGACGGAACTAAAGCAAATCCTTTCCTTCCCAAATTGCTCATGGTATTTTTATCATAGTAATAGAAATCTTAACTAAGACATACTACATTCTGGAATTGTGGGCCAAATAAACCCCCTCTCTCCCCTAAGTTACTTTTTAGTAAGGTATCTTATAGAAATGAAGTAGAACAGTAGGGGTTTTCATACAGCTCTTTAGCAGCAACTACAGAGGGTTTTCATTTAGGTTTCTCATAATGAAAGGACCTAAGATGACCACAATGGGGCAGAGGAATCATCGCTCACTTCTTACCTGCCTGCTCATTCAACAAATGCATGCCGTGTGCCCATCATGTGGACAACAGGCTCCAGGGTCTGCAGATATGCAGATAGTGCAGTCAGCAAACAGAAGCCGGCATGCATGGAGCTTATCCTCCCATTGTACAACACAGACTAAATACATACAGACGTCATATATACATATGATACGTGTGCACCGATATTATATATATGCAGAAATGTAAACTTTTAATAATACATGTAATCTTCAGAGATGCTAAATGCCACAAAGAGAAAGGGGTCTATTTACATAAAGAAGTCAGAGAAGCCTCTTTGGTGAACCCCATCTGGGCAGAGGCTGAACAGAAGTGAGAGCTGTACAAACCCGGGCAATGAGGAATCTAGGGGCAGGAGCAAGGGGGGCACAGGTAGTATACACTCAGTGATAGCGCCGCTGACATCATGACAAAGAAGACACAGACAGAGAAAAGACTGCTAATTGAGGTAAGGTCACACAAGGCCTGCCGTCCAAGCTACAGAGTAGAAAATTACAGGCAGGTTCTAAAGGCCATGTTTCAAAAGTGCCACTGTGGCCCGGTGTGTGGGCATAGTGGGCGAATGGATACCAGGCAGGGGACTGTAGCCGACGGCAGCACTCGGGCCGCTGGGAGCAGCACCTGTGGGGTCAGTTGAAGGATTAGTTGTGGGAGCTGAGAGAATCAGGAGACAAGGATGTCTGAAAACAGTTCTAATTCCTTTGCTTTAAGGCTGTCCAAATAGCTCAGTGTGTACTGTTTAGCAGGCATTGTAGACGGAAGAGCAAATACAGTAGGCAGATCCCCTGACAGGCTGGAGGCCCTCTTTCCTCTCTGCACATGATTAACAGTCTCCTTAGGAAAATATTCTGTGAACATAGAAGGCAAGCAAGCACCCTCATATACCAGGGATTACTGTTATTTAGGAAGGATCAAATGATCAATACAGCACCCACTGTTCTAGTCAGACACTCTATTTTTTTTTCCAGTATACCTTTTTCTTTCTTTTGTTGAGGTAGTGGTGTTTGTGGGCTGTTTTTCAGTGTGGCTTTAGGAAATATTTATTTATCGTATGTGTGTGTGTGTGTGTGTGTGTGTGTGTGTGTGTGTGTGTGTGTGTGTGTGCGTGTGCGCGCGCGCAGGTGCGTGTGTGCCTGCCTCCAGTGAATTCATGTAGACCACAGGCATGCAGGAGCCACAGGGAGCCAGAAGAAAGCATCAAATCCTCTGGAACTGGAGATACAGGCGATTGTGAGCCACCATTGTGTGGAGCTGAACTCAGGAAAGAGCTCTTCAATACTGAGCTCTCTCTCCAGGTCATTTTTGTTGTTTGAGACAGTCTTGCTGTGGTTCTGGTTGTCCTGGAACTCATAACAGCCCCTTTCCTTCAGGCTCCTAGAGGCTGGGGTCACAGGTACAAACTGCTGGGCTAGAGGGTAACCTCAGCCTTGTGGTCCCTCCGCCTCCAGCTCCTAAGTGCTGGCATCACAAGCAGGCACACGGTGCCCATGAGAGCAGATTCCTCTCAGTCACGTAATTTACTGGAGAGTTTTGGTTCAACTGTCAAACAAACCGTGTGAGGCGGTGGATGAAGTAAGTCACTACAATGCCTAAGCCCACTATTTCTTCCACTCCCCAATGAAAGATTTGCTGATTCCTTCTACCCAGTGACATCACCTGTGTGTCGTCACCTTAGGTCAGTGGGACCTGCTTAGCCTCCGCCAGCTGAGGATCAGTACGTCTGTGTTGCAGAGCACAAGCCTGCTGTGGAAGATGTTTGCCCTTTACCTACTTTCAGTCAGCCCTTCAGGGCTCCGACAATCAGATGTGTCTCTAGACATGCACAAATGTCTCCTGGGGCAAGAATCATTGGCTGCTTAGGAGACAGAACGTAGTGATAAGCAGACAAAGATTTCAACCTTAGGACCTTGTGCTTGGGTTGGGAGAGGCCTGAGGAAAGCAAACAGTACACATTATGAAGAAAGCAGAGCAGGGCAGAGGGCTAGAGTTTGAGATGGGTAGCTAAAGTTGAAGAGGGAGTGGCTGGGTGGCACACACCTATCTATCACACTAGTCCTTGGGAGGGTCCCGGAGGTTGGCAAGTCTGAAGTCAACCTGACGTGGTTCTCCCATCCCAGAACAAGATGAGGAGTGGGTAAACTAAGGCAATAGTGTGGAGCTCCAGGCTGTTTCAGAGAAGGATGCTGTGGTCATAAGTTACAGGAAAGCACCAGGATTTATTTTGTTTTATTTACTTACTTACTTATTTATTTATTTATAAATCAGTGGAGGTTAAAAAAAAATACTAAAACAACCCAAAGCCTACTCAAAGCATCTCTGGAGATGGAGAGGCCACTCAGTGAGTAAAAGTACTCTGTGTGAAGCAAGAGAAGCCACGCTCAGGTCTCCAGCACCCACATTCAAAGCTGGGCATGGCCATGGGCACCTATGACACTGGTGTGCAATGAAACCAGGCACTAGATACTGGACAGGCAGCTCAGGGCAGGGACTCAAGAGCACATGGTCTACAAAGGTCCCTCGGTCTCTGGCCAAGAATGCTGGAAGGGAGCCCTGGCTTCTTGCTTCCTTGGAAGCCAACAACCCTGCCCAGAGCTGTACACCACTGGGGGGACTAGAACACCAGGACAGGCAATAAATGACCCCTCTGGTCAGCACTGGAACAGAAGCTCTCGTCTTCCATAATGAAATGGGTTATCAGCCCCTCACCTTTAACCCATCACCCAAACGATTCCAAGGTTACCTCTTTAGAGGGGGCAACGACACAGTAATAGTAAAGACCCATAAAGGGAAAACTGTTTCTTTCTGGTCAAGAGGATGTAATCTCTGGCCTGGGCAGACACCTAACATTCCAAGCTACCAAAATATCAAAGAGTTAACCAGTTCAGTTAGTCCATCACCTGAACAAGGCACCATGCTAGGAAGGCCTTAGGCCACACTAAAGGGACAGGCAGAATGATTAGCCCTTTAATTAGATACCATATTTCTCCTTCCCAGGATTCCTGTCCCCAGCCACTGTAAGGTTCTACTGGGTCTATCCAGCTTTCTGATGGAAGCTCAACTTTCCCTCCCTGCCCCTCTTCATAGGCATTAACTCAAATGGCATTGCTGTCCTGACCCCCACACCTCCAGCTACCAAGACTGACAGCTGCCTGCCCTGGAGTTTCTCTCTTAGACTCTAATAAAATCATCCTCTTTGAGTAAATTTGGGCTTTGCTTGCCTTTCAAACGTCTGCATTTGATTCTTCAGTAAGTGAAGGAATCCATTCCTGTACCCTAGACAGTATTGGGGGGGGGCAAGGAAGGATGGAGCCCATTCCTGTCGCTAGACAACACTTGGGGGAGCAGGGAAGAACAGAAGGACAGAAGAGGATCCTAACAGCTTACTGGCCAGCCAGAATAGCCAGGTACAGTGAGAGACCCTGTTTCAAAAACAAGGCGGAGCTGGGCGGTGGTGGCACACGCCTTTAGTCCTAGCACTTGGGCAGAGGCAGTGGATCACTGAGTTCAAGGCCAGTCTGCTCTACAGATTGAGTTTCAAGACAGCCAGTGCTACACAAAGAAACCTTGTCTTGGAAAACAAAAACAAACAAACAAACAACAAAACTTGGTGGAAGGCAAAAGAAGACACTGATGTTCTGTTGTGGCTTATGTATTTGCATGTGCACACACAGTACACACACACACACACACACACACACACACACACACACACACACACACACACAGGGGTAGGGGAGCATCACTGGACTCACCCAGAAAATCTGCTACAGAGAGCATCAAGTGCACTCTGGCAGGCAGCCTCCTAGACCTTAGAGGAGCAGGATGCACAGTGGTGATGACTGAAAGTTTACTGGACTTTCTAGTAGAATAGACTTGCAGTAAGAAAATGAAATCTGCTTATGTTCCCCATCAGCCCCCAATAGCAAATGATGCCACCAGCCAGCAAGTGGCAGTAGTGGACAGAAATCAGGACCAGTATTTGGAACAGACCTACTGCTATCCAAGTGAGGAGGGAGAGGACTGAGTGGTTTCAAGCCACCAGACCACATGGAAGCACCTGGGGAGAGCTGAGAAGTTCAGGTCTCAGTTCTGGGATACAGCAACAGTCAGCCAGACAGGGGAGGGGCACATGGCTGAGCAGGAGGGCAAGAGAACATGGTACCAGGAATCCTGTGAAGAGCAGTCAGCTGGACCAGTGATGCTGCTGCTGCTGTGCTTGATCACCATGGCAACAAGGCTGAAGACTAAGGGCAACCAAGAAAGAGAACTAAGCAAATGATTGGTTGTCAATATGAAGGACCATGATGGACCATGGTATTTTTAAAAAAGATTTATTCATTCATTATATACAGTGTTCTGTCTGCATGTATGTCTGTCTGCAGGCCAGAAGAGCACCAGATCTCGTTATGGATGGTTGTGAGCCACTATGTGGGTGATGGGAATTGAACTCAAGACCTCCTGAAGAGCAACCAGTGCTCTTAACTACTGTGCCATCATTCTAGCCCCATGTTTGTTTGTTTGTTTGCTTGCTTGTTTTTAAGAATTTAATGTATGGGTACTTTGCCACATGCATGTGTGTGTGTGTGTGTGTGTGTGTGTGTGCGTGCGTGTGCCTGGTGCCTGAATCAGCCAGAAGAGGATGTCAGATCCCCCTGGAACTGGAGTTACAGTTGGTGTCAAGCCACCATGTAGGTTCTGGGAACCAACCCGGTCTTCTGCAAGAACAGCAACTCGTGAGTCACTGCTTTTGCCCCAAGGACCACAATTTTAAAAATAGAGTGAAAAATTCAAAATTACTCCAGCCAACAAGAGAAGTATTTTCTACCTGACTTCCTTCTACTGTTCAGCAGGTGGAAAGCTAAAGCTAACTGGAATTGGCCATTTGCCAGGCAGTTGCCTGAGAGGGACAGGAGAATCAGAGCTGCTGTCTGTATATGACGGTGTCTGGGGTAGATCAAGGCCAAGGAAAAGTCAATAACCAATCCAATTATTTGTCACATAAGTGTAGTCAATGGTTATGTGCTGCTGTATGAAGACTGATCATAGAGAAGACAAGAAATCCCTGAAAAGGCGTGCAGATGTGTTACAGGGGGCAAAGAGGTAGACAGTGGCACACATGTGTCCACCACCATGAACATCATCCCCCTCTTCTAGAGCAGTGGTTCTCAACCTTCCTAACGCAGAGACCCTCGAATACCGTTCCTCATGCTGTGCTCACCCCCAACCATAACATTTTCATTGCTACTTCGTAACTGCAATTTTGCTACTGCTATGAATTATAATGTAAATATCTGATATGCAGGGTGTGTTTTCATTATTACAAATTGATCCAAAGGGGTCGAAACCCAAGGTTGAGGACCACTGTCCTAGCAGCCATGCATTCTCTAATTCTGTATTTAGAAACATGCTACTACAAAGGAAATGCTTTCTTTAAAGGCAAAAGGAGTATATTTCACCTTTAATCATGTTAGATTGAAAATGACCTGGCCAGGAAACCAAGCCACTCCTTAGATCACTCTTCCACTCTTGGGAGCAGAACAAAGAAAGAAGATGACTGAATAAATCCCTCAAATAAAATCAGTAACATCTGTGTTGCACATTTGTGCTATGTTAATGTACTGGCCCAATGACTGCTACCAGGCCGCTGCCCTGTGAGTGGCAGCTACCGTTATTAGCAGCAGTCACTACAACTGCAGACCAACCATCTCTCTTTGAGATGACACCGGTGGCCTCCCATGGCTCATGGGAGGCACACACGGTACAGAGGCACAGGCATGGACTTAGGGGGAGCCTGGGAAGGCCCGCCAGCCTAGCACAGCACAACCTGGTGGCCTGCAGCAGTGCACAGGGGAGAAGGTTGCTTTCTGTGAGCCAGTGAAATAGCACAAACCATAATAGATCTAAAGATACATACCTCACAGCTAATCCCCTCTGCGATGGGGTCAATTCTTCATCCTTCCGGAACATCCCTGAGAATCACAAAGAGACACTTCTGTGAGTTTTGTTTTCTCTTTAGAATGACACTAGCCTCATTTGAAATCCATGCTATACTCCCATGGTTGGGCCCAATGACTGTTTCTTTCTGTCACATATTGACACATATCAAATAACATCTGAATTATCATGTGATCCTAACCACCTTACTCTGTGCATACTTAATACATATGGGGAAATGAAAGTTACTAATTACTTAGTCTGAAGCAAATTATTATCCAACTAGAAAAATCTCCCAAATGAATACATTTTAACCTGCGGATCTATTATCCTTATCCTTAACAGAAAGTGCTATCTATGGCTTTTCAGAAAGATGCATTAAAACTCCTTAAGGATTTTGATGACCAGTACCTCAACAAAGAGCAGTGATAGCACTCTGGTTCTCATAAATGCCAATGAATAAAAACAAAAGCTTATGCATCGCCTTTACCTGTCTAGTGTGTCTTTAGTCTCAGTCAGGAGGCTATTGCTACAGCTAAGTATCAATTTATAGATCCACATGCTTTTAATGATGAGTGAACACTAGATACAATTTAAACACCAACAAATAGGTAGATGGATGGATGGATGGATGGATGGATGGATAGATAGATAGATAGATAGATAGATAGATAGATAGATAGATGAAAAGGGAAAAAAGAAAGAAAAGAAAAACCAGATGAAATTTAAAGACCAGAGGGAGACTAAATTAAGAAGTAAACAATATATTTGGAAACCTTTTGTAGGAAATAAAACAAAATGGTAACAGGGCCCAAAGACATAAAATTCAAGCCATTAAAAGACGCTGAGACAAACAGAGATAAAAACCAGGGAAAACAAACTACAAAAGAAACACAGACAACCAATTATCATACAAACTGTTAACTTCATGATTAATTATGAAAACATAATTAATTAATTATCGGGAGACCAAAGCAAAAAGATGTCAAACAAGAACAAGCTGCCACTTTTACACAGAAGTACACAGAACTTCTGAAGGTTCTCATTCATACAGCATGATCTCAATTATGTAACACACACATGATGGGATGGAGAACACGTGTACAGAAGACATGAGAGAATGGCACTGAGGACCTCAGCACTAGAAAAAGCAGGAGACAGACTTCCTGCTGTAAGGCCCTCAGTCTAGAAGGGAGAAGACCACTTATGTTTCTGTAAACCGACAGATCAAAGACTCGAGGAACATTTCTCTCCTCTCGTCCTACACAGCCCTAGTCTACGGAAATAATCAAGAATGTCATCTGAAATTAGGACGAGGACAGTCACAACCTCATGTATAACAGAAAAAAAGTCACTTATGCACGCAATAATTAGGGAAGGGGTGTAATTGCATATTTATCTTTGGCAACAATGGGGACGAAAAATGGGGCTGAAGGGGTGACATGGCAGTTAACAGTACCAGCTGCCCTTGCAGAGGACCCCTCACGGAGATTCACAACTGTCTTTAACTCCAGTCCCAGACTTCTGGTGCCCTCTTCTGGCCACCACAGTCACAGTACACACTTGATACAGGCCAAAGACTCACACACAAAAATTAATTAATTAATTAATCTATTTTTGAAAAGAAGAAAAAGAAAACCAGACCTATGAAAAAGACAGAAGCCAAGATGACTGAAATGTGGCTCTGACTCCCAGGGGAACTTGGCCAGAGGTGGGATTCTTTGCCTTCTCCTCAGAGTTATTTATATTTTGATGTTTCCTTCAAGGGGCATGTGCCTACTTTTTGGAATCAATACGGAGAAAACAAAACTAAATCCATAAATCCCACTTAAAAGGAGAACACAACGGGGACCTTGGAGGACCCCTGCCACTTTCAACAGCTCTATTCCCCACTGCAGACAGACCCACACTTTCCAACTGACCTAGGGCTTTCAAACAATCTAGGGCTATCTAAGCGGATGAGGGTCAGTGTCCTCTTGAAAACCTTTCCCTTCTTTCTTTCCCTCCCTGCCTGCCTCCCTCGCCCAGTAAAAGAGCAGGTTAGCAGTTTCCTGTGCCGCCAAGCTTTGCTACACACAAACTTTTTATTGTGTTTGTTTGTTTGTTTGTTTGATTGATTTTTTTTTTTTTTCAAGACAGGGGTTTCTCTGTGTAGGTAGCCCTGGCTACACTGGAACTCGCTCTGTAGACCATGATGGCCTTGAACTCACAGAGATCCGCCTGCCTCTGCCTCCTGGGTGTTGGGATAAAAAGTGAGCACCACCACTGCCTGGCTTTTTGTTGTGTTTTATTCAGTATTTTTATTGTGTGCAGGAATGCTCAGTCATGCATGACAGGCCAGAGTGCAATGTCCAGTGTCCTCTCCCATTGCTCTCCATAGTATCTTTCTTCCTTTCTTCCTTCCTTCCTTCCTTCCTTCCTTCCTTCCTTCCTTTTTTTCTTCTTTCCTTCCTTCCTTCCTCCCTCCCTCCCTCCCTCCCTCCCTCCCTTCCTTCCTTCCTTCCTTCTTTTTGGAAACTAGATCTCTAAGTGAACACATGGATTATTTTGGTTAAACTGATCATCCACCAAGGCCCCAGGATCCTCCTACCTCCAGTCCCACCATCACTGGAGTTACAAGTTTATGTTGCCATGCCAAGCTTTTGGTGGACTCCAGGGATTTGAACTCAGGTCCCCATGCTTTGATCCAGTGAGCCACCCACCCACCTCCAGCCCATGCACAGAAGTTCAAAGTGTTTAGTGCAAAGTGGGGCTTCTGAACCAGTGTAGCCTGCTATGCTGACCCAGGAGGCTATTATTGTTTTAAACTGCAAACCAACCAAGGAAAATAAGTATATAACTTAAAGATAGAAAACTTTTCTCTAGGTATATATAAGCCCAGCCTCCCTCCTCAGTTCAAACTTTGGGTATTCAGAAATAGAGTAGCTTTATAAAATTTAAATTAACAATATTATGTTTTAAGCTAGAAGACTAACACTGAGACAAATCAATACAGTTCAGCGTAAGATAAAAAATCAGACTTTTATATTCCCTTATCAAGTACAAGCACCCAGCTAGGCTTAGCAACAAAACAATCACACTAGGCAGTGGTGGGGCACGCCTTTAAGCCCAGCACTTGGGAGGCAGAGGCAGGCTGATCTCTGTGAGTTCGAGGCCAGCTTGGTCTACAGAGCTAGTTCCAGGACAGGCTCCAAAGCATATTGCTCTGTATTAGTAGAGCCTGCCTGAAAGCATGACCCATTGCTGGTGCCCGAAGCTTGACACGCACAGTCCCTACACTGAGACAAGTGTTCTTAGGCTGGGGCTGTGTCAACATGGTTTATTCTCAATATCCACCTTTCCATCAGGAATGTGCATCGGTGACACCTGCTAGGCACTGGTGTCTGCCTGTGTAGCCCTTGGCAAGCATGCTGGGTCCCAAGTCTAATGAATTTCCTGGCAGAAGATACATCCATCACAGGTGTTCTCACACTTGGAGCTGGGGAATCACTTGTGGGGGGAGACTCTGGGAAGCCTGCTCATAGCTTTTCCTGGACCTCACAAGCACATTTGTCATTCACTGTTTAGAATCTTCTTCAGAACAAAGCCCAGCCAGGTAGACACTGCATACTGAGACCCAGCTAGGCATGGACTTAGAGTTCTCAGTACAGACAAGGATGTCCTCTCTTGTGAAAGCCACTGAGGAAGCAAGCAGTTGGGAAGAGCTGGGCCAGCATACGATGGAGGGAGCTGATCTGCAGGAAGGTGTCTGGTAAGATGGAATGCTTCAATTTGCAGGAAAAGTCACATCAAAGCTAAACGATCCAAACTCTTCAAACATGGCAAGGCTGATCAACACCCGATTGCTAAATTGATTTCAAAGACCAGATAATAAAACAGGGCCCTGCAGTACTTTCAGTTCTGAGCTTAGCACATTTTGCCTGCAGGTGCTTCTAGAGCTGTACAGACAGAATGACATTCCCAACCCAGTATGATCCTAGGCTCTCATTCCAGGTGGGACCTGTCAGTGTGGCATGTGGGTCTCGGGCCCCTAAGGACAATCAGGTGCTGGGATCTGTAACCTCCACGGTATGCGCTCCATGACCACAGAACCAGGGTCTGAGAATTTCAGCCCACATCACTGCTCAGAATGCAAGAACCACAAGATGCATCCATGAACTGCAATGCACAAAAAGGCCCTCCAGTGTGAACAGGAAAAGGAGAAACCCAGAGCAGAATCACGAGATGAGGAGTGTGGGGCTCCTCAGGCCGCCCCATGCATGTTGCCACCTCCAGAAGCAGGAGACGCTCTGCTCCTCTGGAAGGGCAGAAAACAGAGCTGCAGCGGAACTCTTATACACAGCCGTCCCTGATATCCCTGTCCCCATACAATGAAGTAGATAATACTGCTTGTCAGTAACAAAAGGGAAGAGGAGGAAAACCCCTCCTTGGCCCACCCAACCATCAAGGCTGTTCCCCGCCCACATGTGGGGAGTGGGCTGGGGGGGTGGCACAGGATTAGGGGACACACGTGCAGGGACAGACATACAGACAACTCTCTGAGAAGAGCTGTCCCTCCTACCTATGAGGAATGCATGTCAACACCCCAAGGAGCATTTCCTATAAGCACTTATTAAATATATAAAATAGCTACGTGTGTATACTAAAAGTGTATGAAAACGCGTGTGTATATGTGTATATGGGTAGAAACACAAAGGAATAGAGTTAGAACAGCATACGATTTCTTTTTTTGTTTGTTTGCTTTTTTGTTTTTTGAGACAGGGTTTCTCTGTAGCTTTGGAGCCTGTCCTAGAACTCACTCTGTAGACCAGGCTGACCTCAAATTCACAGAGATCCACCTGCCTCTGCCTCCCAAGTGCTGGGAATACAATTTCAAATACTGTAAAACAAAATTAGGAATAAAATTTGACTTAGACTAAGGGTCTGTTACATGGGCCATATGACTATTTTTGCTTTTTATCTCTGAACTAAATTAAAAATCAAGAGAATACATGGGGCTGGGGGTGAAGCACATTTTAATAACCTTAAAAACTGTCTCTCCTTTTTTTCCTTCCTTCCTCCCATCCTCCTTCCTTCCCTCCCTTTCTTCCCTCCCCTTCAGAGTTAGGGTAGTATCTCAAACCACAGATTATGAAAATAGGGTTCTTTTGTAATGAAGAATTAACTTCCAGATTCTTACCATCGTGAATCTCGAAAGCCAGACTAGTGATCTTCTGCGTAATGATCATCATCGGGCTGTGACGAGACAAAAGTAGACATTTTAAACGGAGGGTGTCACAACACCATGCATGACCGTGCTCACGGGACAGCAAATTCCTCAAGCTTCTACCATGTCAAAAACTTGCTAACAACTCTGGGGCTTCCTTCTGCAGAAGGTGCAAGAGAGAAGAAATGAAGGCTTTCTTTCTCTGTGGCTTTAAAAAGCAAATAAAAATAGGGTCCTATACCTGAAACAATCTTCAATGAGCCAGCCTCGTTCAACTTATGCATCCTAACATGAGGGCCTGTGGTCAGAAGTGCAAGGACTCCAGATATGGCCAGGTGGTGACTGACTACCTCCCCCCAGCATTCCCTGGGCCTGCTGCCCAAGGCTGAACATCAAAGAGAACAGAGGACTCCTGAGGAAGGGGGATAAGCAGAAACTAAAGGTTTGGGTGAGAAATGTAAGAGGAGCCAAGCCAAACAGCAAGAGGGAGACGCAGACAGAGAAAGCAGTGTGCCATCTCTATGCTGAAAGCACACTGATGCCAGCCACCCAGAACCCAGGAGCCTGGTGTCAGCTACAAAGAAGAGAAATTGTTTTACATATATTACAAGAAACAGCAGCATTTCTCCTATGTCTTGTAAGAATTCTAACTGAATGGCTAACTTGTAGAGGAAAACCAAATCAGCCAAATAAGAAAACTGTAGTGTGTTACACTCCACCCCTCACTGTTATATCCCACCCCTGCATCATACCCCATCCCTCACTGTGTTACACCCCACCCCTGCATCACACTCCATCCCTCACTGTGTTACACCCCACCCCTGCATCACACTCCATCCCTCACTGTGTTACACCCCACCCCTGCATCCACACCATCCCTCACTGTGTTACACCCCACCCCTGCATCACACTCCATCCCTCACTGTGTTACACCCCACCCCTGCATCACACTCCATCCCTCACTGTGTTACATCCCACCCCTGCATCACACTCCATCCCTCACTGTGTTACACCCCACCCATGCATCCACCCCATCCCTCACTGTGTTACACCCCACCCCTGCATCCACCCCATCCCTCACTGTGTTACACCCCACCCCTGCATTATGCCCCATCCCTCACTGTGTTACACCCCACCCATGCATCACACTCCATCTCTCACTGTGTTACATCCCACCCCTGCATCACACCCCATCTCTCACTGTGTTACACCCTACCCCTGCATCACACCCCACCCCTCACTGTGTTACACCCCACCCCTGCATCACACCTCATCCCTCACTGTGTTACACCCCACCCCTGCATTACACTCCACCCCTCACAGTATCAGCTTTCAGATGATCATTTAATTTTCTAAAACTTTAATAAGTCGGAAGTTACATTTACCGACAGGCAGAGTGTCCTCCACATGCTGGGAGAGCCAGGAATCTCACCAAATTATCCTCTTAAAGGCCCCCAAAACACCACATGAATCACCCTCACTGGATGGCCAGAGCCAGTTGGTCATGATGAGTAGAGGCTCAGGCTCCGTGCAGTGAGGTTCCAATATTGATTTCCCACCAGCCACACTGCCCACAGCAGAGGCACTACCTTAGTGCATGCACAAGGAAGGGGATACAAGGGTTTGCCCTCACAGTATGTGCATGCCGGGGAACAAGGGTTTGCTTTCCAGATCTCACTCTGGATTCAGAGTCACAGCTGTGACCTTGAGAGTTCAAGCTCCAGGGAAAAGGTCAGATGAGGGCTGCTCTCCAATCCCCTGTGCTTGACAGGGAAGGATTTCTCTTGGCTTCCTTAAAAGCCAATTCTTACAGTTACCTAGGAAATTATTGCTCTGTGGCCTAATCCCCCAGGTTACTCTGCACACAGGACCTACTGTCACTTCTGCCTTGCAAGGCATCCTTCAAGTCCTTGAGAGTTATACCTTGAGATTTCCATCTCCACGGGGGGGGGGGATGGTTTCACTGTTCTTATCCTGCCTGATTCTAATAATGCCATTCAGTTCTAAACTCTGATCCTCATAGCCATGTAATTAAAACAAACTGATAAAAAAAATAATGGCTAAATTCAAGTAATACCAACACAGTGGCATATTCAGCCACAGGTATCATATGTAATATGTCCAAGAGATGCAGTGTGTACTTCTTACAGTACCCACTGTGCATATGCATCCTTCATGTAACTTCTTTCCCATAAGGTGCAAGGATTCTGGCCTCAGGACCACATCCTAGTCTGGGATGCTGAACCATGCTTGGGTGCCCAGCTGACTCCAAGGGGCACAGATCTTAACAAAGAAGGGAAAGAGATGGGGAACTGCCCACCCCACCCCATTTGAGATGTTTTATCCAGAGTCACTCAGCAAAAACAGCTTTGCTGCTCTTCCCAAGCCTCAGTCACTTTGCTCAAAAGGCTACAGACAACTCATATCAAACATCTCCCCTCTGTTCATTCACAGAGGCTGGCTAAGCTTCCACCACTCAGCACTCCCTGCTGTTCTTCTCAGAAACAATAATAAAACCATCCCAGAGTGTTCCTCTGAGACTGCTTATAAATTCTTTTATTAACAAGACAAAGACCCCAAAAGAGAGAACACCAGTCCCCATCCCCACCCCAGTACCACTGGTGTCCATTCACTCCATGTGTGGCCTTTCATTTTCGGTGGTGGTAGTCCACTGCTTCTGGCTCATCCTGCTCCCAGGAGCACAGCGAACAGAAGACTAAGACAGAAGAAATCAGTACAGACTGCAGAGAAGTGTGTTGTGAATGAAGATTTAAAAAAAAAAGACTGCAAGATATTTCAGAAGCGATGAATGGATCAAAGAGAGTTCAGGAGTCTGGACAAACTCAACAGAGAGCATGGGAGATAGAAGGAGTGGTAGGAGAGGGAGCATGGGGGAGGAAGAAGACAAGAAATGTGTCACACCCTCTTAGGGCGGAGCCTGGAGTGCAGAGAGAGCACCATTAGAGAAAAAAGGCAAGCCTTCAGAGTAGACACGGTCTTCCTCAACAGCAGAGCAGTCAGTGTGATACACACGGTGCTCTCCATGAGCCTCTATTGACATTTTTTTTAACTGCTAATTTTGTAGCAAAGGGCATGGCCCAATACCTACTCCCTCCCCAGGTCCAAGAACCTGACCAAGCCTGCCAGGCGGGGGCTAAGACCCTCCTGGCTATCCTAGAGCAGAACAGGGAAGCAGCCTAGGACAGCAATGGACGGGTCAGGGCCTGGTTGGGAACCTCCTTGATCGTCTATGTACAAATCACTGTGCTGGCATGAGGTTGCCAGAGTGTAGGAAAACTCCTCAGGTAAATATGTGATTGATGGGACAGTTGTGGCTACACAAAGATACTCCTCTGAACCAAGGGCTTTTTGTTTTTGTTTTCTTAAAGATTTATTTATTTTTATCTTATATGTATGAGTATTTGTGTGCATGCCTGCATGTGTACCACATGTGTGCAGTGTCCAGAAGAGGGCATCAGATCCTCTGGAACTGGAGTTACAGATGGTTGTGGATGCTAGGAACTGAATCTGAGTCTTCTTCAAGGACAGCAAGGGCTCTTAGCCTGTGAGCCATCTCTCCAGCCCCTGAACTGAGGCATTAAAAACAAACAAACAAAAAGCCCTCTAAACTTTCGGATATAGAAAAGGATGAGAAATTTTTAAGCATACATTTCTGTACAAAGAATGAGGACAGAATAGTTTGGTTTTATCCAAAAGTAATTCTCAACTGTAGTTGACTCTACTACAGAAGGAAGGTTTAAAATAAACAAGCACTTTCCTAGCTGTCTCATCTCAGAAATGGCTATGGCTGAACTCAAATGATGCTTGTCTATTAATGTTCCAGTAACTACAAGCACCCACTTGCTACCAGGACATGTTACCTAACAACAGAGGCAAGCTGCTATGTCCCTGCACCAAATCACCTTTATTCAAACAAGTGCTCTTTATCCACAATACCACGTAGAACAAACAAGTTCCTCCTGGCCAGTGCTGAATGTACATGGGATGTGAGCCCAGGCAGGACCACACACAGCCTGAGTCACCTACTGATTTACCTATTCTCCCACTTGGAAAGGTAGCCATTAATGGGCATCTCCCAAGCACCAAGCTTTGCTCTAGGTTCAAGCTTTGATCCCACTGGAGACACAACATCCTTGCTGTCACAGAGCTTACTGGATGGAGATGAACAGGTAATCTACAATCTGCCAAGTGCTGCACGAGAAAAGGAAGGGTGGAACACAGAGGAGAACCAATAAGCACCCCAAGGTGACACGTGAATGGAGATACACGATGGCCTGGGGTAAGGGCATTCCAGGAGGGAAGAAGGGCAAGGTCACAGCCTGGAGACAAACATGTGGCTGGCCTTGGAAGGAAGAGCAAAGACAGGACAGGGCAGAAGGCAGGCCTCTTCAAGGGCTGTGGCTCTGACCTAAGAGCCAGGAAAGGACTGGAGGGCTTAGGGTCAAGGGCTGACCTGGATTTCTGTGGATCGTGTTTGACTCTGAACAGACTGAGCCATGACTGTCAGGTGCAGAGGTGAGGACAAGGCAGCAGGTGACGTGGGCAGGAGAGGCTCAGACCAGGGCCAGCACAGGCAGACTGCAGTGAATCCCATGAGGTTCTAAAGCTGGAGGGAGGGGGGGGCTTTGAGGACAATTTGGTGATGTGAGGCAGGGTATGAGGCCTGAAGCCACCAAGATTTCTGACAAGGGTGACTAGAGAGATGGAGCTGCCTGGGAAGGGACATGGGAGTGACAGGGGAGAGATCCAGGAGTCCATGTTGAGTGTGTTTGATGGAAGACACTGACTGAACTATAGGCAGGGATACAGGGAACAAGACACCTGGATATATGGGTAAAAACTCATAAACTGGGCCAATAAGCTGGCTTAATGAGTAAAGGTGCCTGCCACAAAGCCCAATTACGTGAGTTCGATCCCTAGGTCCCAAGAGGAAGAAGGAGAGAACTGACTCCTGTAACCTGTACTCTTCTACCCATACACACGCACGCAGGTACGCACACATGCACACGCTAACAAAATGTAATTTAAAAAATGTAAACTCATAAATCCTGACTGCCATCGACCACAGTGGAAGGAGGAATTGTTTAATATTTCTCAAAGCACTTACTGACTATAAAGGACAATGACGCTGTGTGGATTAAAGTACAATTTAACGACATCACCAACACTTTACACAGCACCTGAAACACAACACATTCTGCCAGAAACAAAACCCCCCTCACAGTCACGAGGTCACAGCTTCACCTACAAAAACACTGGGACAGTTCAACCACGAGGCGTTGAAAGGACACAAAAACCAAACGGGACGTGCTGTTTCTGAAGACACTTCCTCTCAGGACTAAGAGATACACAACTGTACACACACAGTGGTCACAGACACACACACATGCACACACACTCAACACGCACACCATTTACCTTCCACGGTTCCCATTATCTACAGTAAACCATGGTCTGAACAAATAAAATGGAAAACTCTGGAAATACTCCCATGATTTACATTGTATGTTGCTGTGCATAGCATGAACATATCTTGTGGGTTCCACTGTGTCCTACCACACTCACAAATCACTCTTCCTCCAGCCCACCCTGCTGTGTGCACTGTCACCCATTAGCCCTCCAGTAGCCACCCCAGCCTTCAATCAGATCAACTGTCACAGCATCAGATCGCTTGTCCTTGAGTAGCCCTTGACAAGGGCCCAGATATGAAAACGCCATGGCTGAGCTATGCCAAAGGGAAACTAGTTCTTTCTGCATGTAGAAAAACTGTACAAACATGATCACTACTGCTTATGGTTTGTGGCATCCCCCACGGCTCAGGATGCGGCTCCCATGGATAAAGACAAAGGGGTGTTACTGCGGCTACATTAATGAGTGATATTTGGGTAATTGTACAGAGATGACAGAAACATCAGAGAGCCGAGGAGGAAGTGCCCCCATCATTTCACCCGGGTTTGAACAAGCAGATATGGTTGAAAGGGTGCTCCAGGCAGAGGAGAGGGTGGAGGGAGGCACCAAAGAATAATCTGCAGAGGAGACCAGGCTGGTCGGAGGGAGCATCCTGGCCTGTGTCTGCAGACCCTGGGTAAGCAGGTCTTTCTTTCTGCCATGTTCTACAATGCTGCCCTGAGAATCTACTCAATCAGTGGCAGAACTCAGGCAGGGCAGGGAGCAGACAACCGAGTCCCCACTGCTCCAGTCAATTTACTCCAGTGCTGACTTGAACAGCATCAGCAGTGAGACTGGGTGCTTCCTGTAGTCAAATGTAGGTCAAGGGCTGGGAGACACTCCCACAGGAAGAACCACCAGGACGGGAAGGTGCAAAGTCTCGGGCGGTTGAATATTTCATACACCCTATTTACACACAGTTACCGGGCACTGTGTGAGGAGGGTTACACAGAACAGCTAGCGGCCTTCGTGACTCATTTCGCAGAACACAAAAAAACTGTCTAAAATTAAACTCTGGACTCAAATAAGGCTTCTCAAGACGGAGAGGCCAAAAAAAGACAATCACACCTGCAGCTTTTAGGCCATGTCCATCTCTGCCCCTGTTTTAAGAATTGGCTCCTACAAAAGCCCCTACCAAATGCATCACACATACTTGGTAGACCTCCGCTGAGGGGACACAGGCCAGCTGGCAGGCCAACACCCACTGAACAGCTGATATCATATGCTAAGCAGTAAGACACAGCCTTGATTTGAATGGGAATTATTCTACATGAACCCCTTCTGTGTTTGTCTTGTGGTGGACACGCCAAATGATCCAATGCCAGCGAGAGCGCTGTTCTCGCTTCCTGCAATTTATTTATCCACAAGAGGCGAAGGCTTACTGTCCTCTCCACATCACAATGAAGAAATGAGCCAGGATGTCCCCACTGAGTTTTGATGCCACCATAGCTGTCCTGCATGCTACCTTGTATTTATTTATTTAGGGTGAATCACATGGAAGTCACATTAGAGGACAAATCCTAGGAGCTGTCCTCTCGTTCTACCAGGTGTGTCCTAACAATCAAACTCAGGTCGCCACGTTTGGTGGCAAGCACCTTTATCTGCCACCTGCCAGCCTTGATGTTCTGCATTCTGATTTCTAGTCCCCATCCCAACCCCTTGATTTGCCTGTTTGCTGTTGGTGTGTGACAGCCACCACTCTTGAGCATGGATTCTTTTGGCTGTTTCATTGTGAGTTGGCTTTTTAAGGTCTCACTGTATTCTATCTGGCCTGGAATCTGCTTGGAGACCATGCTAACCTCAAACCCACAACCATCCTCCTGCCTCCGTCTCCTAGGTCATTGGGATAACCCAATGCTTGGTCCACCATATTCAGCTTCTCCAGGCAAATTACTGCATTAAGGTGACAGGTTAACTTGAGAAGAATTATTGGCCCTGACTGTCTGTGACCAGCATAGTAAAAATGGCCTTTTAGACATGTAAAAATGGAAACCCCACCAACCCAAGGCTCCACCTAATAACCAGAACCGGGTAATATCACTCAGTCAAGATAACCAGGCACAGTCCTAGACCCCATGACGCCCACTGGACAGAATATAAGAAGAGACCAAGAGCAATGCTCTGCTCTGCACATCTGGAGAGACACCACCTTGACCTGTCCCGGGATCCTGACCCTTAGACTGGAGACTACTGTGAGACTGGACCTGACCTTCAGCTGAGATACATCCCATAGGTGAGCAGCCTGGGAGACAGACTTAGGACCAGAGTTAGGAACTTGAGAGTGTGAACTCTGTGTGATGACCCTCAGCATGATAAAATACAACTTTTGTTATTCCAACTGCATGCATCTACCTTCTTGCTTGAAGCACTATCTACATACAAGCAGACTGTTTGTCAAGTTCATAACCCTGAGAAAGTTTTAGAGTTGTCTGTCTCCACTGTGGGTTTTTAAGTTATTTCTGATAGGTATACTAATCATCTTCTGCTTTGTGTGTGTGTGTGTGTGTGTGTGTGTGTGTGTGTGTGTGTGTGTGTGTGTGTGTGTGTGTGTGACCTTTCAATAGCCAAGGTGAGACCTCACAACTTCAGAGACTTTCTAACTTTTTCTACAGCTAGAAACTTCTAATGAAAATAAAGTCTTTTATCTAAAGAAGTCCTGAACCTAACGTTATATGGGTGGACATGGACACACACACACTCGAGCTCTTTCTCTCCTCTCTCTCCCTCCTTCACCCCTCCCTCTCTCCATCCCTGTCACCCATCTCTCTATCTGTTCTCCCATGCCTCAAGCAACTAAATCTGTCTCACTGAAGACATTTCACAGAGATTTCTCAGCGAGGGCCCAGCCTTCCTTATATGCTCTCCACAGACATCAACACTTTGAAGAGCAATGACACGTGTCCTATTTTGCCTCACAGGAGGGACTTCTCTGAGCCTTACTGTTGTGGAATATTCCTTGACACAGTGTGAAGATATTTCACTCTGACTGGTATAATAAAAACCTGAACAGCCAACAGCTAGGCAGGATTTTCGGGGCAAAGAGAATGCTGGGAAGAAGAAGGCAGAGTGGCCAGGAGAAGCCAGACAGACATGGAAGGAGTTGGGTGCACAAAATGGGACAGAGGTAAAAACCACATGGTAGAACATAGATCAATAAAAATATGGGTTAATTTAAGGTATAAGAGCTAGTTGGGAACACGCCTATGCCATCAGTTGAGCTTTCATAATTATGGTTTTTTTTTGTTTTGTTTTGTTTTTTTGTGTGAGCTGGAGTCCCACAGAAAAATCTGATTACACTTTGATGTCCCACACCCAAGGATTTCTACCTCCTGAGTAGGGAGAACTGGCCTACAGCTGGCTTTTTTTCCTCTTCTGTCCACTTTAAAAGAGCAAGTTCTTTGGCTTAGCCATGCAAGGGCAGCTTTGCTTCAGTCCATCCAACTCTGCATCTAAACTCTATCAACTCACCATTAGTAGTAAAATGCTTCCTCCCAATGGCTAAAAATGGGACTATTATAAACAAATAGTCTATCTTTGAAATGCTACATTGTTTTTTTCTTTCCCTATAAACATTTAAAATTATATCAAAATATTTAATTTACAAATTTCAACAAAATACTGCTAACATCACATCAAAAATAACTTTGAAAAAATCATTAGGCTCTTACTATAAATCATTCTCGTTTGTGGGCCCATGTAATAGTCTGTGCTAATAGAATATAAGCAGGCATCCCCCTCTCTGATCTAGATCATTACTCCCCACCCCCAACCAAACCAGAAGGTTCCAGAGAGCCTGTAGGAGGTGGCGCCAGAAGGAAAGGGTCTCCCCTTCCCTAACAGCCTGTGGTGCAGAGTGGGATGTAACGCGAGACTAAACCTTTATCTCACCCTACTGCAGTGACACGGTTGTTTTGACAATACCCTCTGTGTAATTAGAGGAGAAAGACGTTGTGTAAGGGCTAGAGAGCAGCAAGGGTTTGGAGTGGCAGGTGATGGAAATAAAAAGATAATGGCTAAGATCAAACTGAAGGAGGGCAGTGAGGAGTCCCATGAAGGCTGGGTTCCACAGATGTGTAGTAGTAACAACCTGCACTGTTATACAATCAATTCAATTTGCTTATGGTAAAGTGCTGGTGTTTAAAAAAAAAAATCCAAGAAGCTGTATGAGTGATTATAAATATACACCAGAGATACCAGAGCAGGTGTGAGTAGAACAAGACTGGAGGACACAGGGTTCCCCTTGCTTAACACCTCCAGGACCTGCAGACAGAGTCGGGGTCCCCAAGCTCCATAGCTAGGGGTGAAAATTCCCAGTGTGACATGGTCAGCTTTCAGGGGCTATTCTTAGCAGGGGTCTGCCTTCCAGAGATTCTGATGGTTTCACAGCTAGTTCCCAAAGTCATGTCATTCCACCATGATGATCTGTGACCTGGGCCACTTCCTTCTACTCAAAGTGAGCTAACCAGATATTGATTCCATCCCGCAATTTTCTTTAAGAACATCTGTTGTTTAAAGATGGGCGGCTGGTCTGTTCTCTACCCTGGAATTCCAGATGTGATTTCTATTTGTCTTGATTCATCTATCTATCTATCTATCTATCTATCTATCTATCTATCTATCCATCCATCCATCCATCCATCCATCCATCCATCCATCTATCTTTCTTTCTTTCTAATATATGTCATCCATTTTGGCTTGGTTTTGTTTGTATTTTGGGACACAACTTGCTTTCACTGAAGTCTATTTTAAAATCTATCTACTAAAACCTACTTTGTTCTCATTGGGAAGAAAAAGGTACTTTATCTTCTAAAATTCTCAATTTTACAGACGACTTTCTCAAATAATTTGGCCAATTTTAATTTTTTCTCCAGAGATACTATTTTTTTTTCTAACTTGCTTATTTTTAAATTGGATGTTTTATTCACTTTGATACTACCCAGAATCAAAAGAATGAAAAAGACACAGGGCTCTGGACAATGGAGAAGCTGAGAGGGAGGATGCAAATTATGAAGTCTGCTGCTGCCCACCTGGGCCCCACAGGGCAGGACAGATTTCTTTTCAAGGACAGGAGTTGGTTAGCTCACGGGAGCTGGTACTGCATCTATGTCCTAAAACTCCTTCAGTCTCCTTACAGGGTAAGGAAACCTGTTCAGTACCAAGAAGGAATAAATCCCCTCTAGGGAAACAAAAAGCCAGAAATGAGTTCCACTAAGCTATGGAGGAGGGAAGAAGGGAGGGAGGGATGGAGGGAGGGACGGAGGGACGGAGGGAGGGACGGAGGGAGGGACGGAGGGACGGAAAGACGGAGGGACGGAGGGATGAAGGGAAGGAAGGAGAAGGCTAAGAAGCAAGAATATAGTTTGGAGGGGGCTGACTTCCAACGCTTGTAAATGCTTGCAGAAATTCCTATTAGAAACTAGTCTGAATATCAAAAATGCCACATTAAGAGTCTAGCTGCTCTATGTTTAGAAGGATTATATAAGGCACTTTGGAAGCACAGGTATCTCTGTGACATCTATGGTATTACAAATGTTCAACAGCCCTCTATCGGAGTACTTTAAACCACTGTGTTAGGATAGGTAAAAGAGGTCACTGAATCAAATTTTAATCTTACCCTGAAAAATCAGCAGAATATTGTCCATAATCAAAGATATAGACTCTAGTAATTTGACACACTGTGAGGTATCCCAAAGCAAACACAAAACAACATCTGTAAAACAAAAATAAGCTGGATTAGTGGAAACGTTCATTCTGTCAAAGGGCACATTGTAAAGAAACTCACTAATTCACATGGTTCAACAATTAAATATTATTAAATCTAAACTACAAAAAACTTGATCTGGCAGATTAGGAGAATGCTTTTCTAATGTGTGGCGATTGGTTGATGAAAGTGACCACTGCTGCTATCCAATTTTATTCTGAAAGACGGCCACACATAAAATTACATATGTGAAAGCCATGAGCAGAAGCATTAAAAGACATGATTACTGGTGACAGCTTTTTCAATCGGTCAGCTCCTGCTTCCATACACAAATACACAATTCTTAACTAGATTTCCCCCACTTCTTCATGTGTGTGCATGCTTCTGCACGTATGTGGACACTGGTGTGTGCTTGTGTGATCATGGAGACCAGAGGTCAGTGCTGGGGACCATCCTCTCTCATCCTCCCCCTTTACTCACTGAATCCCTCAGTCAAATCCAGGCCTCACTAGTAGGCTAGTCTTGCAAGTCAGCTTGGTCTGGGGATCCCTGCCTTCGGAGACTGAGACTGTAGGCCACCACCATGTCCACACCCACTACCATGCCCACACACATATATGGAGTCTGGGGAATCTGACTTCTGGCCATACGCTTCTCAGCAATTTAATTTGATTTTTAAAATGTACCTCTGGTAACCTAAAATCATAACCTTTAGAGTGGATCAAGGGGCTGCTCACCCACCCCCAGTTAGTGACTTTACAGGCACACCCAGCTAGTTAAATATGAAACCATAACAAGTGGGAATTGTGGCTAAATATCAAAATGTAGCTTTCAAACTGGAGGGTTTTCTAAACATTCAATACAGAAGCAATCAAAGGAAAAAAGACCATCCACTTTGACTAAACTAAACCTGGAGTTTCTGACTTGCGTGATTCAGGTGGCTTTATGAAGGACTTCTTTAAAGCTATGGGGGAAAAAAAACTCTGGGGGAAAGAAGAAAAGAAAGTGGGTGTAGTGATACACATATTTAATGCCAGCACTCAAGAGCAGAGGCAGGTGCTCTTCGAGTTAAAGCCCAAACTGGTCTAAACAGAAAGTTCCAGAACAGGCAGATTTAAATAGAGATATCCTGTCTCAAAGAAAGAAAAAAAGGAAGAGAAAGAAATAAAGTATAGCATGCTATAGCCAGCATTGCTTAATATGAGATATTTCAATCAAGGTTAGTTTATTTTGTAAGTTCAAGTAGGAGTCTATATAGGAGGGTTAGCAGTATTAACCATCATAAATAATGATGAGGCAGAAGGGTGTGCACACATTTGCTAAAGCTTAAGAAGCCAGGCCTGGTGGCAATACCTGGCTGAAGCCTGGAGACTTTAAGCTCAGAGGCCTGCCTCACACTACTGAGTGAATGAACGCCAACCTGGGCAATTTGATAAGATCCTATTACAAAACAAATGGTAAAAACACACACAGCTCAGTGGTAGAGCACATGCTTATTACCATGCATGAGGTCTGGGCTCAGCATGACTCAGTACAGAAGAAAAAATAATTCAATAAAGAAAAAAAAAACTCTAAGTTAACATAAAAAAGTCTAAATACGGGGCTGGGAAGATTACTTGCCATATTAGCAGACAGACCGGCGATCAGTCCCCAGAACTCATGAGAAAAGCCAAGCACTGTGGCACAAGCCTGACACCAGCACAGGGACACAGGACAAGAGGACCTCTAGAGCTCACTGACCAGCCGGGCTAGCTGAATCAGAGAGCTCAGATTCTGTTAGAAACTATGTCTTAAAAAGTTAGGTGTTGGAGCCAACTAGATGGCTCAGAAGGTAAAAACAATTGGCATGCAAACATGACAGCCTGAAGTCCACCTCCAGACCCTTCATAAAGTCATAAAAAAACAAGTCCACAACAGTGTCCTCTGATTTCCACATGTGTACTGAGGTACAGCTCACTGTCATATAACAAGCACTGACACACACACACACACACACACACACACACACACACACACACACAGAAACATACACGGACACACAGACACACGGACACAGGCACACACGGACACACAGACACACGGACACAGGCACACACGGACACACAGACACACGAACACAGGCACAGGATGATGGTGGTGATGATGATGATGATGTGGAGAAGGAAGACACAAGATATTGATCTTTGACCTCCACATGCACAATGCATGCTTTCATACACACATATATGTACACATATGTTAATAATAATGATGATGGTGATGCAGAGAAGACACAAGATATTGATCCTTTGCCTCCACATGCAAAACATGTGCTTTCACACACATATATGCACATACAATGTGTACATATGTATACACACACACACACAGGGTCTTGTCAGCCCTGAGAGATAGTAAAACTCATAAGGGAAGACCAAGTAAGAAGCATGGAGTGGGAAAGGAGAGGAGTGTGAGTTGTACAGCCTCACTTTACTTGTAGATCTGAAGACTCAGTAATAGCAAATTCCCCCAATCATAGTCCTAGCAGTGCCTTTGGTGAAGGTTAATCAGCTGACCTTCAGGGGCTTCTAACTGTGACTAGAAGAGACATGTGACTGGGGGGCCCTGCCCCCTTCTAACACATCAGAGAATATACCATGAGGACTGAGAAGGAAGCACTGTTTCAAAAATAGATCAAAAGGTTATTCAAACAAGAGACAGCGTAAAAAGACTCACTGTATGACTGGAGAGGCTGTTTATGCTAACACGGGCATATGAAGTCAGTGGTGAGCAGAAAGAGCTAGAGTGAGCTGAAACAATAGCTCTCTTCTGAGATGGCTCCCCATGCACACCAGACACAGGGAACGCCAATCAGCCCAAACATGAAAAGATCTAAACGTAAAGAATAACATGCAGAGTCATACAAGAAGATAAAAGAGCACACCTGGAGGGGGACAATCGTGTAAGCAAACTCACAAACACACATCAGACAGCTTGGTAAGCTAATTACAAAGTATTACCTGATAACGCAACAGAAATCACTTAGCATATTTAACTAAGTGATTAATATATTAATATATTAACTAAGTGTTAATATATAGGTTAACATCCCTATCAGAGAACTTGCAAGCAATAAGAAACAGATGAAGAAATCAAGTGGAAAATACATAAGGATGTTAATGAGCAAATTATATAAGAAAAATGCAGCCACCAGTTTCTTTAGAAAAAAAAAATGAGACCCAGTTGAGCAATTATCGGAGACAACTTGGAAACACACAGCAGGATGGAGACAGTGTGTATTCGACACAGACGGGCAAAGTTTTATAGTGGAAAACTCTCAGGCTAAACAGAAGACTCAGCACTCACATTTCTATTTTTTAGCATCTGTTTGTGTATTTATCAGTCGGTCTATCTACCGTCTGTCTGTCTATTGCATGTGGGTGGCTGTGCACACCGCTGTGAACATTGTAGGATGTACCCCCACTCCCAGTTCCTTCCTTTTTAATCAAATCCAGGGTTTTCCGTTTGTGCTAGCTGAACAGCCTGAGGAATGGAACTTTTAAAGTCTTGTAAGCAGGCAATTTTGCAGCATATGTCAACACATATTGAATAAACATTATTATATTAAGAGTATAAAGAGGATACATTACATATTCTTTGATGTGACACTTTTCTTATTTCACTTGATACACTAAGGACAAAGTTGTGGGATAGACACAGCCATAATCTGCAGTATAATGGTGGAAATAACAATGATACAACACTGTGCAATTCCACCCAACCCTACATTCCGATTTCAATTCCTCCCTTAGCAGGATGGAATCATTAGAGTGAGAGAAGATAAACTCGGTAATTAAAGCCAAGATTATTTCTTCATTTGTATAGTGGTGGGGGTGAGAAAAAAAAAGATTATTAACTCCAGACTGTAGGGGAAAAAAAATTTCATCCAATGTCAGGTTTTGTTTATTTGGTTTGTTTTGTTTTTCGAGACAGGGTTTCTCTGTGGCTTTGGAGCCTGTCCTGGAACTCACTCAAGCTCAGAGATCCACCTGCTTCTGCCTCCTGAGTGCTGATATTAAAGGCATGAGCCAACTCTGCCCGTCCAATGACAGGTTTTGTAAAGATATATTTATTTGGCCATGCCCTGCTCATTTGTGTATTATAATGGCTACTCTTGGCTTTCAACAGCCCTAGTAGCCTAAAATAATTACTATCTCATCCAATTAAAGAAAACGTTTGATGACCCTAATTAAGGGTTAAATTGTGAGTGAAGCCAGTAATAATTCATATTAAGTTTTAATTAAAAGTGTCAGGATGTCAGCATTGTGAGGAATGACATCACAGTACTACTTCATTAGCATACATGTCAGTCAACGCTCACAGTAGAATGACATTAGTTCGGCAGTGGCATGGGCAGCTACTTTACTGAACTAGCACAGATGGTCTGCAACCACAGATGAACTATAAAAACTTAGTAAATGAAAGCTTTCCATAGGAACTGTATGCACAGAATTTACAAGAAAGTATACTGGACATTCGCTGTTTGTAAATTATATATTACAGGTCCACTCAATTCACACTTTTTAAAATAAGCATAGACACCACTGTCTAGGGATTGAATGATTCCAGCTCCTGACCCAGTCACCAAAATCCACAGGTGGTCAGGTCCCTTATGTTCAATGGCACTGTGGTTACACAGAAGATACACTCCCCTGTGCACTTTAACTGCCCCATCATTAACAGGCTACTTACAGTCCCTAACACAAGGGAAACACTTAATAAATGAGCTGTGTGTAGGGAATAATCAATTAGTCTGTGCATGTCAACACAGACACCACATTTTCCTAAAGTTTTCTGGCCACAGTGTGGAACCCACAGATGGGGAAGCCATGGGAGGAAGGCTGACTGCCTGTTGCAGACACATCTTTCCAGAAAGGCAGTTAGTTGTGAGACACGGTCAAGGGCTTTCTGATGACTCTGGCGCAGTTAACAGGCCCCTGGAAAGTGGCTTGTCTAAGCTAAACTCTGTTGTGACAATAAAACCCACCCAAATTCTAAGTCTGGAAATGCAAAATCTGAATAACTTACTACTGCTATTTATTGATTATACTTTTACATTTATATATTGTTGGATATATTAGGGGAGATGAAATGCAATCCTAAGGTTAGTTTTGTTTTAGTTTTTAAACCAACTACTGGAAAGTTTGAAAGTCCATCGATAGGTTTCTTTATACCAGTGTATTGTGTGGTGATATTTTGTGTTCTAATAAATAAAGCTTGTCTGGAGATCAGAGTGTGGAGCTAGCCACTAGTTAACCACAGAGGCCAGGCAGTGGAGGCACACACCTTTAATGCCAGCACTCAGGAGGTGCAGACAGGAAGTCATATGGCTGAGAGAAGAGAGAAATATAAGAAGGAAGAGAGAGAAGCTCAACCCTTTTCAGTGGGGATTCAGTAAAGGTAAAAGCTTTAGTGTCTGGCTCCTTTACTTCCCTGATCTTTCAACATTTACCCCGATATCTGGCTCTGGGTCTTTATTACTAAGATCAATTAGAATTCGCACTACGGTACTGTGTTATGTCTTCTTAGTAAAAAAAAAAAAAAAAAAAGGACTCAGTGCTGGGCAGGCATATGGGTCTAGTGGCAGCTGCAGGCATTGCCTTGCATGATCAGGGCAACACACAAGCCAAGAACACACGGTGAGCAAAACCTTCTGCTT